>JAYESA010000005.1:49284724-49491110 GCA_036927795.1 Iris macrosiphon | reverse complement strand
GTTCTGTTATTTGGTTCTGTTCTTTTGCTTTGTTCTGTTATTTTTGGGGGTAGTTTTTGTCTTTGAATTTCGAGGGCGAAATTATTTTAAGGAGGGTAGACTTGTCACTACCATATTTTCTAGGAAAGAGTATTTTAGTAATTTCATAATTAATTAAAATATTGTGCATGATAAATAATTATTTATTGTATTATTTAATTATTGTTAAATGTTAGTTACTTATTTTGGACTTGTGTTAGTGGACATAACTAGTTTAGTTTAGACTCATGGACCAACATATATTAATTGTTAGAATTGAGCCCATTAGAAAGCCCATTGATTAGGAGGATGATTAATTTAATTAAACATTTAGACTAGAAGCTTTCCTCCTTAATTATTTCTTCATGAGAGGCCCCAAGGGGTATAATGGATATTACATAGTGACTTGAGGAAGGGGTAGAGGGGGTCGGCCTATATAAAAGAGGGGAGAAAGTTTTCTCTCCTCTTTTCATTTGAAAACTAGATCTATAATTTCTCTCAACCAAATTCCTTCATTCCCAAATCATTTTACTACCAAATTTCATCCCAATTCCTTCCCAAATCACCATTAAAGGCTAGTGGAGAAAGGATCTAGAAGGAGGAAGCAAGGATCTACAAAGATGAGTAAGGATCTACAAGTTGGAGGCCAATTTCATCACATTTGGAGGTTTCATTGGGAATCAATCTCCCAATAGGTACAATTCAGTTTTTTCCCTTAATTTAGGTTCTAAATATGATATTTAACCATGAGAAATCAACCCATATACATAGGTTACCCATAGGATTTGGTTTTGTGTTCATATGAGGCCTATTGAGAAAGTTATGGTACTTTTTGTGTCAATTTTGGGGGAATTCCGATATTGACATTTGTTGTGTGTGTCAATTGGTCCTATAGATCAATTTGGCATATGCTTGTGTATTTGGGACTAGTGTTGTATCCACAATTGGGTACGTGTAGGTCTTATTCCAACAATTTGGCGATACGTGTTGATTTAGGGGATTTTCCTCCGACACGGGACTTTGAACATGTCACATTTTGATACGGACACATAGATTTGTGTTTGACTCTTCGTATTGCTCATAAATGATATATTAGACTTGTTCGTGTCCTTCGGGGTACGTTTGGATGTGTGGTGGACTCTCGTGTCACAAGCGTATTCTAGATCTAGTGGGATACGGGTGTGATACACTCCATGTGTTTGTGCATTTATTTCTAGATCTATTTTTTCCCAATTGTTCTTAGTCATGGTGATATGTATATATATATATATATATATATATATATATATATATATATATATATATATATATATATATATATATATATATATATATATATGTGTGTATTTATGTAACTATTATTCTACATATGTAAGAGCTAGTTAATATTATATATATATGTTATGTATATATATATCTATGTGTATTTATGTAACTATTATTCTACATATGTAAGAGCTAGTTAATATTATATATATATATATATATATATATATATATATATATATATATATATATGTTATATGTATTTATATTGTGTATGTTTATATATGCATGTACGTATATATGTTACTATATATATATATGTATGTTATGTCATAATAGTTATTATGTACATGTATATGTTTGAGGAGGTGTATGTATGTTTACATATATTTATATAGTGGTAAGTTATATATAGTAGTATTATATATTATGTGTTATATATTATATATATATTTGTGTTATATATATATATATATATATATATATATATATATATATATATATATATATATATATAAGAGAAGGAGAGCAGGGAGCTTTGACGACAGTTTATAGCGACAGCAGCAGCAGTTTATAGCGACAGCAGCAGCAGTTAATAGCAACAGCAGCCGCAGCAGCAACAACAACAGCAGTTAATAGCAACAGTAGCCGCAACAACAATAGCAACAGCAGCAGCAGTAGCGACGACTGCAACAGCAACATCGATACAGCAGCGACGGCTTTGGCGACAGCAGCAGGAATCCGTCACAGTAGCAGCGATTCCCGCTACAGCAGCAGCAACATTTACGACGGAGGCCAGCAGCCTTTAGCGACACTTCTACGGTTTATATGGGATATTAGATATTTAAATATTATATATATATATACATATATATATATATATATATATATATATATATATATATATATATATATTGTCACGCCCCAGTCCCAAAATATCGAGGGACCAGACACGTGGCAATGGCCAGCAGCACGCACCGATGGACAAACCCAATTTAATGGATCCATCGGGGCATACTTAAGCTGTAATATATCAATAAATAGTTCCAATGATATAAGTCACAGTCTATACTAATCTCATCCACAACAGATAATCACAGATCAAATGCCAGAATAAATACAAATAAAAATAAACTAACAAATCTCAATAAAGGTATCTCGGAGAATAATCCGAGAATAAGTCTGATACATCAATGAAATAGACTGGAAATAAAGTAACTAGAAACAGAAATACATGAGTATCTCAAGCCAATAATCAGGAGAAGTCCTCTAGTACAATCTCGTCCTCAGATCCTGGTTCTGCTCCAATGTAGGCACCTGCTTCTGCTAATGCTAATGCTTCGGTCCCGTATACCTCGGGATAGATCTCGTCAGCAAATCCTGGGGACATAATCCGGTATCCAGGTCCTTAGGGGACATAATAAGGTACAGAAATCAACATGCCAAAATGCAGTGTAATAGTAAATGAGATAAATAGGGTAAACTATATAACCATCTATGTGAAATGCAACATCACTAAAACTCAGGCTGAGCCACTACAAGCTCTGTGTCGGGGAGCCGGTAGCAGTAATATTACTAGTAGAGTGCCTAGCTCTGATATAGAGTCTGAGGCCTCACAATAAATATAACACTAGTAGAGTGCCTAGCTCTGATATAGAGTCTAAGTCCTCACCATAATAAATATATATATAAATCAGCCTGTAGCCTGTGTGTCTCTCTCCACCCAATGTAATCACACGTCTCATGTCCATGGCACGCAAGATCAATACTAATGCAGCAAGTCATGTGATGTCTATGAATATAATGTCTATGTCATAAACCTGTATCCTATACAGAATCACCATGAATATCTCAGGAAGATTCTGTCTCATGAATAGTGTCAGGTGTCCTGGGTTATGATGTACTTGAAAAGACAAGTACGAGAAGTATAGGGTCTCGGTATCCATGTCTAGTGACGTTACACAACTCCGCGTACGGTGTTGGCACCCGACTAATAATCGGACGCTAAGTAAGTCACACGGTCCTAGGTCAAGCATGCACAGCAATATAAATGAATCAAGGAAAATATGCAACAAGAACTGCAAAGTTGGCAAGGTATACTTGCACAACGATGTATAAATAAGTCAAGGAAATAAGTAGCAAAACTGCAGGATTTGGCAAGGTACACTTGCCTGGGGTTCTGGCTCCAACTGTAGCTCTGGTCTCAGTGAGAATTGTAGGGACTCCTCCGGTTGCTGAAATAAACATCACCATTAGATTCAGAAAATATCAAATAGCTAAAAATGCCTGTCCTTAAGTCCAATTTGGACACAGGGGCGAAAATGATATTTTCGGGTCAAAGCGGGATCCACATGTGGGCCACTTTGCACCAAAAAGCGTGTCAGGGTCAAAGGTCTCTAATTCCGTCAAACTTAGTGTCAACAAGTCAGGAACGATGATACGAACCCAACGAAACTTCCAGAATTTGATTCCGATGAGCCGATCACAAAATCGCCCGTCAAGTGGAGCTTGTGGTGCCCACGATACGCGATTTTGTCAACGTTCTCAGAATCGAACCAAACTTGGGTCACAGGACCAGCGTATTGCTACGAGTCCGATGGCGTAAGTTTTGTCTCGATCCGACGTGTGTACACAAGATTACAATGTGTTCCAGAATAGGCGGATACGGGGCATTGTCGGCGGATACGCGTTGATTTCGGTGTGCACGCACATCCGAATCGACTTCTGCGAAATTCTATACGTCCGTATCAACGACGATCACGTTTCGGTACAGACCGCGTGCGACCAAGTCATCCCGTTTGGTAGGGCACACTCAGTTCCGGGGTGAAACAGGGCGTTGGTTTTCCTGTTTTTGGATCGTGGTGTACGATCACCACATGATACGATGCACCGAGCGGGTTGCACGGGTATCGAGAAGATTATACAGTCTATGCGACACAACTGACGGAACGGAAAACGGAATTACGAGGAGAAAGGAAACGCTACCTGAACAGGGCTCCGTAAATCTGAATTTCACGTATCCGTGTGTCGATTCGACACCGTTTCTGTGTCCTGACCGAGTCCGGGTGCTAGGGTTAGGGATTGCCGGAGGAAGGCAGCTCGGGGCTGTGTCCGACTGAGGCAGCGAGGTCTGAGGCTGGGGCTGCGGGCTGCCGGGGACGTCCCTGGCCGGAGTCGGGGTGAGGGCAGGAGGCTTCGGCTCGACTGGGACGGGATGCGGGTTCTCTGGAGGCGGAAGGCTGGAGCTGGCCGGAGTCGGTGTGGGGAGGTCGACGAGGTTCGGTCGGGTGGCGTGAGGTGGCTGGGCAAAGGCGGGGGATACCTCGGTTGCTGGAGGGCTGCGCCGGGTTCGTCGAATCTGGAGGGCAGCGGAGAAAGAGGGCCGGAGGTGGAGGATTCTGGAGAGATGGGCGGCCGGAGTCGGGCTCTGCGGGGCTGGACGGAGGACTGAGGAGGGAGGTGGTGCCGGGCGGAGCGGAGAGGGACGGCGAGGGGAGAACGGAGGCGAGTTGAGGGGAGGAGAAACGGTGGAGAGGGGTAGTGGTGATGGGTGGTTCAGGCGGCGGCACTACTCGACTTTCAGTCGAGGAGGATGGACGGGTGTAGGAGAGAACAGGAAGGAGGAGAGGAAGTCGTGCAGGTGGTGGTCCGGCGAGGAAGTCGACGAGGGGAAGTAAGAGGACAGGGAGGTGGAGATGGAGAGCTAGGGCTGCTGTGGGTGGCTAGGGGCGGAGCGGCCGGAGACGGCGAGCGGAGGAGAGGGAGAGAGGAGAGGGCGACGCTGCGGCTCGTCGAGGTGGGCTCCGGCACTGCCGGAGGGGAACGACAGGCTGGGCGTGGAAGTCGAGAAAGGCGACGGCGGCTAGGCACGGAAGTTGAGGCGCTTAAATAGGTGCGCCGCCGCGGATCGAAGTCGGATTAGGTTTAGGGTTTGGTTTAGGATTAACGAGTCCGGGTCGGGTTTGATGGATCCAACCCTACCCGACCCGTTAAGGATGGGTTGGTCCGGTTCGGTTCAGTGCGGTTTGGTTTGGTTTGGTTTATTTTATAAATAAACCCAATTTATTTAGGGGTTTAATTCGGTTTAATTCTACTTAGTTTTTAGGGCTTTAAAAATGCTTCCGAAGTCCAATAAATTCACAGAAAATTATCTTATGTCTAGTTTTCCTTTTTACACCATAAAATATTATTTCCATAATATTTTAATATTAATTAACAGAAATTAAAAATTATTTAATTACCAAATGCCTAGGTTTTAGTTACAGAAAATTCCTGAAGATTCCAGAAAAATTGTAAAAAATCCAAATTAAAAATTTTTGAAAATCAGGGGGCTTACAATCTACCCCCTTAAGAGGAATGCGTCCTCACAATCAAAGAATAACCGGTCAACAGAGATGACACGGTTGCAAATATTGTTCGAAGTACATCATGATCAAGGGGAATCAAGGTTGAGGGTGTAAGAATAATACAAAGAGAAAATTATTTTCCTAAGCATTAAAAGTTATACAATCTCCCGTATAAAGGAGATTTAGAAGACTATAGTTCATTACTTATAAAACATATTAGGTTATCAATTATAAAAACATTCTAGGTTATTAGCAAGTTCAACATTACTAGGTTAAGGCTAGGGTCACGAACCAATAGGCACGAGATAAAACAAATCTAGAAACAGATAACTACGAAAACTTACGTGCATTAGCTACTCCATGAATATGTGCGTCCTCCAAGGTCATCGCATAAGCTTGTCCACGTCCTTGTGGTGGATTTCTCGGCTGCTGCTAGGCCTGCTGGAAGAGTGTTGCTTGTGGTGCCAAGGGTGGCCTCGGCTGATATCCTTCCGGTGCTGGTAAGGCTTTTCGGTTATTCATCGGTGTTTCTCCTTGATGAATTGTGCAATCTCGGGCTAAGTGTTGTCTGGATCCGCAAATTAAGCACATTCCAAGCTTGCGTCTGCATTCTTTTTCAATATGGCCTATCTTGCCACAGTAGTAACAAGTAGGAAGGAATGTGTAAACACCCTAAATTTTGAGAATAATTTTAAAATAAGTTATTTCGTTTTTGAAATTTTCTGGAAATTAAAACAAAGATGAGTGTGATTTAAAGAACTTTTAAGTGTGGCTAAAGGGTGTTAAAATATTCTAGAAGTAATAATTTATTGTGTATAATGGAGAACCGGACGCATGGCATTTTTTCGGTGAATTTATTGGACACCGGAGCAACGATTCGAGGACCAAAAGCTATAGAATTGTGAACCGAACCCAAACGAACCCGAACCAAATGAAGCCCAAACCAAACCAACCCAAAACCCACAGGGGAAACCCTAGCCGCCGGATTGTACTGTGCAAGGCCTATAAATCCACCCCATCGGCGTTCGTGCCAAGCCCTAGCCGCCGCGCCGTTGCCTTCTTCCAAACCGCCCCTGCCGAAACCCTAGATCCGCAACCGACTTCCCTCGCGCCGAGCGACGCCGACGTTTCCCCCATCGTCCAGCGACCACGACTAAACCCCTCCACCACGCCGCTGTTGCCCCGACGCCGTGCTAACCCACGTCGATGACTCCACCACCCGCAGCCCGAACACCTCTCCCCAGAGCCGACACTTCCCCTCCTAACCCGACCTCGCCGGAGTAGAACTCTCGACGGATCCGCCGTGCCGACGGAGCAGCCCTCCCCCGTCTCCCCTCGGCGAGCAACGTCCTCAACTCGAGCGACACCCTGCTGTCTCCAGATCAGGACCCTAGTCTGGACTCGCAGCAGACACGCGGACACAGCAAATCGAGACGCAGGACACGACGTGGACATTTGGACACGTGAAAAACAGATTCACGGAGCCCTGTTCAGGTACCGATTTCTCCCTCATTGCAACTCTGATTTCATTTCAGTCAGTTGCTATACGTAGACTGTATAACCCTCTCGGTGCCCGTGCAACCCGCTCGGTGCATCGCGTCCTGTGGTGATCGCACACCGCGATCCAAAAACAGGAAAAACAACGTCCTGTTTCACCCCAAAACTGTGTCCGCCCCGTCAATCGGGACGACTTGGTCGCACGCGATCTTTACCGAACTGTGCGCGACGTTGATACGGTCGTGTGGGATTTCGCAGAAGTCGATTCGGAGGTGCGTGCACCCCGGAATCAACGCGTATCCGCCGACGACACCGCGTATCCGTCCTTTCTGGAATGTGCTGTAACTTCGTATACACACGTCGGATCGAGACAAAACTTGTGCCATCGGACTCGTAGTAATACGCTGGTCCTGTGACCCAAGTTTGGTCCGATTCCGAGAACGTTGACAAAATCACGTATCGTGGGCCCCACAGGCTCCACTTGACGGGTGATTTTGAGATCGGCTCATCGGAATCCAATTCTGGAAGTTCCGTTGGGTTCGTATCATCGTTCCTGACTTGTAAACACTGAGTTTGAGAAATTTGGAGACCTTTGACCCTGACACACTTTTTGGTGCAAAGTGGCCCACATATGGAACCCGCTTTAGCCCGGAAATGACCTTTTTGCCCCTGTGTCCAAATTGGACGTAAGGACAGGCAATTCTAGCAGTTTGATATCTTCTGAGACTGTTGGTGATATTTATTACAGCTTTCGGAGTAGTACCTACCGGATCCACCGATACCAGGACGATAGTGGATATTCAAACATCAGGCAAGTGTACCTTGCCAAACTCTACAGTATTGTTATATATTTTCTTTGCTTTATTATAGTGATGTGCATGCTCAACCTAGGACTGTGTGACGTACTTAGCGTCCGATTATCAGTCGGGTGCCGACACTGTACGCAGTGTTGGGTACGGTCATCTAGAGATGGACATTCGTGACATCTTATTTTCGTACTTGTCTTATCAAGTACCATATGACCCAGGACACTTGACACTATTCATGAGACAGGATTTTCCCGAGATATTCGTGGTGATTCTGTATAGGATACAGGACATGGACATTATACTCTTAGATACTTTATGACTTGATGCATTAGCTATGATCGCGCTTGACATGGACATGAGACGTTATGGTCATGATATGCGTGGTTACATTGGGTGGGGAGAGACACACAGGCTACAGGCTGTTTCATATATCTATCTACTACTATTGTGAGGCCTCAGACTCTCGTAGCAGAGCTAGGCACATTACGTGTTTATTACCGCTACCGGCTCCCCGACACAGAGCTTGTAGTGGCTTCAGCCTGAGTTTTAGTGCTGCTCTCATCTTGCATTTTCACATAGATGGTTACTTACTTGCCCTATTTATTCATTATTTGCTGCACTGTATTTATTTTGGCATGAGCTTTCTTGTACCTTGCTATGTCCCCTGAGGACCTGGATCCGGATATTTGTCCCCAGATTTTACAGACGAGGCTTATCCCGAGGTTTACGGGACCGGAGCAGGAGCTGATCCAGGAGCTGTACCACCACCCGAGGATGAGGTCTTAGCTGAAGATTTCTCTTGAGCAACCATGTTCATGCTCAATTTTTATTATTTATTTCAGTCATTTACTTTCTAGTCTGTTGAACCATTGTACTAGATATTTATCGGGTTGTTCCCCGAAGTACTCTGTGAGACTTGCTGATGATTTACATTCCTTATTTATTCTGTGGATCATATTTTATATCTTGTGTGGATGAGATTAGTTGTGCCGTGATTGTCGTAGACTTGTTTTACAGCTTAAGTATGCCCTGATGGATCCATTATATTGAGTTGGTCCATCGGTGCGTACTGCTGGCCATTGACACGCGTTCGGTCCCACGGTATTTTGGGACTGGGGTGTGACATGGTTTTTGTGGTGGCCCATGCAGGTCCACGACAAATTGTTCGGTTTCAACTTAGGGACCGAACCAGCCTGCCCTAAGGATAGGATAAGTTCTAGGTTCTCATCTATCATTTAATCCATCGTTGAACTCTATATCGACTTAAAATTTTTACTTGAACTGCATCCTGTATTGATTCCTCTGTGCGTTCTTACAGTTTATATTTTGATTGCAGAGCAATGGATTCCGGGAACAGAGATGATATTCCTTTGGATACGCCACACGACGCTGTGGTTACTTATGGAGGTTGAGTGACACCAGGGGATGGAGGACAGGCATCGCAGAGTGATCAAACCGGACAGCCTAATCCAAGGTTCCGGAGAGATGACATCCCACCTCCACCACGGTTCACTCCCCAGATGCCAGTTTTTTCGCCCGAACAAGCCATGGACGGGCAACAGATGTTCCAGATGATGTATGCCATGATGCAAGCACAGCAACAGATTCAGCAGGAGGCCCATCAGCAGGAGGCCGAGTATCTGAGGACCAGCCTGGTATCCACATTGGAGCAGGCAAATCCACCAATGAGGCGAACAGCGACGGGATCTATCACCGATTTCCGTCATCTCAAGCCTCGCACGTTTTCTGGTAAAGAAGGGCCAACAGAAGTTCACGAATGGCTCACCAACATTCAGCATCAGTTGGAAGCCGCTGAACTTCCGAGAGAGAAGTGGATGACTGCAGTTAGAATGCAGTTAACTGATAATGCGCATCACTGGTGGCTAGCAGAAGAGAGGAGGCTTGGACAGGACCGAGTCACATGGGAAGAATTCTCCAGACTCTTCCAAGAGATGTACATTCCAGCAGTAGCACGGTCAGAGCTCAGAGACAGGTTCAACCGCCTTATCCAAGGCAACATGTCAGTGGAGGAATACAATGCGGAATTTATTTGCCTGAGTCGCTTTGCCCCGACATTAATTTCGACGGAAGAAGAGAAAGCTAAAAAGTTCTTTGACGGCTTGAAGTTCGAGCTTCAGAGATTGATTGGATCGGTAGCACCTACATCTTATACCGATGTCCTTGCAGCAGCCAGACGCTTGGAGCGCGTCACTAGAAGGGAGTCTAACCTGAAGAGGCCTATCACATCAGCACCATCCAGGCCAGCACATAGGGATTCAGCAAAGCGAACCCAGAGGGGTATGCCAGATAGAGCAGCACATAGGGACAGACCTCTTTCTACTTGTCACCACTGCGGCAAGGTAGGACACATTGAGAGAGAGTACAGGCGGAAGTTGGGACTATGCCTGCTTTGCGGATCAAACCAGCATCTATCCAGAGACTGCACTCACCATAGAGGAGAAGCATCCAGACTAGCTCTACCTGCACCGCGACCAACCTATCCAGCAGTAGGAGCACAGCAGACAGGAGTTGGTGGAGTCAGACCACCAGCCCCAGGAGGAAACTAGCAGAGACCACCACTGGCCCCACAGGCAGCCCTATTCCAGCAGGCTCAGCAGCAGCAGAGAGGTCCAGCACAGGGGCGAGGGCAGGCATTCACTTTAGCTGTTGAGGAGGAGGCTACAGCAGGCGAGGTCATCGCAGGTACTATTTTAGTAGCTTCATTACCAGCTGTAGCATTATTTGATTCTGGAGCATCGCATTTATTTATAGCAGCTAGCTTTGTAGCCACCCATAGAGTAGCTACCGCACCCCTTCCGAAGATGAAGAGAATTCTTACGGGAGGTGGAATTATTCTGGTTAGTGATGTCTGTAGATCATGTTCTATAGTAGTTTGTGGCCGAGAAATGCGAGCTCAATTTCTGATATTTTCTATGCCGGATTATGATGTCGTACTTGGTATGGATTGGTTAAGTCAGTACCATACGACTCTTGATTGCCGACTTGGGCGGGTTATATTTAGACCGCCTGGACACCCAGAATTTGAGTTTCTTCGAGGAGCAGTAGAGCAAGGAGTTCAGCCTACTCTTAGGGTATTATCTGTAGAAGGGGAGACAGGTTACCCAAGAGTCATATCAGAATTTATGGATGTATTTCCTGATGATCTTCCAGGTTTACCGCCTGATCGGGAAATAGAATTCACGATAGACTTAACTCCAGGAGCAGAGCCAATCACTTCATCAGTTTATCGGCTAGCACCTAAGGAGTTAGTGGAGTTGAAAGAACAGGTTGATGATCTTTTGGAGAAGGGTTTCATTCGGCCCAGTGTTTCACCTTGGGGGGCACCCATATTATTTGTGCCGAAGAAGGATGGAACAATACGGTTGTGCATTGATTACCGGGCACTAAATGCTGTAACCATCAAGAACATGTATCCCCTACCATGCATTGATGATCTATTCGATCAATTGAGTGGTACAAGGGTATTCTCGAAGATTGACCTTAGATCCGGCTATCATCAGATCAAGGTGAGGAAGGAAGACATCCCGAAGACAGCTTTCAGGACGAAGTATGGGCATTATGAGTTCTTGGTGATGCCGTTTGGTTTAACCAACGCGCCAGCAGTGTTTATGAGCTTAATAAACAGAGTCTTTCATCAGTTCTTGGATAAATTCGTGGTGGTGTTCATTGACGATATCCTCATATATTCCAAGAGCCCTGAAGAGCACGAGGAGCATCTCAGAATCGTATTAGAGACCTTGAGGCAAGAGAAGTTATATGCCAAACTTAGTAAGTGTGAGTTCTGTATGGACAAAGTGCCTTTCTTGGGACATATCATCTCAGGAGAAGGACTTTCAATGGATCCAGAGAAAGTTACGGCAATAGAGACTTGGCCTACACCTACATCAGTTGCAGAAGTGAGAAGTTTTCTCGGACTTGCGGGATATTACCGAAGGTTTATAGAAAATTTCTCAAGGATTGCAGAACCGATGACGAAGCTGACACGCAAGGACCAGGAGTTTATATGGACAGAGGACTGCCAGAAGTCTTTTGAAGAATTGAAGAGAAGATTAACAACAGCACCTGTCTTGACTCTTCCTTCAGGGTCAGGAGGTTTTGTTGTTTACAGTGATGCATCAGGCAGTGGACTAGGGTGTGTCTTGATGCAACATGGCAAAGTCATTGCTTATGCGTCAAGACAGTTGAAGGTCCACGAGAAGAACTACCCAACACATGATCTGGAGCTAGCAGCAGTTATATTTGCATTGAAGATATGGAGGCACTATCTTTATGGAGAGAGGGTAGAAATCTTTACTGATAACAAAAGTCTGAAGTATGTGTATACTCAGAAGGAGCTTAACATGAGGCAGAGACGCTGGCTTGAATTGATGGTAGATTTTGACATAGATCTGCAGTATCATCCGGGAAAGGCGAATGTTGTTGCAGACGCACTCAGCAGGAAGCCTACGGCTTATTTCTTGACGATGCAGCCCGAGTTGTTAAAGGATTTGCAGGAGCTTCAGATAGAGGTTGTCTTACCGGGACAGAATGGATTGATGGCTAATCTTGAGATTCAGTCATCACTCGTAGAGAAGATTAAAGAGGCATTGCCCACCGATGCTAGATTCCGAAGACTCAAAGAAAGGACAGAAACAGGCATGCAGACAGGACTTCGCATTCACGAAGACGGGACATTGAGGTTTGGAAATCGCCTGTATGTTCCAAATGGAGAATTGAGACAGGAGTTAATGACCGAAGCACATAGCTCCATGTACTCTGTTCATCCAGGAGGAACCAAGATATATCGAGACTTGAGACAGTATTACTGGTGGCATGGAATGAAGAGAGAGATCGCAAGATTTGTGGCCAAATGCTTAGTCTGCCAGCAAGTGAAGGCAGAGCATCAGAGGACTGCAGGTATGTTACAGCCACTTCCTATACCAGAATGGAAGTGGGAGCACATCACGATGGATTTTGTCACAGAATTTCCGAGGAGCCCTAGCGGAAGAGATGCAGTATGGGTTATTGTGGATAGACTCACTAAATCGGCACACTTCTTGCCATTTAGAGTTGGGCAGTCCACAGAGGTACTAGCCGACATGTATATGCGACAAATTGTCAAATTATATGGAGTGCCTGTTAGTATTATATCGGATCAAGATTCGAGATTTACATCTCATTTCTGGAGAAGCATGCAAGAGAGTCTGGGCACCAGACTCAAGTTCAGCACGGCGTACCACCCGCAGACAGATGGCCAATCGGAGCGCACCATTCAGATATTGGAGGACATGTTACGATCATGTATGCTAGACTTTGGAGGTTCTTGGGAAGATCATTTGCACTTAGTGAAGTTCTCCTACAACAACAGTTATCAGGCCAGCATTCAGATGGCACCATTTGAAGCTTTATACGGAAGGAAGTGCAGGTCACCTATATGCTGGAGTGACGTCGGTGAACGTCAGATACTGGGACCAGAATTGGTCACGCAGACAGTAGAAAAGGTGAAGCAGATTTAGAATCATCTACGAGCAGCCCAAGACAGACAAAAGCATTGGGCAGATATGCACAGACGTCCCCTGGAGTTTAAAGAAGGAGAGCACGTGTTCCTGAGGATTTTGCCCACTCGTGGTACTATCAGATTCGGGAGCAGAGGTAAGCTGAGCCCAAGGTATATTGGGCCATTTGACATCCTCGAACGTGTTGGTGAGGTGGCTTATCGGCTTGCATTACCTCCATCCTTAGAGGGAGTGCATGACGTATTCCACGTCTCACAGCTGCGAAGGTACGTGACCGACCCAAGTCACATAGTCGATCATTCAGAGATCGCTGTAGGACCGAGCTTGAGATATGAAGAACAACCAGTTGGTATCCTCGACGTCAGTGAGAAGACATTACGGGGACAAACGATCAGACTGGTTCGTGTAGCATGGAAACATCATTCACCAAGCGAATCGACTTGGGAACGAGAAGATAATATGCGCCAGCGTTACCCCCACTTGTTCGAGGAGGCGGTTGTAAACTAGGCCACCTTGTATTTTCATAACTCTTTCTTGGGTAGCTTATTCTTTGATTGCGAGGACACAATCCTTTTAAGGAGGGAAGATTGTAAACACCCTAAATTTTGAGAATAATTTTAAAATGAGTTATTTCGTTTTTGGAATTTTCTGGAAATTAAAACAAAGATGAGTATGATTTAAAGAACTTTTAAGTGTGGCCAAAGGGTATTAAAATATTCTGGAAGTAATAATTTATTGTGTATAATGGAGAACCGGACGCATGGCATTTTTCGGTGAATTTATTGGACACCGGAGCAACGATTCGAGGACCAAAAGCTATAGAATTGTGAACCGAACCCAAACGAACCCGAACCAAACGAAGCCCGAACCAAACCAACCCGAAACCCGCAGGGGAAACCCTAGCCGCCAGATTGTACTGTGCAAGGCCTATAAATCCACCCCCTCGACGTTCGTGCCAAGCCCTAGCCGCCGCGCCGTTGCCTTCTTCCAAACCGCCCCTGCCGAAACCCTAGATCCGCAACCGACTTCCCTCGCGCCGAGCGACGCCGACGTTTCCCCCATCGTCCAGCGACCACGACTAAACCCCTCCACCACGCCGCTGTCGCCCCGACGCCGTGCTAACCCACGTCGATGACTCCACCACCCGCAGCCCGAACACCTCTCCACAGAGCCGACACTTCCCCTCCTAACCCGACCTCGCCGGAGTAGAACTCTCGACGGATCCGCCGTGCCGACGGAGCAGCCCTCCCCCGTCTCCCCTCGATGAGCAACGTCCTCAACCCGAGCGACACCCCGCTGTCTCCAGATCAGGACCCTAGTCTGGACTCGCAGCAGACACGCGGACACAGCAAATCGAGACGCAGGACACGACGTGGACGTTTGGACACGTGAAAAACAGATTCACGGAGCCCTGTTCAGGTACCGATTTCTCCCTCATCGCAACTCTGATTTCATTTCTGTCAGTTGCTATGCGTAGACTGTATAACCCTCTCAGTGCCCGTGCAACCCGCTCGGTGCATCGCGTCCTGTGGTGATCGCACACCGCGATCCAAAAACAGGAAAAACAACGCCCTATTTCACCCCGAAACTGAGTTCGCCCCGTCAATCGGGATGACTTGGTCGCACGCGGTCTTTACCGAACTGTGCATGACGTTGATACGGTCGTGTGAGATTTTACAGAAGTCGATTCGGAGGTGCGTGCACCCCGGAATCAACGCGTATCCGCCGACGACACCCCGTATCCGTCCTTTCTGGAATGCGCTGTAACTTCGTGTACACACGTTGGATCGAGACGAAACTTGCACCATCGGACTTGTAGCAATACGCTGGTCCTGTGACCCAAGTTTGGTCCGATTCCGAGAACGTTGACAAAATCACGTATCGTGGGCCCCACAGGCTCCACTTGACGGGTGATTTTGAGATCGGCTCATCGGAATCCAATTCTGGAAGTTCCGTTGGGTTTGTATCATCGTTCCTGACTTGTAGACACTGAGTTTGAGGAATTTGGAGACCTTTGACCCTGACACACTTTTCGGTGCAAAGTGGCCCACATATGGAACCCGCTTTGGCCCGGAAATGACCTTTTTGCCCCTGTGTCCAAATTGGACGTAAGGACAGGCAATTCTAGCAGTTTGATATCTTCTGAGACTGTTGGTGATATTTATTACAGCTTTCGGAGTAGTACCTACCGGATCCACCGATACCAGGACGACAGTGGATATTCAAACATCAGACAAGTGTACCTTGCCAAACTCTACAGTATTGTTATATATTTCCCTTGCTTTATTATAGTGATGTGCATGCTCAACCTAGGACCGTGTGACGTACTTAGCCTCCGATTATCAGTCGGGTGCCGACACTGTACGCAGTGTTGGGTACGGTCATCTAGAGATGGACATTCGTGACATCTTATTTTCGTACTTGTCTTATCAAGTACCATATGACCCAGGACACTTGACACTATTCATGAGACAGGATTTTCCCGAGATATTCGTGGTGATTCTGTATAGGATACAGGACATGGACATTATACTCTTAGATACTTTATGACTTGATGCATTAGCTATGATCGCGCTTGACATGGACATGAGACGTTATGGTCATGATATGCGTGGTTATATTGGGTGGAGAGAGACACACAGGCTACAGGCTGTTTCATATATCTATCTACTACTATTGTGAGGCCTCAGACTCTCGTAGCAGAGCTAGGCACATTACGTGTTTATTACCGCTACCGGCTCCCCGACACAGAGCTTGTAGTGGCTTCAGCCTGAGTTTTAGTGCTGCTCTCATCTTGCATTTTCACATAGATGGTTACTTACTTGCCCTATTTATTCATTATTTGCTGTACTGTATTTATTTTGGCATGAGCTTTCTTGTACCTTGCTATGTCCCCTGAGGACCTGGATCCGGATATTTGTCCCCAGATTTTACAGATGAGGCTTATCCCGAGGTTTACGGGACCGGAGCAGGAGCTGATCCAGGAGCTGTACCACCACCCGAGGACGAGGTCTTAGCTGAAGATTTCTCTTGAGCAACCATGTTTATGCTCAATTTTTATTATTTATTTCAGTCATTTACTTTCTGGTCTGTTGAACCATTGTACTAGATATTTATCGGGTTGTTCCCCGAAGTACTCTGTGAGACTTGCTGATGATTTACATTCCTTATTTATTCTGTGGATCATATTTTATATCTTGTGTGGATGAGATTAGTTGTGCCATGATTGTCGTAGACTTGTTTTATAGCTTAAGTATGCCCTGATGGATCCATTATATTGAGTTGGTCCATCGGTGCGTACTGCTGGCCATTGACACGCGTCCGGTCCCACGGTATTTTGGGACTGGGGCGTGACAGAATGAGACTCTTGGTGCTGCTCTCGGTGGTGGATTTATTTGTTGACGCTTTGCAGACTCCTCTTGTGCTGCTCTGGTTGGTGCGGATGTGGAAGGCCGCTTCAGGTTGGTCTCTCTCTTGACGACGCGCTCCATGCGTCGGGCTGCTGCAAGGACGTCCGAGTAAGAAGTAGGTGCAACGGATCCGATCAGTCTTTGTAGCTCGAAGTTCAGTCCGTCGAAGAACTTCTCGGCCTTCTCTTCTTCCGTCGGGATCAGGGTTGGGGCAAAGCGACTTAGACGAATGAATTATGCGTTGTAGTCTTCCACTGTCATATTGCCTTGGATAAGGCGGTTGAACTTGTCTCTGAGTTCTGATCGTGCAACAGCTGGGATGTACATCTCTTGAAAGAGTCTAGAGAACTCTTCCCAAGTGACTCGGTCTGGTCCGAGCCGTGTCTCCTCAGATAGCCACCAGTGATGTGCATTATCCGTTAACTGCATTCTGACGGCAGTCATCCAACGTTCTCTTGGAAGCTCAGCTGCTTCCAACTGGTGTTGTGTGTTGGTGAGCCACTCATGAACTTCTGTGGGCTCCTCATTTCCTGAGAAGGTACGAGGCTTCAGCTGGCGAAAATCGGTGATAGATCCCGTCGTTGGCCGTCGTATTGGTAGATTCGCCGGCTACAGTACAAGTGCTAGGCTGCGACTCAAAGTCTCTTGTTGAATCTGCTGTTGAGCTTGCATCATTGCGTAGATCATTTGAAACATCTGTTGCCCGTCCATAGCTTGCCCTTATGGGAATACAGGCATTGGTGGAAAGAACTGCGGAGGCGGTGGGATGTCATCACGCCGAAATCTAGAAGCATGCTGATCTGCTTGGCTGCCTTGGTGAGTAGAGGGATCTCCACTCAATGGCGCCACTTCATCTTCTCCGTAGGTGGCTACCGCACCTATTAGTGTGTTTGCTGGAGTTTCGTCATTTGCTCTTGAATCCATTACTCTGTATCAAAATAAACTATAAGAGGCGCACTGGAATCAAGGCATGATGCAAGAAAATTTAATTCGAATACGATATAGATATCAAGAACATTTTCAAGCAAGTGGATGAGATCCTAAAAACTTATCCTATTCTTATTGCAGGCTTGCTCGGTCCCTAAGTTGAGATCGAACAATTTAGTCGTTGACCTGCATGGGCTACCACAAAAACCATGTCATGCCCCAGTCCCAAAATACCGAGGGACCAGACACGTGACAATGGCCAGCAGCACGCACCGATGGATAAACCCAATTTAATGGATCCATCGGGGCATACTTAAGCTGTAATATATTAATAAATAGGTCCAATGATACAAGTCACAGTCTATACTAATCTCATCCACAACAGATAATCACAGATCAAATGCCAGAATAAATGCAAATAAAAATAAACTAACAAATCTCAATAAAGGTGTCTCGGAGAACAATCCGAGAATAAGTCTGATACATCAATGAAATAGACTGGAAATAAAGTAACTAGAAACAGAAATACATGAGTATCTCAAGCCAATAATCAGGAGAAGTCCTCTGGTACAATCTCGTCCTCAGATCCTGGTTCTGCTCTAATGTAGACACCTGCTTCTGCTAATGCTAATGCTCCGGTCCCGTATACCTCGGGATAGATCTCGTCAGCAAATTCTGGGGACATAATCCGGTATTCAGGTCCTCAGGGGACATAACAAGGTACAAAAATCAACATGCCAAAATACAGTATAATAGTAAATAAGATAAATAGGGTAAACTATATAACCATCTATATGAAATACAAGTGAGAGCATCACTAAAACTCAGGCTGGGCCACTACAAGCTCTGTGTCGGGGAGCCGGTAGCAGTAATATCACTAGTAGAGTGCCTAGCTCTGATATAGAGGCTGAGGCCTCACAATAAATATAACACTAGTAGAGTGCCTAGCTCTGATATAGAGTCTAAGTCCTCACCATAATAAATATATATATAAATCAGCCTGTAGCCTGTGTGTCTCTCCCCACCCAATGTAATCACACGTCTCATGTCCATGGCACGCAAGATCAATACTAATGCAGCAAGTCATGTGATGTCTATGAATATAATGTCTATGTCATAAACCTGTATCCTATACAGAATCACCATGAATATCTCAGGAAGATTCTGTCTCATGAATAGTGTCAGGTGTCCTGGGTTATGATGTACTTGAAAAGACAAGTACGAGAAGTATAGGGTCTCGGTATCCATGTCTAGTGACGTTACATAACTCCGCGTACGGTGTTGGCACCCGACTAATAATCGGACGCTAAGTAAGTCATACGGTCCTAGGTCAAGCATGCACAGCAATATAAATGAATCAAGGAAAATATGCAACAAGAACTGCAAAGTTGGCAAGGTATACTTGCACAACGATGTATAAATAAGTCAAGAAAATAAGTAGCAAAACTGCAGGATTTGGCAAGGTACACTTGCCTAGGGTTCTGGCTCCAACTGTAGCTCTGGTCTCAGGGAAATTGTAGGGACTCCTCCGGTTGCTGAAATAAACATCACCATTAGATTCAGAAAATATCAAATAGCTAAAAAAGCCTGTCCTTAAGTCCAATTTGGACACAGGGGCAAAAATGACATTTTCGGGTCAAAGCGGGATCCACATGTGGGCCACTTTGCACCGAAAAGCATGTCAGGGTCAAAGGTCTCCAATTCCGTCAAACTTAATGTCAACAAGTCAGGAACGATAATACGAACCCAACAGAACTTCCAGAATTGGATTCCGATGAGCCGATCATAAAATCGCCCGTCAAGTGGAGCCTGTGGGGCCCACGATACGCGATTTTGTCAACATTCTCATAATCGAACCAAACTTGGGTCACAGGACCAGCGTATTGCTATGAGTCCGATGGCGCAAGTTTCGTCTCGATCCGACGCGTGTACACAATGTTACAACGTGTTCCAGAATAGGTGGATACGGGGCGTTGTCGGTGGATACGCGTTGATTCCGGTGTGCACGTACATCCGAATCGACTTCTGCGAAGTCCCATACGTTCGTATCAACGATGTGCACGTTTCGGTAAAGACCGCGTGCGACCAAGTCGTCCCGTTTGGCGGGGCGCACTCAATTCCGAGGTAAAATAGGGCGTTAGTTTTCCTATTTTTGGATCACGGTGTGCGATCACCACAGGACGCGATGCACCGAGCGGGTTGCACGAGCATCGAGAGGGTTATCCAGTCTACGTGACACAACTGACGGAAAGGAAAATGAAATTACGAGGAGAAAGGAAACGCTACCTGAACAGGGCTCCGTAAATCTGAATTTCACGTGTCCGTGTGTCGATTCGACACCGTTTTCGTGTCCTGACCGAGTCCGGGTGCTAGGGTTAGGGATTGCCGGAGGAAGGCGGCTCGGGGCTGTGTTCGGCTGAGGCAGCGAGGTCCGAGGCTGGGGCTGCGGGCTGCCGGGGATGGCTCTGGCCGGAGTCGGGGTGAGGGCAGGAGGCTTCGGCTCGACTGGGGCGGGATGCGGGTTCTCTGGAGGCGGAAGGCTGGAGCTGGCCGAAGTCAGTGTGGGGAGGTCGACGAGGTCCGGTCGGGCAGCGTGAGGTAGATGGGCAAAGGCGGGGGACACCTCGGTTGCTGGAGGGCTGCGCCGGGTTCGTCGAATCTGGAGGGCAGCGGAGAAAGAGAGCCGGAGGAGGAGGATTCTGGGGAGATGGGCGGCCGGAGTCGGGCTCTGCGGGGCTGGAAGGAGGGCTGAGGTGGGAGGTGGTGTCGGGCGGAGCGGAGAGGGACGGCGAGGGGAGAACGGAGGCGGGTTGAGGGGAGGAGAAACGGTGGAGAGGGGTAGTGGTGATGGGTGGTTCAGGCAGTGGCACTACTCGACGTTCAGTCGAGGAGGATGGACGGGTGTAGGAGAGAACAGGGAGGAGGAGAGGAAGTCGTGCAGGTGGTGGTCCGGCGAGGAAGTCGACAAGGGGAAGGAAGAGGACAGGGAGGTGGAGATGGAGAGCTAGGGCTGCTGTGGGTGGCTAGGGGGCGGAGCGGCCGGAGACGGCGAGCGGAGGAGAGGGAGAGAGGAGAGGACGACGCTACGGCTCGTCGAGGTGGGCTCCGGCGCTGCCGGAGGGGAACGATAGGCGGGGCATGGAAGTCGAGAAAGGCGGCGGAGGCTAGGCACGGAAGTCGAGGCGCTTAAATAGGCGCGCCGCCGCAGATCGAAGTCGGATTAGGTTTAGGGTTTGGTTTAGGGTTAACGGGTCCGGGTCGGGTTTGATGGATCCGACCCGACCCGACCCGTTAAGGATGGGTTTGGTCCGATTCGGTTCACTGCGGTTTGGTTTGGTTTATTTTGGAAATAAACCCGGTTTATTTAGGGGTTTAATTCGGTTTAATTCTACTTAGTTTTTAGGGCTTTAAAAATGCTTCTGAAGTCCAATAAATTCACAGAAAATTACCCTCTATCTGGTTTTCCATTTTACACCATAAAATATCATTTTCATAATATTTTAATATTAATTAAAAGCAATTAAAATTTATTTAATTACCAAATGCCTAGGTTTTAATTATAGAAAATTCCTGAAGATTCCAGAAAAATTATGAAAAATCCAAATTAAAAATTCCTGAAAATCAGGGGGCTTACATATATATATATATATATATATATATATATATATATATATATATATATATATATATATATGGTAATAAAATATATGTGGATACATTCCTAATTGCTAATTGTGAGTATACTATATTTATAATATTTAAGTTGTTAGCATATATTATTATGGGTAGTTAGTATAAACAAGGTATTGGATATTACCTTGAAATACCAAGGTAAGAATCAAGGTATTTGAGGATACCAAGGTATTAGATTTGGGTATCAAGATTATGGGTTAGTGTTGTGATACCAAGTTGGTTCGAAACCAAGGTATCCATTTAATGTTTGTAATTAGAATGTTATATATTTAATATTTGTTTAATATGTATATGTGATGCTTTACCTATTGTTTTACGTATCCTGAGATACGGTATCCTAGTATCCTAAGATGTAGCTTTATGACCTAGACTCTAGTGTTTGAATCCAATATCTTTGAGATAGACTCATGCAACCTAGAAATATGTAGTTTGACATAGTTTGACCATAGTTTGATCGGTTTGACTTAGAGTTGACCTAGTTTGACTTTTGACTTAGAAATGGCTTGTTGACCTAGAAGTTGACTAGTTTAACTTATTTTTTTTCTGAAACCTTGTATTGATGTTATATTCCATATCTAGGTATTCGAGGCACCGTATCAGACATCTGTGAGACTATTTATTGGACTTCAGGCGAGTACATTCTCTGATAGTTTCTCATTTATGATATCCTCTATGTTTATTGTATTTAGTGTAGATATCCATGTCTTCTTGACACGATGGTTACACGGATTGATATATCCGGATCTCGTCATGAGATGCTATTCCTTGGTATATAGTGTATCTTATGCAAGTATTGTTTTATTGATTATCTTGTACATATATAGACACTGATTCTCGGGAAGACTAGCTATTTTCTTGGGGAATCTCGTGCCATAGCGTACCATGGTTGGATCTACTATACTAGTCGAGGGTGGGGAGTATTAGTGTAGATATGTGATCATACCTTCCTGTGCAAGTATTGTTTTCCTGTGAGTGTTGGTCATACCCGCACGTATGACTAACCAGGCCATTATTCCTATGCAAGTTCCCAAGCCGATCATATGTTAAAGCTAGTGCTCACTCACTTAGTCATTAGTATTCTTGTTCACTGACATATTATTCATTATTGTATTTATTTCAGTATTTCCTTATTGTGTATCTCTTGTATCTATTATGCATCTTGTATATCCACATCTATTTATTGTTACATAGTTTTTATCATTGATTAGAACTGTTGTTAGAGATGTACTCTCCTTTCCTGACTGGATATATTTTTTCCAGATGACACTGATGAGTGGTACCCTACACATTATGAACCTCAGGATGTTGTGGGTTTAGAATCAGAGACCCTGGCTCAGGAGGAACTTATCCCAACTGAGATAGATGACCCGGGATTAATAGCTTCTTAGTATTCTTTTGTACTGGATTTATCTCAAGCTTATTTGTTAGTATTCTTTCAGACTCATTGATATTATTATTTTAGACTCATGAGTTGTTTGTGACTATTTCATTCTTTATTATATTCGTGCTCGATTCTATCTTAGATCTGTGATTGAAATATTGTTATTGTTGGTGGCTCATTATATAGCTAGATAGATTACCCGGACAACGTTCTACCGCCGATTCTGCGGCGTAGGCTGGGCCTTATTCCCAAATTGTATCCCTACATCGGGTGCGGGTCGTGACACTTTGTCTCAATATTAATTTATTCATGATGGTGGTGGAATACTTCATGAGCTTGATGGACATTTTGGTACACAGAAAGGACATAAACCCATTATATGCCCAAGTTGATCCAATAGTATCTCATCTCATTTACGCATACAACTTATTGGTGTTTATAGCTCTTACTGACAAGGCGTTGATGTCATCAATGAGATAATAGAAAATTTGGCAGGTGCTCGGGGTTGCAGATGAATAGAGAAAAGAGCAGTATTTTCTTCAATAAACACTGCCTAAACCAGGAGCAGATTGTTGGCCCAAATGGGCAACCATTAACTCAATTTTGATAATCGACTGACTATGATCTAGCATGACTCAATACGACACATAAATTGACAATCGTTGGATCTCTGTTACTTCGCTGAAGATGATAATGCAGGTGAACAAGTTGTGTTATCTGAGTTTGTATTTTACATTTTATTGAGTCTAGGAAAGAGTTTTACATTGGATCGTGTTGGCACTAAGATATCCAAACCCATCCATACTAAATCCCAGTCCACTCAAACATAAGCCTACCCAAACTAGAATCACTCTTGTGTCCAAAGCCTAAACTCAAACCCACTCAAAACCAAGTCAATTGAACCTAAAACAGTTTAGTTTCTGACCAACCGAACTCTGGGGGCGTGACACGAACCTTGCCCAAACTCTGCCCAAACTCTGGTGGAACTCTGCCCGAACTCTAGGGGAACTCTGTCCGAACTCGGGCCAAGGTGAAAACCAATTCGATTCAGTCTTCCAGATGACCAGGCTCTAACGTTCGATTTTTAGAAAGTTAGAGATTGATTCTTCCATTCCAAATCACTCATTCACTCACTTTCATATCTCTACATATCTGAGCTATAAACCTTCCTATTCCCAAGATCAACTTCCAGTCTTTTAGTGCCAACGTGGTTACGATTTAGAAGTCTGATCGAGTTATAAATCTTAATTTACAAGTTCGGCGTCCATACAAGTTTGAAGTCGACGTGGCCTTCGCATCAAATGTATATGTGAAGTCTTTCGAGCCTTCGGATCAAAGCTCGATATTATAAGAAGTCTGCAAGCCTTCAGATCAAAGCTTGTGATTCATTATTGGTGATTACAGTGGATAAAACTCCGAGCAAGAGTTCTCGGGACGGGACTAGTCCTCTCAAAGAAAAACTAGTATATATCGTGGTGTTTGCGTTTGCTCTTCTAAACTTTACATATACTCTATTTACACTCTGATAATTACTTATTACTGCAGTTTATAAGTTGGCCTTTGACTTAACTTTTATTTGGTGATTATTTCCGCTAAACTCTATTCACCCCCTCTAGATTTGTTATACGATCCTTCATATACCACGGAGAGATTACAGACAGAGAAGGGTTAACTGCCATTTAAATACTTAGGGTTGCTATTGTATATAAATGATGCAAAAGCTATAGAATGTCGAAGCATAGTTGAATTCGTCCAACTCAGAATAGAAGGTTGGCAAGCGCGTATACTATCGTTTGGGAGAA
Organism: Iris macrosiphon; assembly: GCA_036927795.1. NCBI lineage: Eukaryota > Viridiplantae > Streptophyta > Magnoliopsida > Asparagales > Iridaceae > Iris > Iris macrosiphon. Next base: position 49,466,445 of record JAYESA010000005.1, on the reverse strand, counting down.
GAATAGAGCTGGTTAAGACTGTGATATCTGCTATCATGATGTATTGGCTTCAAGCCATAATGCTACCATCAGCAGTGATTAATAAGATTGAAAAACTATGTGTTGACTTCATCTGGAGAGGGGGGTATCCACGCTATAACATGGTAAGAACTGTGCCAGCCTAAAAGTGAGGGAGGAGAAGGCCTCAGAAGGCTTCATACAATTCGGGACGCTGCCGGTTTAAAATTGACATGGAGATTCTTATAAGGTAAATCGCTTTGGGTCAAATGGATCAGAAGCAGATATGTCAAGCAAGATAATTTCTAGGTAATGTCGATCAATAATAACTACTTTGTCTCGTTTAAGAGAATTTTACAAGGGAGACAACGGATCAAACAAATTATATCAAGAAAGATTATAGATGGAGAGACCACTACCTTGTGGTGCGACCCATGGCTGCAGCATAAAATTTTGGTAGACCTTTTACGATGGCAGGCGTTTGAGCTATATAGCAGGGACGAAAAGGTGGCGGCCTTGATAAGGAACAACCAGTGGAAGTCGGATGGGCATCTGATAAGACGGCAAGTTCGAACGAAGATACTCGATGTACAAATCGATAATGAAGTGGCTAACAACAGCTGGGTTTGGGACATGCATGGTTCGGGTATATTCACCTTAAAATCTGCTTGTAAATGGCTTCGGCCAGAGGGTCAGAAAATGGAATTCGTGGAGTTTGTTTAGAAAAAGAACATAGCTAGCAATATGAGTTACTGTGTATACAAAGTGCTCAGCGGCAAGTTAATGACAAGAGATCGCCTTCAACGATTCGACATAAGTATCCCTTGTACACAGTACATATTATGCCTAAAGTTTCAAGAATCTATTAAGCATTTGTTCTTCGAATGCAAAGTATCATGGTATAGTATGAAGATGCAATGGAATAGATTACCACTTGATGCAATCAACATGAGAGACATCAAAAGGATAATGGAGGAGCTAAGAAGGCAGCAGAGACGGGGAGGCAACTGGTTCATAGAGGCAAGAGCTCTGCTAGCATATGGGATTTGGCAAATCTAGAAGGAACGAAACAACCGGATCTTCGAGGGAAAGTTCTCCCCCAATTGAAATTGTACATAACATAGATGTTCATATCACATGTATAATAAATGATAGGGGTGTTAGACCGCCTACATAGATGTATTGCTGGGACACATTAATAATAAAATTACCTTCTTCGAAATATATATATAGGAGGGATCGGGATTCCCTCATTTTTGCATCCCCAAAGCATCCACATAATCACAACCATTGGATCTTGTTTAAGTCATCAAATCTTAACCATTAATTTTAACCATTCAAATCAACGGTTAATATTAGATGACTTAAATAAGATCCAACAGCTGTAAAAGAGAGGATATTAAGAGATGCAAAAAATGAGGGGATCCCAGTCCCACCTCATATATATATATATATATATATATATATATATATATATATATATATATATATATATATATATATATATATATATATATATATATATATATATATATATATATATATCCGCCAAAGCCCCTTCCCCCTGCACCATTGGATCGGGGGGCCGCGCCGATCCAACGACTAAGGATCGCGGGGCTCCCACAAGGCTTATATATATATATATATATATATATATATATATATATATATATATATATATATATATATATATATATATATATATAAGGGATCGGGATCCCCACATTTTGTATCCCCTCTTTCACAGTCGTTGGACCTTGTTTAAGTCGTGTAATCTTAACCGTTGGTTTGAACCATTCAAATCAAATGTTAAGATTATATGACTTAAACAAGATCCAACGGTTGTAATCATGGGAATACTTGGAGGATAAAAAAATGGGGGATCCCGATCCCTCCTCTCACATATATATATATATATATATATATATATATATATATATATATATATATATATATATATATATATATATATATATATATATATATATGAGAGGAGGGATCAAAGTACCCGCGGGGGGAGCCCCGCCAAAGCCTTGCCCCCCTGCACCATCGGATCGGGGGGCCCGCGTCAATCCAAATGCTAAGGATCACAGGGCTCCCGTGGGGCTCTGGAAAAGGGGCTCCCGATCCGGACCCTATATATATATATATATATATATCATGCCCAAGTCCTAAACTACGTAGGACTAGGACTCGTGACAATGACCGACTACGTATCAAGTATATTTCAGCCCAACTTGAATACCTATACAATATTGTTCAGAGACAGGCAAATATATTTATATCTAATTAATCAAACTATATCTCAATCTACATAAATACAAAATATCCATAATGAACAATATGTACTACAATCGGGCCACCCTATAATGCACGATGACACCTGGCTAGGTGTCCATGCAAATAATGAAATTAAATAAAAAGTCTAGGGACTAGATTGAAAAGATTTTATAAAAATAGGTTTATATATGGATTTAATTGCATTATTATATCAATTATTTTATAAAAAAACCAAAATTAGTTAAAAAAAAATATACCAGTAGAAAATTTAATATATAAAATATTAAGTACAAATAATATTAGAGAAATTTTGAGTTACCCCCCACTTTATTTACCCATATTTATGGTGCACCCCACATTGTTTTCATAATGTACAAGACCCCCCACTTTTGATGGAATCCGTCAAGAATTGACGGTCAACCCATTTGACCAAAAAATTTTGACGAAAATATCACTTATTTATTTTTCTCTTCCTCTTCCCTCTCACCCTCTCCTCCCCGCCACCGTCGTCGCCCCCCCTCACCGAGGCCGCCCTCCCTCCCCACCCTGCCCCCCCTTCCCGACAATGCCGCAGCCCCCCCCTCCCCGCCACCGTAATTGCTGCCGCCGTGCGCTCGCGAGCAACAGCAGCAATCACGATGGCGGGGAGGGCGGGGGTGGGGAGGGGGGGGGCAGCTGCGGTATCGGAGAGGGGGAGGGGGAGGAGGAGAGGGGTGAAAGGGAAGGAGGGGGGGGGGCAGCGGCGGTGGCGGGGAGAGAGGGCGGTGGCGGGGAAGGGGTGGCGAGCGTGGAGACGAGTTAAGAGGGCGGGGCCGAGCTCGGGGACGCGGAATCAAGTGCAGGGGAGAAGAGAGGTATTTTCGTCTAAAATTCTCGGTCAAATGGGTTGACCATCAATTATGGACGGATTCTGTCAAAAGTGGAAAGACTTGTATATTATAAAAATAATATGGAGTGCACCCTGAATATGAGTAAATAAAGTGGGAGGTAACTCAAAATTTCTCATAATATTACCTAAATATGGTATTTTGGGACACAACTACGACAAATCGTGGGGAGATAGTATCTTATAGCAAATAATTTTCTTAAGTTACTCCTTTTTACCATCACATTTAGTGTCTTTACAACTATTAGTGATGTGTCACTATGACACAATGCTATCAAATTCCAACTATGTTTATATTATATTGTATCCAAAGTTACATATTTTCACTACTATCGTCTTGCAAATAAAACATTCCAAAAAAAAAACCCAATCTAGCTCATTAAAGACAAAATGCTTCTGAAGCATAGTATAATATTAAGTAAGACAATTGTTAAGGACACTACAAAAATTATTAGAGAACAACATATTTTTGACAGTCCTATGCATATCTAGGACTGTCGTTTTTTTTTTCCAGTTCTTGATATTTTAAATCTGTCAAAATTTTCATAGTCTTGATTTTATATTAACTGACAAAATTTTGACAGTTCTGATTATGTACATGTCTGTTAAAATTTTGACAGTTCTATAACTTCTATTTTTTTAGGATGATAGTCCTAGATATACACAAAACTCTTAAAATTTTGGCCATTCCAAAATTACCAAAGATTTGTTATTCTCTAATAGCTTTTGTAGTGTCCTTATTATTTGCTTTTAAGTAATTGTTAATAGATAGAAGGAGGTAAAAAGCTTATGAGAAATAGAGGTCCTTAAATTTCGGACTGTAGTGGTATTAGCCGGCAGAATCCGTCCTTTCCCTTCCGGAAGAATCTCCCCGAACCCTAACTGAATCTGTAACTCACGTGACTTCCCAGCTACTATCACGTGCAGTATCCCTTCTTAGTTCTTATTGGTTTGTCTTTTCTTTTTTTCATATTAGTCCCTTATATATACCTTCACTTTTATATAAGTCCTCCAAACCTTGTTATTTACTTATCCCTTCTTAGTTTCTTAAAAGAAATGTGAGTTAAATTTTTTTGTTATGATAATGTTGCTTGTTCTTTTAGAAATGAAAATAAAAGCAAATTTTAACATAATATTTCTAACGTTTGAAAGCTGTTGCGAAAATTAATTAGCTTATTGAAAAGTAAACATAAGATATTTATTCACAAAAACGTATGCAGTTGTTAGCAAACATTTTTTTATGTTGTTTTTTTTTAAGAAAGTTCAAAGATAAATTGTCAAACAAAAATTAAAATAGTTCAAAAAATAAAATGTTTCATAGAGAAATGATATTTTCAAACATGTATTGCTTTTGATTTTGAGAAAAAAAAAAATAACAACCAAAATAAGTTGTACAATACTCGATCTAATCTCTAGCCAGACGTCAACAATCTCTAGCTTATTAGCATAAAAAAAATTATTTTGCCATACATTGAAAAATTTATGTCTCTGTTTGACAGTAGTGATATTTTGAAAAGCAAAAACAATTTACTCTTATTTCCATAAGCTATCAAAAATGAACATGCTAAAAAAAATAATGTAAAATCTGAAATCTAGAAATTAATTTGGTCCTAAAGATTGTGTGGTAAAAAATTAATATGAAAAAAATGTAAAATCTAGAATATAGAAATTGGGGCTCCAAATTGAGATTTACTATTTTACAAAATGAGTTCCTACATTCTGAATCTATAAATTCTTAGGCTTAATCTATAGCTCATGTGGCTGGGTTGGACCTGAAAAATCTAGAAATTAAAAATTGGGATGAGTCTTACAATTCTACCAAATTAGGTCATACATTCTGAATCTAGAATCTAGAAATTGAGATAGACCTTACTAAGAGCATCATTAATAGTTGGTGCTCAAAATTATTTTGAAGTCCAAAATTTTGAAAAAAAGATAAATGTAAAATGAGTTGGATTTGTAAGAGAATAGTAGAAAATGATGAAATGAACTTTAGTCTCAAAAATTATGTAATAAAAAAATAATGTGAAAAAATAATAATATAAATATAGAATTGAGTTTCATATTGGGACTTATTATTCTACAAAATAATTTTCTATATTCTGAATCTGAAAATTATCATGACCAACCTATAGCTCATGTGGGTAGGTTGAATCTTATATCTAAAAATTGGAACTTATAATGGCTACAAATCAAGCTCCTATTTTCGGAATCTAGAATTTAGAAATTGGGATGGACCGTACTAATGATGTTCTAATGATGCACTTATAAGCAAATTCCAAACCCAGTGTAAACAAATCAATGGAAAAAAAAAATGTGGGGAACTTGTACAAAATTAAGGTACATAAAATGGATTGATATGCCAAAAAGACCATTTGCTTTCTGCTGTCTACAAGCCAGCTATAGGGAAAAAAAATAAAATAAAGATCCATCAAACACAAGTGGAGAAGAAGAAAGAACAATCTCTCTCTCTCTCTCCTCTCTCTCTCTCTCTAGGAGAGGATTTCATTGATTCCCCCAAATTTCCATGGAACAGCTGGTCAATTTCATCATTCGGCCGCCAAGGTCTGATCTTTTTCCCTTATTTGGCTGGTCTCATGTTAGGGTTTTGTTGTCGACTTGTTTCCTTTGCTTTTGTTATCGTTTCCTTATTTGGTCGTGATATCGTGGAATTTTTCTATATTTGGATGTTAGTTAGGTTTTTCCATACTCTACGTGGTTCGGATTGATATCAAATTAAGACAAAAGACGCAATTTTTAGAAAGGAATGGGATCCGGGCGAACTCAGAATGGGATCTGCGAAGTTAAGACCAAGATGCAAAATTAAGAATTTCATTTTTTTCCCTTATTGAATTGATAGGAAAGATGCAATCTTGGGCTAGTATGAAGCATTACTTGATGAATTCACATCCATTTTTTGGTCTGTTAAGAGCTTATTGGACTTGTTGAGTGTAAGGAAACATCTCAATTTTGTTCCGGATACGCAAACAGCTTTGGTGTTGGACTTGGATAAAAGCTATGTTGCAGAGACACGGAAATGACACATGTTTTGGCTGGGTCCTAGTGTTTCTTGGATTGTCTGTTGTGTCCAATACATGTATGATGTGACACAGGCACGGGAGTGATTTTTTGGAGTCTGTGCTTCCTAGGATAATAAATTATTTTGATGGCTGTGGCATACTAAAGTGGTTAACATGAATGTGCCAATGACATGAAGGTGTTTACTCCGTTGTTTACAGGTCAGTGGGAGAAATGTTTAATTACTTCCACCTTTTGCTTTTATATTAATTGTTCTCTTCGGTGGGGGGTTGGGAGTGTTATGGGAAGATCAAAAGGAAATAATCTCACTGTTCTAAAAGGCGGTCTAGGCGGCCGCCTAGGCGCCTGGTGCCAGTCCGATGTCCTCCTAGGCGTCCACCTAGTCCTCCCCACGCCTGACTATGCATGTTTTGGGGTTTTATGGACTTTTCTTCAATTTTCAGTAGGTTTTTGGATTTTATTTATTTATTTTTGAACCGTTTAGATCTAGGCGGCCGCCTAGGCATCCGCCTAGGCAGGCTAGGCGCTAGGCAACGGGTGTCGATCCGACTAGCGCCTAGCGCTTTTCACAACCTTGAATAATCTTAAGAATAGTGCCACTTGTATAGGTTTCTATCCTTATGTTTACTCTAAGCCTTCATATAATACCACACTGGCTATAGTAGGCAGCCTCTTATATAGCTCTCCCTCTATATATAGTTGGCCTTTGAGCACAACGAAACTAATCTCAACATTTTCAAAATGTAGCCTATAACAGAGAAAGGAAGAGAGGAGAATACTATTTTTTTTTCTTCTTCTTTTGAATTGTAGAAATCAGGTTATATGCCAATATATGTCAGCTGGAGTTGTGCTGGCGAGCTAGTCGACTTCCGATCCTGAACAAAAACACAGAACCATCTGGGTCAACTGCTTCTGGTACATGCTTTCTGCAATTAGGCAGCAGTAACATCAGCAAATCCTATGATTTATCTACAATTTTGTTTCTAGGTTACTAGTCCACAGGCACAGGATATATATTCTGGTGTTTGGTTACCAAATTTCACCCAGTTATGGTGTTTAAGAAATACCCATACTTATAAAATACCCAAAAGTTCTCATCTTGTATATTACAAAATAAAGCCTGGCTCTGGTAGTACGAATATTGCATTCAAAAGTTTAGAGGCAAATATTAATAACCAAACCACGTCTACAAAATGCCAATACCAGCTGCTTGAAAACCAATGTGATCCTCCTTGGTCAGATGACTAAGATATTGGCGAACACCACATGATTAAGAAAAGAGTATCCATAATCACATGAAAACCATGAAAGCCCATTTCTAAGAAACCATGAAAGTCCATTTCTAAGAAAAAGGTAGAACCATAAATATTATCCGAAATTGTGATGGGTGCTTGGTAATATACCATTCCTTGAAAGCCAGTGAATACCAGAGCTTAAAACCATAGTTACTAAAGTGTAAACAGCTCGTTTGCATACAGAAGACTGCAAATTTGATTTCTAGGTAAGGGTGAGTTTGGCAACATGAAGCCCAGTGAAAGCATGGGACTTCCGGTTTTCATTGTGTTGCATGAAACCCATGGAAGTAGCAAAAAGGAATTGAAAACCAGTTAGGCAATCTGAAATCTTGGTGAAACCCATGATGACAGAGCAAGTACAAACAGTTAAAACTTTAAGTTTCAACGCCATGTTAATTGGATGGGAAAACCAATTGAACCTTTGGGAGAGTGACACCCATACCTCATGTTAATAATATCTTAGGTTTCATGAGGTTCCAATGGATTTCAATATAGAAAAGAAGAAGGCCACTTCTTGCAACAATCCATGTCAAAGGTTGTTCCACCATTTTTGAAAACCATGTGAATCCTGGTTTTATAAGGTTCTGCGCTGCCAAACACTGAAACATGTTAGAGGTTTGAAGTTCTCACCTCTTGTTTCATGTTGCTAAACATGCCCATATATACCAATGCAGAATAGGATGATTGAGCAACTAGAAATAAAATTCTTATATCAGCAGGTTGTGTAATGCTTTTTCAAGATAGCAACAATCTCTCTTCATCATTTACTTGGTATCATTAAGGGCACACATGACATGCACCTAACAACCAATAGAGTAAATTCTAAACTAGAGGTGTGAAAGACAAGACCTGGAAGATAGGGGCTTTATAACTTGGCTTGTGGTTTTAGTTATAATGGGGTCATAGCTAAAACTAATGGTAAGATGATCTTGAAATGTAAAAGGTCTTGTTTTATCAAATGTACATGAGATTGGGGAGAAATGAAAACATTTCTACTACAATTGGAGCTAGGTTCATAAACTGGAGGGTAGTCTTAGGGTTTTTTGTCATTTTTATATTGACCATGTAGTAAAAGTCCCTGCAAAACAAAAGTATGACCTGCAATGTTGAAAGTTCAATTTTTTTGACAAAGAATGACCCGGAACAACCATGATAAAAATGAAACTGGCAGTGGATATTTTGTAACCAGGAAGGATCATGGTGAGGAAAGATTGTGTAAGAGGATGCACCGGCATTACATAACTAGAGCTAAGATAACCAACATGAGACACTGATATTTTGAGTTCAATACCTAAGATTCCCCTTCATACTTCGTAGGAATGGTGAAAGTAGTATACATGAGGTCAGCCCCATTGAGTGGGAACATTATGATTGATTATATCACAGGTACTAGGCTTTGTACCAGCATTTGGCTAGGTGTTACTGGTCTCTGGGGAGTATCTTCTTCACTCAACTTTAGATATTACTATTTGCATTGCAACTAGTGTTTTAGAACTATAGAAACATTACCTTTTATTTAGTCTCCTGTATCTCTTGCCTATTATCTGAAGAATGATAACAAGTTTGTCTTCCATGCAGAGCTGATTATAGCCCCAAAGATGATTTGCTGGATCAAGAGTTCATGCTCAAGGGAAGATGGTTTCAGAGAAAGGACTTGGAGGTAATAGCAACATGTTGGCATATAAAAGTTGTCATTTATATGGGCATATTAAAATCCGTAAGGAATTGAAATTTTCTTATTTATAAATTTAATACTAGAATAGTATATTGCTTCTAATCCTGTAGTATTGTCCGATGTTCTTTGGAAGGCACTTCCAGTGATATCTATACAAATAAAGAATCTTTTTTAGTGGTCTGCAAATCTTGTAACCTTCCATGTATTTAAGTCTGATGTAAATGATATAAAGGTAATGAGTAGAGATGTATCACTCTTGTTATAATAAATTATTTCCCACAAAATGTGGTTCTTTATCAATTTGGCATTTGCATATTTTGCCAAATGGAAATTATAAGAGGTGAGAAATGTTGGAGAAGTAAGTATATATATATATATATATATATATATATATATATATATATATATAAGTCGAGTATGGAAATAATTGAGTAGAGTAGGGAGCGTATCAAGTAGGGACAGTGGAGAGTAGAGTATGTCAGTAGGCGGGAGAGTATCAAGTATGCTGACATACTCTACTCTCTACTGTCCCTACTTGATACCCTCCCTACTCTGCTCAATACTTTTGGAAAAAGGTAATTGTATTGATTAATTTAGCTTACATCCAAAAAAGTTACATGGGACCACTCTTGTTTGTCATCATACATCTTACATCATACTCAATATTATTTATAATCCCTATTATAGCAGCGCTAGTGCCTTCAAATATACGCCTGTTGCGCTCCTTCCAAATGTGCCAAACCGCGACGACGAGTCTGATTCGAACCTTTCTGAACCATGTCGTTCCACGCTTCCTCTCCCCTTTGAGCAGTCCCATCACCACCTCCACGTCCAGTGCATCTCCTATGTGCAAGCGAAGCCGCCTTGCCCGTTCTTGTATAATGTGCTTTGGATAGGCGCAATTGAAGAAAATATGGTTCATGGATTCTCCGCTACTTTGGCATAAGAACCCTTGGCCTGCCACTTGTATTCCAAACCGGGCCAATCTATCTAGCGTCAGAAACCGATCCATCTTCGGTCTGTACATACACAACTGCATTTTTTGTGCTACTCCTTTGGCCCAAATGAACTCTCTGCCCTTTCCATTTGAGGTTGATGTCCGCGAAGCGACTTGTATACCTTCCCTTGCTCGAACCGTCCACTGGGGGACGTATCCCAGACCTATGTATCACTTTCCAGACTCTCATCAATATGCACCGTTCTAATCATCCCTTCGACTTGTCTTGTCCAGCGCTGTAGGTCAGGCCGCCACCTTCTTTGCTGCAGTATACAACTTACTCGTTGCTGGCCCGCAATATGTCCGCTGGCCAAGCCTCCATATCTGTCTGCGAGGCTCTGATGATCTATCCAGGGGTCGTGCCACAAGCTCGTTGTACTTCCGTCCTTGAAAGATCTCGAAATATGTCCCTTTACTGCATTCCAGAACTGGAGTACAGTTTTGAAGGTTACCGAGTCATTTGAGTTCCTCCGATGAGTCCAAAAATTCGAGCCCTTCAAGTACCTGCTAGACGTCCATGCAACCCATTACGATTTATCAGAGATGAACCTCCATGTAAGCTTCGTTCCTGCAATCTCTCGAAGGGTCCTCAGCAACCGCAACCCCACACCTCCTTCTATCTTAGGGCGGTACAAGTCCTCCCAACCAATGGCATTAATATCTCTATGCCATATGAAATTTGCACATATTTTTTCAATTTTCTTAATAGTAGCTATCGGTATCCTGATTGCCTGCAGCCAAAACGATACGATTGCCGATATCATATATCGTACCAACTCAATTCTTCCTCCGAACGACAGACTTTGCTCGTGCCAGGCCTCGACTCGCCTCTGTGCGTACTCAACCAACCCCTGAAACTCCATATCCCTCGCATAATTCACAGAATAATGTAATTCCCAAGTATTTGACATGCAGTTTCCTTTGTCGACTCCTAAAACAGCAGCCCTCCTCTCTTTGTCTGGACATTGGACATCAAAATAGGCTTTGCTCTTGTCCCTGTTGAGATACAAGCCCGAGTATTTCGCAAAAAGCCGTAAGATCTCGGACATAGCGGTGAGCCCTAAAAACGTCGGCGTCATAAATACCAACAAATCATCCGCATAGACAGATGTGACACGTGAGGCCGCACGGACCGATGTAATGGGATAATCTGCCTCCTATAGACCGTCACATCCATAAGACATGTGAAATACTCTATCACCAAGGTGAATAGATACGGAAAAAGTGGATCTCCCTGTCGTAGTCTTTGGTTGCTGCGTGTAAATCCGTATGACTGTCCCTTGATAAGAATAGAGAGAGTAGCTGTCGAAATACATTCTCGAATCATATCTACCCACAGGCGGAGCCAGGATTTCGCTCCAGTGGGGGCAAAATGAAGTTTGCTTATACATAAAAAAATAGAATTAGACAAAGACATATGCCAATTGATGAAAATGTTTTACAACCTTACTATGCTTTTATACCCTTGCTAATTGGTATTTTTCATCAATTGTTTTTGTCGAATTGACTGGAAAAGAGATCATCAATGTCGATATCAGTTAGGTACCAGTCGATATTGGATCGAGACATGCCACAACATATCGGTATCGGCCGTATCGGATCGTTATCGGCCGATACTGCAAACTATACTTAAAACAAGGCTTGAACCTTTGGTACCAGGTACATATCACATGACGCTAACCAATCATATTGACCCCTTCAAGAGTAGCATAAGGTTTCATGTATTGAAATATTTTCGTATACAATCCCCAATAATATGAGGACTTTTATCACCCATCAAAATCAAAACTGAAATAGATAGAACAGCTAAAGTAAGAATATATAAAGGTTTTGAATCAGAAATGCATATGATGTGAATGTCGACAAGTAACTTATAGTTCGTGAATAGGCATTACCAATTTAGAAACCAAGAATACCTATTTAATTCTAAGGTGACTTTTATTTAAGCCTAATGTTTTCTTTAGACTAACTTAACTGAGATCACTCAACTAAGCTTGCTCTGCTCTAGAAAATAGAGAATCTTAAAAGCCATATCAAGCTCCAGTTTGGTTTGTTAACTACAAATAAGCTTATAAGCAAATACAGAGCAAGTTGCTGGTCAGTAACAAGCGAATCTAGAAAGCAACTTCTCAATCTCAAGTAGAGTTTCATCTGTCCAGAAAACAAATGAAGCCTATAGATAATGAAGACAGAAATTATTTTCCTGAAAGATAGTATGGACAAAGGTTTACAGTTTGAAGCTTCAACAGCATCTTTCCAAGATCAGAATAATCTCTGCAGCATGAAGCTTCCATAGCAAATTCTTTCCAGGTGGTGGCCTTCCGAGCATTCTCTGTGACAGACTACAAAATCCAGATCGAATTAAGAGAAATCTATTAAAGAATAAACAACAGGATGATATAAAACAACTTGAAGATCAAGCTTCGAACCTCAGTGTGTAGCTGATCACTGATATTAAGCATTGCATCTGCCCAGGAATATCTTCTTGTTCGAGGGAAAAAAATTGCAATGTACTTCTTTCTCTCATGTGTAGGCTTTGCCCTCAGAGTTGGCAAGGGAACAGTCTATCCACTATACTTGAACCAAAACAAAACAAGTGAGGATGAAGAATATATCACAATGACAAATTGACACTCACTAATAAAGATACAGATGATATTGAGAAATCTACCAAGGAATAAGTGTATTTATTTCTGGGAAATGAATAAAGCAAGCAAGAGCAGAATATAATTGTTTCAAATGAACAGTAGAGTCAGCATATGTATCCTTTTGAAACATTCGAGATAACATGTGATTAGTTAATTGATTTACAAATATGAATGCACACAAATATTATAGCTTATGTGATGTCTTAATGATGACAGCTGATTAAATTTTTACCTAGTAGCCTACACGCACTAAAATGTCGATGTTGAGTGCAACCTCAAATTTGAAGCAAGGTTCCAGAAATCTGTCGATACTGATACGTATTTGGACGTATCAGATCACATGTGAGCATATATGATCTAAAACTACATAAAGTTATTAGTACCAAATGATACACACCCGATATGGCCAAGACAGACCTATATATACCTATATATTGTCGATACAAGCTGATACAAGCTGATTATGGACTATACAAACTAATACAAAGCAAACTTTGAACTGTTAATTAACATGTAAAGAACAAAATAAGCACCATCTTTGCACAGTTATGAGAAACATATTAAAAAATCTCATGACTAAAATCTTTCATCTCCAATTTGACAGGATAAAAGGGAAGGAAATAAGATATAACTATAACCTTAACAAAATCCCTTGAACTTGTCTCAACTGCAGCCAGGAGCAACTGCAACCAGGAGACAAAATCACAAAACCAACTGCACAACAAAACCAAACAACTGCAGCTAGGAGCAACTGCAACTAGGAGACAAAATCACAAAACCAACTGCACAGCAAAACCAAGCAACTACACCCAGGAGCAACTGCAACCAGGAGCACAAAATCACAAAATCAGCTGCACAACAAAACCAACTGCACATCCAACTCCTCATTTGCTAAAAATTTCCAACTCCTCTTTGCGTGGTCAAATGTTTTGGTAGCGTTGAAGGATCTTTTCATTGTCGATAGCATTGAACACATCTTTCTCAATATATGTAACCAAGTAGTCATTCATCCATTGATCTCCCATCCGGTTCCTCAGTCGATTTTTTACAATCTTCATTGTTGAAAATGCTCTTTCAACTGATGCCGATGCGACGGGTAGTAGCAAAATTAATTTCACAAGCAAGTATACCAATGGATATGTAATATTTTTTTGTTTCAACTAGTTTCACCGCAAGGCCGTCGATTCCCTTAACTTCTGAAAATTCATCACTACTTCGCACATCAAGTATATAGGTCTCCAATTGATTATCAAGTGCCATAATCCAACATTCAAAATTGCTAATGGATAAAATTTAGCAAGATGAATCAACTTGTCCTTATCAAATGCAGAGAAAGAATCACTTGGATCTAAAGATGCCATACAAATAAGTAGCTTTGTGTTTACCTCATTGAACCGATCATTGAGCTCTAGAATTTGCGAGTCTATCACCGTATAAAATAAGCCAACACGATAATGAAGTAGATTAGTATTTTGTTGAGCATTCCGTCGTGACCTCCCTCGCACTATATATATATCATCCATATTTGGGATCACAATATGATTCTTTTCACAAAAGGAAGAAGCTTCAATTAATAACTTTTTCCATCCATCATCCCTAATCATTTGTAGCCTTTGTTTGGATAAATTAACCAATGACATCACATTTACAATGTCTTGGTCTTTTCTTTGTAATGACTGCGATAACTCACTTGTAATTCCCAGTACACTTTTCATTAAATGCAAATTAAACACAAATTCAAAAGTTTGAATTGCATCTAATAAAGCATATGCCTCACCCTTTTGCTATGAACTAGTACCATCTTGTGAAACAATCTCAAGCACATCAATAACAGAGGAGAACATAACAATCAAGGATATCAAGGTACCATAATGTGAACCCCATCGAGTATCGCCTGCTCTTTGAAGACTACATTCTTGATTCAAACCACGCCCACTAGAAATTTCACCATTTCTTAGTGCTTCTATGACCTTGCTACTTTGTGCTTCTCTCAAAATATCTCGACGCTTACAAGAACCTCCAACAACATTCACCAAATTATTGATAGTATTAAAAAGAAAGTAATTTGATTGTGATTTTTTGCAACCGCTACAAGAGCTAATTGTAGTTGATGGGCAAAGCAATGTACATAGAAAGTATATGTATTTTCATTCAAGATGACACTTTTGAGACCATTAAATTTCTCTCATATTGCTAGCACTATCATACCCCTGTCCACGTAACTCTGACAAGCTTAATCCATGTTTTGAGAACAATGAATTAATAGCCTTTATTAGATATGAGGAAGTCGTGTTGGAAACATGGACAATGCCAAGAAAGCATTCAATGATTAGCCCTTTTTTATTCATATAACATTAACGCAGTAAAACCGCCATCTGCTCTTTAATGGACACGTCACGAGACTCATCAACCATAAGAGAAAAGAAATCATCCCCAAGGTCCTCAACCAATATCTTGGTAGTTTCAGCTGCAACAGCACTAACGATATCTTTTTGGATATCATGAGATGTCACTGTTAAATTTCTAGGAGCATTCTTCAACACAACCATATTAATATCTTCATTGTGATCAGCAAGAAATTCGAGAAGTTCAAGAAAGTTCCCTCGATTTAGTGACTTATTAGATTTATCGACCATGAAAGGCTAATCCAAGATGTAACAAATATCTAACACAATCAACTGATGCTGTTAAACGATTCCGATAATCCTTTCGGTTTTTTTTCGATTGCTTGAACAAAGAAGCTTCAATATGTTGCTTTTGGTTCATCAAACTTACGCACTTGCTCCAAGCTAGTTTGTGTTCACTGTAATTGGCATGAGTGCCTAATCTCTCCTTTTTCTTCCAATTAGTGAAACCCCCTGTTATAAAAGAATCAGTTCCTTTTTTTTTCTCTCCAACATCAACTCTCATTAGATAACAACATAAGCAAAATGAAGCATCTATTTGAATGCTATACTCTAACCAACCACAAAACTCACCAAACCAATCTGGATTGAATCGACGCTTTACCTTTCCGATCTCTCTTTGTGGAAATTTATGACCACGAGGTTGGCATGAACCTCTCTACAAATAGGCTTTTCGAATTTCCTCATGCTGATTAGGATACTATTTTGAAATTTGTTGTCGAAAAGCTGGATCCGATGGAAGAGTTTCTGAGTTTATTTCAATGCGTCTATGTCTAGATGACTGTGGTCTTTCATCTTCATCACCACAATCCTTACTATCTTTTGTAAGAAGAGGTGGCTCGAATCTTTTTTGACAGAAAATAAAAAAGATGATTTTTTAGACAGAAAATAGATGAGAGTTTCATTCACCACATTTTCAAACAAATTTCATCCTTTTGATTTTCATCTTCATTCCAGTTTGGTTGTGAAACAAAATTTTCATCTTCATTCACAAAATTTATATAGTTTTTCACCAAAAAGATGGTCTTTCATCTTCATTCACAAAATTTTCAAACAAACAAACACAAACTGATGAGAGTTTCATACTTTCATTCACAAAATTTCAAAACAAACCAACTTACCAAGACAAATAAAACAAAGTTACAGAGACTAGAGGGAATATCATTCAGAAAAATTTTCAAATTAGAGAGACGAGGAGAGAGAGAGAGAGAGAGAGAGATGATACCTGATCAAACGGAGAAGGTGATGTCCGGGTCCGGCCACGCTCCGGTCGCTCCGGGTGCGGCTACAGCTTTTTCTTGCGGGTGCGAACGTGCGGGTGCCCCTTTCTTTTGGACTTTTGATAAAGGCACTACCAAATTTACTTGGGGCTAGCCCAGGATTGGGGCTAGTCCACTAAAGAGGAACTTTTACTTATACTAACCCAACATTTTACTCATACTAGCCCACTATTCCAAACCCTCCCAAACCCTCCCCACCCACCCGACCGCAGCTTCCCCCCTCCCGCCGGCCGATCTCACCGTCCTCCTCCTCCTTGTCGATGGCTCCGAAAGTCTCGAAAGCACCAAGGTACAAATCATCATTCTCCTTGTGCTATTGTATTTGCAAAAATGTCAATTTTTTTTAAGAAATTCTCTTGCATTTTGAAATATTTGAGTGATTTTCTTTCCATTATTCAAATGAGGGCATACAAGTCCTTGGCGGAGTTTAGGATGTAGTTTATACGTTCAATTGGTTGATCGAACACGATTTTAGGTCGTACAATGTCGAGAATCCTCGACATTGTCGAGCAGTATAGGGCGGGACTGTAGAATTTCCTACAGTCCCATATAGATTTAGGACCGTAGGAAAATCGACAGTCCTATATATATATAGGACTGTCGATTTTCCTACGGTCCTAAATCTATATGGGACTGTAGGAAATTCAACAGTCCTAAAAAAGTAGGACGGTTGAAAATTCTGCAGTCCTGTATACTTACAGGACTGTAGAAATGGCTACAGTCCTCAATGTAAAATTCAATTATTATGTTAAAATAGAAATTAATTTTGTATATATTAATTTTTGCCTTATAGTCATGCCCTTGGAAAGGACACTGTAGATGAAGATATGAGAAGACGTCCTACTGCGTCGATGCGTAAGGAACGCACAGTTTCGCGTACTATTGAACCAGGCGTCACTATCCGCGAGGCCGAGGCACGCCCTGAAGTGAGGAAACGTCCATTGACGAAGAAGATTGTCTTTCGTTCGAAGAGACGTGCTCCTCCTAGTTCTTCCGGTTCTTCTTCCTCCTCCGATGAGGACATGCCAAATGTTCCAAATTGGCCTACTGATGGTTCAGGACCTTCTCAGCCTGCAGATAGTCCTGTCGAGAGTCTTCCACAAACTCTCGGAAACCGGTCTACTGATGGTTCGGGACCTTCTGAGCAGGCAGATAGTCCAGTCGACACTTGTCCAAACGGTTGCTCTATGTTACCGTCGATCGAAAACCATATTACATACCAAATATGGAACAATCCGGTAAGTACATTACGTTATGATAAATTTATATATAGTTGTAAGTTCAAAGTTTATTTTACATAGAGGTTTAATTTCATCCAATTGTTGACTTTTCAGGAGAGTGGTCGTATGTTGACGGTAATCAACCATGGCAAAAAATGCAATACATGGAGGTATGAATTACTGGGAGATGATGTGAAGTCAAAAATCAGTCCCACCGGTCTACAATATTTGGGTAGCTACTTATATACGACGGTGGATAATGCACTGATTTCAGCATTTGTAGAACGGTGGCATCCAGAGACCAACACTTTCCATCTACCCAATGGGGAGTTGACGATTACCCTTGATGACGTCCATCATATATTGGGACTTAGGGTTGATGGTCGTCCCATGCAGAATCATACTTTTGATGATTCGAGCATCAACTATTACGACTATATGGTGGATTATGTATCAGGGTGTTTGGGAGTTGATGCCACTAGTTTTACTAGTCTTCGAGAATTCAAGAAGTCCTACGGACTTCCTCTAAAATATTTGGAGGAGATATTCGCTGAGCCGGCCCCTGAAATTGATAATAGCGAAAATGTGGCCCGCGGATATATGCAGTTCATCTTAGAGGCTGTCGGCATTATCGATAAGTCTGGAACGTCCATAAATGCCAAATATCTCATCAATTTGGACAACATTGACATGGTGGAGCAAATTTCTTGGGGAAGCGGTATACTGACATACCTTTACCGCGAGCTTGGTGCGGCATCCCGTGTGGGTTCGAAGACAATTTCCGGATGCCAGACTCTACTCCATGTATAGATATATCTTTGTCAACTTGTTTACATCAATTTAAATTGTGTTATTTATTTTTGGACTAATATATTTCCGGTAACGTGAAGGCATGGATATACGAGCACTTTCCAACCCTGCAGCGTGCGAAGCTGAACCGAGGGTATGACGAGAACCTGCCTAGAATGTGCCGATGGAAGTCAAATAAAGAAGATGCCAAACGTTCTCACACATTGGCCGCTCTACGGCATGCACTCGAAGATATGACGACAGAAGAGGTGAATTTAGACCTAATATTGTACTTAATTGGTATTAATTTACTACGTTATGCTAAATGACGTTATGCTACATTTTATGCGGTGCAGATTGTATGGGATCCATACCGTGATTTGCGACAGACTACCCGTCCGTTGCAACCAGTCGCCTTATATCACGGTCTTATCAGTTGTCATGAAATCGAGGAGGCTTATATGCCGGATAGAGTGCTACGTCAGTTTGGCTACGTACAAACTGTCCCAAGGCGAACTTTGCAAATGATAAATCCTCCGCGCGGTACAAAACCGCTAAACTATATACCTGCACATTTCAACTGGGTATCAGACTTTTTCACCGAGTGGCAACGCCACGTCATTAGAGATACCGACCGGCTAGCAGCAGTCAATATGGCGGAGTGCAGCGACGACTACCTCGCCTACTACGCCGGTGTCGGACTACCGACCTTGTTCCAACGCGGAGGGGATATTGTGCGTGTACCGTCAGATCTTCCTCCCAAATCGGTCTTGTATACTGCACTGGTCAAGATGGTGAGCCTACTTGTAGACCTTTAGTTTGATATTTGTAACTGTGGCTAACAATTTTGTTTCATTTTTCATGAATAGGCAAGGAAAGTTAAGAAGTTGGGAAGAAGCCTCGTCAGTTGCCAGGGTTCCAATTATATGACAATCAATGACGAACTCCAAAAAATCGACAACGCTGAAGAATATCCTTTCCTGGAAAATAGAGAGCAACGCACGAAGAGGCGCCATGAAGTTTGAACAATCATTTTGAATTGTAAAAGTGACTGAATATGACCTTTGAGAATTGTCAAAATTTGAGGTGTAAAAGTTGTAAAAGTTTGATTGAATATGACTTTGGACGATATTGAGGATTTGAGTTGTAAAACTTTAAACTATAATTTTGCCTAGTTGTGACACTTTAAGTTAATTTTGCCATGTTGTGACACTATGAGTTAATTTTGCCTTGTTGTTACTATTTTGATCTGCATACTGTGCATATTGGTCAGTCCTAAAGTTGACCCACTGTCCAATATTGACAGTGGATAAACTTTAGGACTGTCACAATTTTGACAGTCCTACTTTACACTAGGACTGTCAAAAATGTGACAGTCCTAAAGTTATATAAATGTGCATATTGACAGTGGGTAAACTTTAGGACTGTCACAATTTTGACAGTCCTACTTTACACTAGGACTGTCAAAAATGTGACAGTCCTAAAGTTATATAAATGTGCATATTGACAGTGCGTAAACTTTAGGACTGTCACAATTTTGACAGTCCTAGTGTAAAGTAGGACTGTCAAAATTGTGACAGTCCTAAAGTTATATAAATGTGCATAAAGACAGTGGGTAAACTTTAGGACTGTCACAATTTTGACAGTCCTAGTTTACACTAGGACTGTCAAAATTGTGACAGTCCTAAAGTTATATAAATGTGCATAAAGACAGTGGGTAAACTTTAGGACTGTCACAATTTTGACAGTCCTAGTTTACACTAGGACTGTCAAAATTGTGACAGTCCTAGTATCCTGGCAGTTTTCCATAATGACAGTTCTAAGTTATTAGTAGCAATGCGCAATATACAATCAAAATCTACATAACTCATTTCATTACAACATACAACATATAGTTCAATATACACTTAAACATACATGGATCAACACAATATACATTTTCAATATACAATATCAATCGATTAAAATATCAAAGTAGTCGTCCGACATGATTTTTGGATCCTCCATCTTCATCATCTTCTTATAGGCCGCCATTGCATCCTTGTAGGGTGTCGTCCATGCGATCGCTTCCTCAGGTGCGTGTTTATACCAAAGCGTAGAAGGTGGCGGAATAGGAGAATGAGCGATCAACCTTGGGATGACGAAGTGTTGTCCGACAAGCCCAATGCAACATAGATTGGATACTCGGTGTTCGGCCGGGCGGGCACACGTTGGAAAGAAAGTATTGTTAATACCTTGTGAGATAATTACAATAGGTAACTTATACCTATTAGAGAAGACGTAAGCAGCAGGCGGGACATCCATGTAATGGTCTGGTCCGGTAACTGTTTCCGTACAAGGTATGCCTGCCAACAAATCTCCAACAATTTCTTCGCCAAGTATCTGGCTATAGAAGGCTAGTCGCGACTCCAACTCCTCGTACAGCTCTGCCCTAACCTGTCTCCATCCTGCTTCCACTGAATAGCCTAGTTGTCTTGCTAGTGCATGGTATCCACAGTGGCCATCCGCAGGAACATCAACAATAGACCAAATGAAGTTCCGTATCTCAGGTAGGAAATTTTCAATGTATAGACTATAAGAAACAGAAAAGTTTTCAACACCCTGCGCCGTGCCTGCATCTATCGTTTTCTGTTTCTTCCCCCTTCGAATAGTTAGCTTAGGAGTTCGAACAACGGACTTTGCCTCCAAACTGCGTTCGATATGTTCAAATAAGGATGGATCTCTTTTAGTTGACTCCTCCTCCTTCTTTTTGGCTCTACTCTTTCTTGAGTGTGGTCTTCCCTTAGGAGTTCGAACAACGGATGGCTCTTGCAATCGAGTTGTTGCCGGGACTGCAATCTCTTGGATTTTAAACTCAATGGATCTTCTCTCCGGTTCCGATGCGCCACACCACCTTACGTGAAGTAGTTTAACTTGGGGCAACGCAAAGCAGAATAAATTTGTTTTTCGCTCTGGCCAAACTATTATAGATCGTCCTCATGGTAGACTTGTTCCCATCTTGTTTTTGTCGCACAGCAGAATAAATTTGTTTCGGTGCAACTCCTGAAAGGAACAATTCTTCAACCAACTTTTTCTCATCCTCCTTCAACCGTGCCACGTAGGCATGACCCGTAAGTGTCCCTGGAATATGATGATTGTGTCTTCCATTCTTAACTTCGATTATCCACTTCACATCTTCAACTTGTACAATCAACACCTTCAATGGACAACCACATTTTCTAGTCCCTACGTTTTTCTTAGGGATTTTTTTTTCAACAACACCCTTTTTTTTATGATGCTCCCTAAACACACCTCCTCTTTCGCATCCAAGCTCAAGATATTTTCGGTCCGGCCGAGATCGGATGGATCTTGCAATGACAATAACTACGTTATGTCGTCTCCCAACTTCTCTGCACCACTCTAATGCTTCTTCATGGCTTGCAAATTTAATATCCGTTGAGAAAATATCATCCACATCAACACCAACAGCAGGATGTACCACAATATCTGAACAAGGTTGGTCCTATAACCAATAAAAAATAATATAACAATTAATAACTTCATATAATTAACCAGGACTGTCACTATTTTTACAGTCCTATTTTTAAATAGGACTGTCCAAATTATGACAATCCTACTTTTATATAGGACTGTCGATTTTATGACAGTCCTGTATTAATTTAGGACTGTAGATTATGACAGTCCTATATTTATATAGGACTGTCTAATTTTTACAGTCCAAATTCGTGACTGTCGAATTAGGGTTGTCGTTTTACGTACCGTACGTGCTTCGGAACAACCAACTTGTTCTTCGGAACGTCCGAAGTGCATATTTATTGAATTGGACGATCCGACTTCGTCATCGAACATTTTTTCATGCATTGTTCCTACAATAATCAAAATAAACTAAATCTTTTTCAGACAATTGCAAAACTTATTCATCGTAGGTTGTCGAAGACATACCGGAAGAATATTCCTTGGAGTATCACCAAAGTGAAATCCTCCTCCAACCACAACTACCTATTTCCAAATTTAGGTTTGGGCTTGGTGGAATGAGGGTCTCTTAAGTCTAGGTGGAATGCCCAAAATAGAAAGTCATTTCACTTTTATACTTTGGTGTGGACTAGCCCCAAGTAACTATGAGAGTGGCAAACTTGTAATTTTGGGTAATGGACTGTCAAAATTTTGACAGTCCTTACAATTTTTAGGACTGCCAACATGTTGACAGTCCTTACAAGTGGTAGGACTGTCAAAATTTTGACAGTCCTGATTATAACAGTGGGCTAGCCCCGAGTAACTTTCATGATGGCAAACTTGTAATTTTTTCTAAATTTTCAATGGGCTAGCCCCGAGTAAAATGTGTAGTGCCCTTATCAATAGCCTTCTTTTGGGAGACTAGGGCATGCGGCTCTCTTTCTTTTCTTTATTTGCTACTTTGCTGTGGTTTGGTTGTGGTGGGGCCAGGTCAAGTGGCCAACTCACTTAAAAAAAATCAAAAAAATCTGAAAAACCACGTGGGGGCAGTGGACCCACCATTTTGTAAGTGGCTCCGTCCTTGTCCACCCATCGCTGTTCAAATTCCATGGCAAGAATAATGTGACAGATGAGATCTCGGTTGACCGTGTCATACGCCTTACGCAAGTCCAACATTACACAAGCCTTATTTCCTCCTACTTTGTTGAAGCCCCGAACCAACTCTTGCGCAAGTAAGTTGTTGTCTACAATGACCCTGCCCTTGATGAACGCATCTTGGTTGGCAGAGACCAGGTCCTGCATAATATCCTCGATACGCTGACACATAAGATGTGTAATCAGTTTATATAAATAGTTGCAGCATGCAATAGGCAAAAATCGGCAAGTGCGGTAGCCCCCTCCTTCTTCGGAATCAGTGTATGAAATGTATGATTCAGTTCCCGCAAAAGTCTACCATGGCTGAAAAAATCTTGGGCCACCTCCAGTACTTGGTCCTTGATTTGCGCCCAGTGCAACTTATAGAACTTACTCCCGAAATCATCATGTCCCGGAGCCTTGTTGGGGTCCATCCTGTTCAAAATAGCTTCCAGTTCCTCCATACGAATATATATATATATATATATATATATCTTTCGTGCTGGTAAAGTTGTTGTGGCAAAGCCTGCCGTTACCATACAACGTTCTTACCAAGTGCATTCTGAATTCTAGTTTTTGTTCCATGTGCATTCTGAATTCTAGTTTTTGTTCCATGTACCGTAATGTTCCACCTTTAGGTAACATTTGGTAGAACTTACTAGCTTTCATTGCTAAAGATTGAATTGCGTGGTAGAGGGAACAATCATTTGGTACATGGATTCAATTCCAGTGAGGTCTTGTAATATCAACCATTTTGACTAGACATAACATCAAGTTGCAGCTCTCTGAAAACAACCCATAACTCCTGATTTTTCTGAGAAACAATTTGGTGATCTTCTGGCGATCTGCAGGCAACTGAATAGGATCTCCCTTGTGGGACCATGGTATATTTTACTTCATCTCTACTCTGATGGAATTTTTGTTCCTAGGTGTATTTTACTTCATCTCTCAGGCCATGACGATCTTTGTCATGGCATAGTCCAGGAATCAAACTCCATGGAGAGTTAGTTCCCTATACATGATCTTCAAATGATCTCGTTCCTTCACCACTAGGTCTGAATCAAGTGCTGCAGTTATTAGGCTTCGTATCCCTAGCCCATGTTTAATGTTCTTTTATTCTCTCTTTTTAAGAGATTGGTTAACTCTTTTGGTCACTACCTTCATGCCCATGAACCTACCAAATCCTTCTTTCATCTGATGTTTGCTAGGATTTTTGTGGAGGTTGATCTTTTCCAACATTTTCCAGAAATCTTGGTATTTACTGGTCAAGATTCTGGCTTTTGACAAAAAAATAGTCTTTGAAAACAATCTCTCTTATTGTCAGCATTGTTGCTTAAGGGTCATGATTCTTGTTCTTGTTTCAAGTATATGATCGTAGCTTGAGGAAGGGGATGAAGCTGTTAGTGCAAGTAGCTTGAGGAAGGGGATGAAGCTGTTAGTGCAAGATAAGATTGAGACTGCACCACCCAGACCAGCAATCAATTCTCAACTCAGGGGACAAAGATCTAAATCTAGGAACAAGGACAAGGAGGTCCTATAGTATCTTTTGAAGATGCAGTAACCGTTGAGCCCCCATACAGTCAAAATTGTCTTGGCCCAATGTCTCTTACTGCGTCCATGCCTAGTACATATGTGCAGTCCCATGACATCCCTATTGACAATCAGTCAAGTGTATAAACTCCTGGTGTGGTTGTAGCCTGAAGCCAAACTAATGATATAAGTTTGACCATGGGTGATGTTTTAACTATCTCGGAATTAAGCGAAGTCAGCCCTCAGTACGCTCGTAGGTCGGAAACTCCCGCTCAGTCAGAGAAAACATTATTACCCTAACAATATAACTTCATTCCAGAATATGCACCAAGCTAAGAAAAACAAGAAAAGCAAGTCGCTACAAAAAGAGAAAAACCAGAAGTATAGAAGAGAGTTCCATCATGGGTTACTCAAGATGATTGATGATATGTACTTATCTAGTTATGGTTGTAATAATTTGTTATTTCGACTCGAACCCAACTCGACCGTACCGGATCCGAACCTAACGCAGCCAGGAAGTGGACCCGTAACCTGACTAGACTGGACCTGAACCCACCTCTAGTGGACCCGACCCCGACCCGAATGGAACTGAACCCAATCCGACCTGGGCGCGACTCGGATCCGAACCTTAACCCAACCCGATTGACTTGGACCCTAACATGACTAATGACTGTCACTATTTATTCCCACAGGAAAGAAGAATACCCACCTTCTTCATGGGGAACGACTTTCCCGCATTTGTGGGGAAATGAAATTTTCGGGAATTTGATATGCTCTTGGAAAACAAAATTATAACACACCAAACATAGTAATCATTTAGCCACCCTTTTATTCCCGGGAATAAAAATAATTCCCTTGTACCAAATGCCCCCTAAGTATCATAATCTATCTTTTTTAACCAGTGAAGTTGGGTCCTCTATAAAAACAAGTTTCTAGATAAATTACGTCATATGATCTTTGAAGTTGAAACATAATGTCGTGGTAGTGATATTTACTTATTAGCTCCAGCAAGAATTAAATTTGTGTGCTGTTAAGCTTTCAAGCATATGGTTAAAAGATGCATATAAGTTGATTTTTGTAACTAGTTCTAATTACTTTTGACTGAGGATGCACATGAAATTTACAAGGGCTTGCAGGGAAAAGGAGCATGCTTCTTTCTTCTTCTTAAAAGATGCATTGCTCAATCTTCTTGTTGAGGTCATGGTTGTAGCTAATTTGTGCATTTTGTGAATTTCTATCCTGAGAGCTGGTAGATGTTGCAATGGAAGTCGAAAACTGGTCTATTTTTCACTTTGATTGAAGGTTTTATATTATGAGGGACTTGAATAAGAGCTTTTGTGGTATGTAGTTATGTAGAATAAGGAATAATGATGATTGAAGTCTTGCAAAATGTTTACCAGAAATCACTAGAAATATGTTTTGTGAAGGAAGTGATTTTTGGTATTGTGCTTATGTAGACTTTGGAACAATGATGATTGAAATTTTGCAAAAATGTTTACCAGAAATCACTAGAAATATGTTTTGTGAATGAAGTGATAAAAATATCGTGAATGATATTAAATTGTTGATTGACATATGGAAACACATCTAGAAAATATTATTCCAAGCTAGAGAGGTTAAAAGTGGCTAATGTGGGTGGCAAGGGGATGGGGGGTGGGCCTATGAAGCAAACACACTCCAAAAATCCATGCGTGTCCGTGTCGCCTTGTGACTCATGTCAGAGACGACATGGACACTCCGCTATATACTAGGACACACCAATGCCGCATCTCTGTCACCATGTCCGAATTGTCT
Source organism: Iris macrosiphon (assembly GCA_036927795.1). Lineage (NCBI taxonomy): Eukaryota > Viridiplantae > Streptophyta > Magnoliopsida > Asparagales > Iridaceae > Iris > Iris macrosiphon. Next base: position 49,440,023 of record JAYESA010000005.1, on the reverse strand, counting down.
TGTCGAATTTGTTTGTGTCGTGTCGTGTCGTATTTGTGTCCGTGCAACATAGGGTAGGGCTGACCCTGCCTTTGCTCCTTAGGCTACTTTTGTTGCTTGGAGTTCCTTAATCCAGGGATGGACTTTGAGCTGGAAGGGGTGTTTGATGATTAACCTACTTATAGAAGTCTTCCTGAACAGATGCTTATTGGATTTGCTAAGCTCTTCCCATGTTTGTGAGGTTAAGATTAACAGAATGGAAAATGCTATTTTCTTTAGGCAAGGGGCTAATATTAACCAATGGTACCCTTATGTTCTATTTTTCAGAAACCGCTAAAATGGGACTGGCTTGATAGACGGATTGGATATTTCCGAATTGTATGAAACATAACCCGTACTTGTTTGAGAACATGGAGGTCATGGTGCACGGTGTGGATTACCATTTTGTATGCAAATCTAACAGTGGAAGAAACTGTGTTCTTAAAATATGCAGGAATTTCCGCAACCTTGCAACTTCTCTCTCTCTCTCTCTCTCTCTCTCACTCTCTCTCTCTTCTTTTTTGCAGAATTGTTAACAGTTTATAGTAATGAAAGAATATTATAATTACCTGGTCATTATAATTACCGATCAGGATATTTACGTACCCTCTATCCTTTTCACAGCTAATAGTTTGCGTGTTTTGACATCCTCAAATTGTCTCCTGTTCCTCTCTTTCCAAATATGTCAGACTGTTGCAGTGATAACCAGTCTTGCAATTATGTAACCCATGTCCTTCTTCTGGAATTTCCTCTGGAGCTTTGATTTCCCCTGGTAGATTGCATCTCCTTTTGCTTTTTAACAACAATTTAAGTCTGCATATGGACCAAATGTAAGCTGTGTATGTCACGCCCCGGCCCCGAGGGGCCCCCCGGACCACCGCCTCGCCCCCGTAGCCGGATTTAACCGGGCGCGAATCACCGCGCCTCGGCGCATCGGACGCGAATCACCGCGTCTGTCCCGCGGGTGCGAGGAAGGGATGGCCCGTTGGGATGTATCGGGACGTGATGCCGTGCGAGCCTGGGGTTGCACCCGCACAAGGCCTTATCGTTTCAGTTGTTTGTTGGCTATCATCGCATCAATCGAGTAAGCAGCGGAAAGGGACATTGTTGCAATGTAATGCATCTAGCCAACTGAGTATTCGGGACAATCGAGGGACTTGGGTTCTCTTATGCAAAGGCATTCGTTCCATACATTATGCCCCCTTATACGATAGCAATCTCGGGGCACAATCGAAACCAGGATTCCGGGTCTTAGGGACTGTGGCACACCTATCGCTCCCTCGGACGATCCAGTACCTGCAAGCAAGTAAACTGTTGGTGGGTCAACACTTTTATAAGTACTGGTGAGATAAAACAACTGAACAGAAGCAAGCATTCACTAAAACCAACACTAAGTAATCATGTTATAAAATATTACATTACTAGTGATCTTTCTAGTTTTACCTATGTTCGTTTCATACAGTTCTAGTAGAGTCATATTACATTATTTGGAAACATCTTTGGAAACAGAGTTTCATATGCGATAAGCAAGACAAGCAATCGTTCATGTTTCAGGGTGTGCGCAGCGTGTCTCGTGAGACTCCAGGGTCAAATGCATAGCTAGACACACAATGCACATCTTAGGGGCAGTCCATCTATCCAAGCCAACACAATGACTTAGCTATATGCAAGGCGGTCCCCGAGTATCTCAGGATCAGTAGCTGGTTGTACAGCATACCAATGACTCATTCATCTGATGCTAATGGCAGCTGTGACTCATGGTTGCTTTTCACTATCATGGTAGCAGCCGTGACACATGCAGTTCAGCTCTCAACCAAAAGCCATCGTCCGACCGATGCGAATGCATGGAACACTATCAAATAAACTCTAGTATGCAGACGAGACGAACCATCAGAACAGTTATCGTTGTTGCGAGGCAATCCGACTTATCACTTGAACACATTCAGGCACAATATGGTTCTCTCGAAGCATAGACGATAGTGAACATGTTCATGCACTCTTAGACAAGCGTTTCAGGATTCTCGTTAAGCAGACATGTTTGTTTCAAAGACATGCTAGGTGAGTTCGTTTGTTAACATGCAAGGCAGGTTCTATCATTCTCTTATAAAAATATTGCAAGCAAAAACTCAGATTATTAATTTATTATTAAGGCGTGCAAGAATCAGAGAACGAAGTTCTGCACACTCACCTGATACATAATGCCGACGCGAAGCGGGACATTACATACTTACCAACCAACAAAAAGTTTCGTCCTCGAAACTTCAAGGATAAACTTCTCGATATTCCGAGTAGCGATAGTGCCATCCCTCGCCGTACTCAATCGAAACAATCAAGCAATTCAAGTTCAGAAAACATTTGCACTTTGAGAATATTTATGGACTTATTGTATGGAACGTTCTATTGCAATACCATATCGATATAACTCAGAGTCATAGCAACGGATTGGGCCAGGAAATCGATTCCGCTCTGATACCATTCTGTCACGCCCCGGCCCCGAGGGGCCGCCGGGACCACCGCCTTGCCCCCTAAGCCGGATTTAACCTGGCGCGAATCACCGCGCCTCGCCGCACCGGACGCGAATCACCGCGCCTGTCCCGCGGGTGCGAGGAAGGGATGGTCCGTTGGGATGTATCGGGACGTGCCGTGCACGCGTAGGGTTGCGCCCGCACAAGGCCTTATCGTTTCAGTTGTTTGTTGGCTATCATCGCATCAATCAAGTAAGCAGCGGAAAGGGACATTGTTGCAATGCAATGCATCTAGCCAACTGAGTATTCGGGACAATCGAGGGACTTGGGTTCTCTTATGCAAAGGCATTCGTTCCATACATTATGCCCCCTTATACGATAGCAATCTTGGGGCACAATCGAAACCAGGATTCCGGGTCTTAGGGACTGTGGCACGCCTATCGCTCCCTCGGACGATCCAGTACCTGCAAGCAAGTAAAATGTTGGTGGGTCAGCACTTTTATAAGTACTGGTAAGATAAAACAACTGAACAGAAGCAAGCATTCACTAAAACCAACACTAAGTAATCATGTTATAAAATATTACATTACTAGTGATCTTTCTAGTTTTACCTATATTCGTTACCTATATTCGTTTCATGCAGTTCTAGCAGAGTCATATTACATTGTTTGGAAACATCTTTGGAAACAGAGTTTCATATGCGATAAGCAAGACAAGCAATCGTTCATGTTTCAGGGTGTGCGCAGCGTGTCTCGTGAGACTCCAGGGTCAAATGCATAGCTAGACACACAATGCACATCTTAGGGGCAGTCCATCTATCCAAGCCAACACAATGACTTAGCTATATGCAAGGCGGTCCCCGAGTATCTCAGGATCAGCAGCTGGTTGTACAGCATACCAATGACTCATTCATCTTATGCTAATGGCAGATGTGACTCATGGTTGATTTTCACTATCATGGTAGCAGCCGTGACACATGCAGTTCAGCTCTCCACCAAAAGCCATTGTCCGACCGATGCGAATGCATGGAACACTATCAAATAAACTCTAGTATGCAGACGAGACGAATCATCAGAACAGTTATCGTTGTTGCGGGGCAATCCGACTTATCACTTGAACACATTCAGGCACAATATGGTTCTCTCGAAGCATAGACGATAGTGAACATGTTCATGCACTCTTAGACAAGCGTTTCAGGATTCTCGTTAAGCAGACATGTTTGTTTCAAAGACATGCTAGGTGAGTTCGTTTGTTAACATGCAAGGCAGGTTCTATCATTCTCTTATGAAAACATTGCAAGCAAAAACTCAGATTATTATTAAGGCGTGCAAGAATCAGAGAACGAAGTTCTGCCCACTCACCTGATACATAATGCCGACGCGAAGCGGGGCATTACAGTGTAGGAACATCTTAAGAATAGATGCTCAATATCCTCTTCTTGGGTGCATAACAGACAAGTTGTCTTGATGTTCATCCCATGCATTTGTAATCTCTTTTTGGTAAGTAACCTATCCTGAATAGCCTTGTACAAGCAGAAACTTATCTTGATGCAATTTTCTTTGAACTAAACTTCATTGTGCCTGTCTTTACTGTATGAGGGGGTTCTCATCACCCTATGAGCATACTTGAAATTGAATTCTGTAATTCTCAGTCCATAACAAAAAATCTGCCTTCTCGTCTCCATGAATAGGAATGTTCCTAATATGGCTGCTTAGGCTGATGTGGCCTATACGAGCTTCGATCTCCAGTTATTATCAACAGTGATATAATCTACCTGTTCATTGCCTCTCAAGCAGTAGAAACTCTCCCAACCAAGTCTTTTTATGAATCTCCCTCCAGGTATCCATGGGCCAAACCAAATGCTGGTTGACTGACCATAAGCAATACTTCTATGAAGGTGAAGGAGTAGTGAAGGTCTCAGCCTCATCATAGCTTAGGTGAAGGAGTAGGAAGGTCTCAGCCTCATCATAGCTTTGAAGATAGCTGATGCATTCTTATCCACAAAGATGTCCCAAATGCTGCTTCCTTTGATGTGTCTCCTTCCAAATTCCAATCCAGTTAGCCCATAGAGCATTGGAGTTGATTAGCTTCCAGAGTAGCTTCAACATGTGGCTATTCTTGAGTTCTCTCAGACTCAAACCAACCCATCCTTCCACCTTGGTTTTGCAGAGTTGTGACCAGCTAATAGCCTGGGCACTCCCCCTCCAAATAAATTTTGCAGATGGGGACTGAGTCTTTGCCAAGACAGATTTGGGTATAGGTATAGATTGAAGCCAATAATTGTTCATGGCTGAAATCACTTCAACCATAATATCCTGCCACCAAAAGAAAGCACATAGCTTGCCAATCCTCTAATCTTCTGCTGCATGCTTCTATAGTTTGCTGCTGGTAAGTAGTTTTCTGAATGGAAAGAGGAACACCTAAGTATCTGATAGGTTGTATTCCTTCCTCAATCTCTAAAATCTCCTTCAGTAGCCCTTTGTTCCAACAGCTACACCTTAGTGTTCTCCTCTCTCTCTCTCTCTCTCTCTCTCTCTCTCTCTCTCTCTCTCTCTCTATATATATATATATATATATATATATATATATATATATATATATATTCGAAGAAAGGTAATTCATATTAAAAAACTGGGAACCAACAACAACAACATACAAAACTCACAAACACAACTGGCTATAACCTGCCGCGTAGGTTATCCCAACATTGCTACTACTACCTAAGACCCATACAAGAAAGATGTGGTCACCATTGGGTATGAATACCCTTAGTCACCCACAAAGTGACAGGATGACTAGGGACCATTTTTGTGATCCCCACCTCACGCACTAAATCAACACCCTTGTTTTTCTGTTTGGAAATCCCCATCCTTTCTTCCCACAGTGGATTGGCCATAGTGAGATCCTCTTCAACGCAATTGGAAATATCCCATAACGGGTTAGCCACAACTTCTTTGGCATTAGGCTATATCAACGCCCATTAATTGAGCTCATCCTCTAACACAGCTCATTTCATGTAACATCTTGTGACATGTTGAAGCCACCACCTACCTCACCCTGGTGGCTCTGTAGGGGTAAAGGGGGATGCACGATTGGATGCACCCACTTAATCTCCTCCCATGCCCTTTAGGTTTACCGCATCTGATGAGGCTTGCTCGTGACCATTCATGACGTTAGTCTGGATGTCGGCGAGAACGACCACTTGCACCTCCTCAGGCTCAGATGGCCCACCTATAGGGTCGAGATGCATGTCGAGCAAGCTCGTATGATATGACCCCGCAGAAGGGCTTTTAGTCTGGATGTCGACGTGAACGCCTAACTACTTTGTCGTAGTCGAATAAAGATTATCGTGATCTAAGATCATTTTCCTCTATGCAGTTAATAACGGTTTTTTCATGATAACGGTCTAGTAGAGTTATAGATATATCACCGATATATCGGTTTTATAACGGTAAATATCGGTTTGCATTTTTAACACAATTTTTATATATGAACAATACACTTAATAGTTTTCTATTATAAAATATGCAGAAAGTATACATATCGTCGAAAAATCCAAGAGATCCAAGATAAAGGAGACCACTTGAGGAACTACATCTCGGAATAAGATAAATGAGATCACTTAAGGAACTATATCTCTGAATAAGTTTGATGCATGAAGATTTTGATGGCAGAAGATGTAATCTCCATTCTCCATTGATGTGAATGTTATATCATTCAATATCTGTTTTTTCTGTAGCAAAACCAAAACAAAAACCGTGAGAAATCAGTTTTTTTGTAAACCGATATTTCGAATAATATCGGCTATATCGGCCGATAATATCGGTTTCGATATTTTACCGATATTTCTGCAAAAAAATATCGGTCCATGACCGATACCATTATATATCGGTTATATAACCGATATATAACCGTTTTTGACTGCTTAGATTTTCCTATAATTGTTCTCATCTCTAGTGTCCCCGTCTGTCTCCATAGCCTTTAGGTCCACCGGGGTGCATACCATCTCCGAGCACTGCCCTTGAGTGTGGCTAAAGCTGCAACATTTGGGACATTGGGGAGGAACCCACTTGCAGTCAATAGTTTGCTTGATAAACTCTTCGGTAAGGAGGTGAACTTCAACGGGTGTCAGCAACTCCTCCTTGACATATGCCTCGACAAATACCCTGGCAAAAGCAAGTCTCTGCCGCTGTGTCGTAGGTAAGTAATTGCGTAGGGGGTACCAATCAGGCTAGCCATCTTAATGATAGTCGACGTGTTCCAAAGTTGTGGCGAGAGCGACGAAAGCTTGGCCCAGATTGGAACCGTGGAGAGACGATCCCGTTCAAAGCTCGTCATGGGGTCAATGGACTCTCCTTAAGGATCTGGTCGAGATCCTTCTCAAGTGTAAACTTGAAGAAATAACCAATTTTCCAAAAAAAGACCTCCATCAACCCCTTTGGCCGCCATACCCTCTTCACAATGTTGGCCATAATAGAGTCGTGAGCCCACAGCGTAGAGGACAAGGGTATACCTCCAGTACTCTAGGGATTCCACAAGATCATCATCGGTGATGTCTACCTCCCGCTTGCCGTTGAATATGGCAGGTTCGACGTATTGGAGAGTGGTAAGTTTAGGCATTCACACATGAGCACAGATTGCTGCCCATGATACTGGTTGTGCAGAAGACACAACCATAGGGGATAGATTTATTGGTGGCCTTTGAGGGCTAAATGACCCTCCACGTGCCTGTCCTAATCCATACCTTGCTACTGACCTGCACTAGGCCCAACGCCTAGAATTTATCTATCACGGGGGCTGTTCTCAGGGTCGGCTCCAACATTTTGGAGGCCCTAGACAAGTCCCCAAAATGAGGCATTCATCCCTTTATATAATTTTTTGTAAATCTAAAATCCAACAAATATAATAAAATCCAAAAATGTAATATAATTAGTTCTTGAATACACATAAATTATCACAAAGATGCAATAAATTAAACAACTTCAATTTCTAAATTTATTATATTAAATGAAACCAAATAACACCAAACTAAATCTAAGAAGAAAAAATTCATACTCTTCTCGCTTTTTGATGTGCAAAATTGTCAATTAAAGTGTTGTGATTAAATTTAGCTGTCATTTTTTTTCTCAATAGACAACATGTCCAAACCGTTCAATCTATCTTGTGACATACCTATTCATAGATCCCGTGAGAGATTGTGTGAGTTTGTCTTTAGCTTTCTTTTTTCCTCCTTTTTGAACTTTTTGAGTCAAATTTTTTTTATCCTTCGTGATTTTCCAATCCCACGCAAACCTAACAAAAAAGGAAATTAAGAAACATGTGATTTATGCCTTTTTTAAATTCATGATGTCTTCAATTTTCGGAATGCATCATCTTGCAACCCATAATGTCTAATAGATTGTAAGCATAAATCAATTTTCTTTACAATAAATAATTTTCAATTAGTGCCATGGATAACAATTTCCAGAAAACACATCGTCCCTGGAAAATGATTTATTTGTCGATTTGGCCACGACATCGATCAAGAGCACAATTTAGGGGCAACAAAAAGAAAAGAATAGAAAAGAAAAGAGGATAATGATTATATATTGAAAGAACATGAATATAGCATTAAAAGATACAAATATATTTCAATGATTAGTAGTCGGCGACTTCACACTGCTTCAGGTGGCCGACGTTCGACAACGGGTCGAGGTGGCGAAGGGCGATGGGTTGCCGGTTACGACCACTGATCGTAAGCGAAGCATCAAGTGCAGTGCGGAAGAAAGAGCCAACGTGATAATGGTCCTTTCATGGGCCAATAAAAAACGATGAAAATCCAATGATAGAATTTATGATCCAACCAAGAACGACATTTTGGATTTAGTATGAATATTTTTTTCCTATGTTTTCCTATTTTATTTTCGACGATGAATCGATTTGATAGATCACATATTGTTATTCATAATATTGATGATGCAATTCATCCCATTGAATTTACAAGAGTTAAATTTATCATCTCTATGGGACTAGATCCTGATTTATTACGAAACAAGAAATGAAGATTATGAAAGTCAATATTCTCGCACTTATTGCCATTGCACTGTAAATTTTAGTTCTTACTGCTTTTTACTTATCATATAAGTAGAAACGGCCAGCAAAAATTATTAATTTGAATGAAACTTGCATTATTAGTTCTTATCAATGATTGAAGAAATAAAAGAAATTCAAACTTTAAGTCTTAAATTAAATAATAGGGCTGGAATCAAAAGTAGAAGTATCTAAGATAGTGTGGTAGAAAAAAAGAAAGAAATATATGAAATATATATATATATATATATATATATGTGGGATATTGCACCAAGGCTTATTGCACCATTTAATCTCAACCGTATAAGTCATGTGATCATGTGGTTATAAAGCATGATGACATATATCCCAAAAGTTGTTGCTATGTCATTATAACCATATGATCACATGGCTTATACAGTTGAGATTAAATGGTGTAATAATGATGCAATAAGTCTTGGTGCAATATTCCTCCTTTTATATATATATATATATATATATATATATATATATATATATATATATATATATATTAAGTTTGTGAAGTAATGATAAAGTTCATATATAGTGTGAGTTTGAGGGATCTGGTACTAAATTCTTCATATTTCTTGCACTCTTCTTATTTATTTTTGAGTCTTCGACTTTGTTCATTCATCTTTATGACTTTGACATAGTTAACTTCAATACTGAAGTGAAGAATCATAGTGAAACAACTATAAGCCATAATCCCTTCTTTTGTTGCTCGTAGTATTACTAGGAAACATGAAATTTATTTGTTTCATACAGGTCATTAATGATAGAGGGAATGTCCTCAAGTGTAGTCATTATGTGCCTCTTGTGATTCCTGAAGGAAAGCCTCTTCCTTGTGTTATATACTGCCATGGAAACAGGTAATGAAGAATTTTCATATCGGAAAGATCCATATCTATCTCCTTTCAAATTTGGATGTCGGTAATTCAGGTCCATTTTCTCAAATTGTTTCCAGTGAGGCAACTTTTAAGTTTCAATATTGGTTCCTTTGAAAATTATATATATATATATATATATAATGTTGAGACTATATGAATTCTGATGTAAACTACATTTAGACGATGTACATAAAGATAGCAAGAGAAAAAGAAGAAAACAATAGGAATGGAAGGATACAAGACTCCTCAAACTACACTTAAGCATGAGTGGCAAGCTTTCCCAAAGAATGATGTGCTGGGTTATAGCATCTTCCAGCTGTTTAATTCAAGTATCTTTGCATTACCATTGTATGCTTACTAGGACCTGGCAATGTATCCATCGCTTGATAGATGATAATAAGGATATGTTATAGCCTCTATGGTATATACAATCATACAACACTGGTACGCGTAATGGTTTGAAAATCGGAAGATAGTTGTGGGGCTAGATACTTTATCACATAATACATTAAATACTTTATGTGATGCTAAAATTGCAATCTAAGATATGATATCGAATGCCAACTTAATGTAAATCTCTCTACTGTTAGAAAATAATAATGCAACATTTGAGATATTTATCTTACACAAATGATACGAAGCTTGCAAAGTAGCACTAAAATTTTCCTTGATTGGAGATAAGATCAACAACATATCTATGTTGTATTCTACCAGTAAGAAAATGATCGTATATCTCTGTCATATCACGAGCGTTGGGTGCCCATGGAGCACTGATGAGGGTGTGTTTCGACCATTATCTTGGTCATGAGACATGGTCAATGATGCATGACAAGCATGTTCGTCCTAGATATTCTTCTGTCTATGACATGGGTTCCATGGAGAGATTGATGAGAATTGTGCTTCCTTTGCTGGCGGTCGTTGATTGGTCCTATGTGCTACATAATTCGCTTCTGCTGCACCTGTGCTTCTAGCTTATTTAGACCGTGCGTATTAATTTTTAAATAAATAATACGGTGACCCGCATCACCCAAAAACCAGGCTTAGCCCCTGCCCAGGCTCACCCCCACCCCCTCAGGGCCCTCACACAACATTCCCCCTCAGTTCTGTACAATTCAGCATTTTTTTAGGAATATGGTGTTTTTCTCAGACAATTGCGTAATTACGCAATTTTCCAATTAATAAGGCTTTTATGCAATTTATAAATTTGCAGGATTTTATCTGCAAATTTTCAATGTGAGGTGTCAACCTCCCATTGGAGGGTGAACCTACACCGTCCATTTAGAAGTGGGCCCCACCCTGTAAATATCTACATAAAAATATCTAAAAAATATCTAGATATTTAAATGCAAATTACCTAAATACCCTCCCCCTAACCCTAATTACTAAAACTACCCCTAACCCTAAATTCTATATAAACTCAGCCCCCCTTCCCGAACTCCGCCCACCGGACCTCCGCCACCCTCCGCCCACCGGACCTCCGCCACCAGCCTCGCCCTTCCCTGGCCTCCTCCCCGGCCGAACCACCACCTCCCTAAATTCTACATCCTCCTAGACCCTACCTAAAACAACGACATTTAGGTATTCTAATATCCTCCTAGATATCCTCCTAGACCCTAACACTTGATTGCAACAAAATAGATATCCTCCTAGACCCTAAAACAACGACATTTAGTTTATATAGAATTTAGGGTTAGGGGTAGTTTTAGTAATTAGGGTTAGGGGGGAGGGTATTTAGGTAATTTGTATTTAAATATCTAGATATTTTCATGTAGATATTTACAGGGTGGGGCCCACTTCTAAATGGACGGTGTAGGTTCACCCTCCAATGGGAGGTTGACACCTCACACTGGAAATTTGCAGATAAAACCCTGCAAATTTATAAATTGCATAAAAGCCCTATTAATTGGGAAATTGCGTAATTACGCAATTGTCTGAGAAAAATACCATATTCCTAAAAAATGCTGAATTGTACAGAACTGAGGGGGAATGCTGTGTGAGGGCCCTGAGGGGGTGGGGGTGAGCCTGGGCAGGGGCTGGGCCTGGTTTTTGGGTGATGCGGGTCACCGTATTAATTAATTAGAAATTAATGCCCACGGTGTTTACTATTAATCCTAAACACCGTGCGCATTAATTAATACGGACGTTTGTAACGATATTTGTGCGACTAAAACGAGGCACAAAACAGAGTATCTGGGAGTTGCACAAAGTTCAGAAAAATAGACTAGCATGTCTAGGAGAGGTATGTGAACTTTGTTTGGGGATAACAGTCAGTGTAATGCTCTAAATATTTAGGTGATGGACAGGTGCTCAAATCAATAGGATATGTAAGCAAAATAAATTTAAAAAGTTGTAATAAATCCTAATTTGGTAAAAATAATCCTAATTTATTATTAAATACTGAAATCTGGTCGAGGGAGTTTACAGTTGAACTGTATGTATACTGTTCATTTGATACTCAGATGTTTTCAGCGCTTTCTTTTTAGAACGGTAGAGCCATGCTTCAGATTTTCCTTCAAACATAGTAATTTTACTAGTGTAAAGCCAGTCCCTCTTACAGAATGTCATTACCATTGTCTGCTTGGGCTAGCCAAAAACTAGGTAATACTTAACACAGTCAAGTAAGACGGGAACTAGCCACGTCTCGGTCACCATCTTCTGCCTGATACTTAACATAGTCAATAAGTAGGCTACTAGCCATGCTTCAGTCTCCATCATCTGCCTTTTTCTGGTCAGGTTACTTGATACATGGTGGTCTAGATGCTTGATTACCTATAACCAAGGAACATGATTTTCTTATTGAACTGATAATGTTAGTACTTAGTACATACAATGCACTTTTGTAGCTTATCTGTGGGATCTGAGATGGTTTGGCCTTTTAATCTGCAACTTTTCTTTTATCTTTCTGAGTGAAATACGTAGACAGGCCAATGCTTTATCCTTTTTTTTAGCATCATGGGGTTGACCTTCTGTCAACCAAGTTTAGTGCCACTTAAGCCGTCCACCTCAAGAGTCTCACAAAAGTAGTAAATCCATATATTTAGATGCTCGTTGCTTGGAGCTTTTCTGGTATAGTGGTTGTCGCAGCTGAGTTCTCATGGGGAAGCAGTGGGCATGATTAGCTAATTGGCATCAAGGTTCTAAGCATAGTTTAAAGTATCGGCCGATACCGATCTGATACAGCCGATACCGATACAGTTTGGCATGTCCCGATCCGATACTGACCGTTACCCGATATTGACCGATACCGACATTAGAGGTCTCTTTTTCAGTCAATTCGGCAAAAAAATTTGAATTAAAAAGACCAATTAGAAAGGATGTAAAAGCATAGTAAGGTTGTAAAAACATATAAAAGAGGAAAACTTATCTATCGCATATAAATCAATCGACAAGGATGACTACTATTTCATTCAATATCAAAAATACTAAGAAACAATACTGAAAATACTTTAAATTATGCATAAATGTATAAAATATATTCTCTAAAATGTTAATAATTTACTAATAGTTGTTTGCTTTCCGATACCAAAAAAATCTGATACTCCGATCCGAAACCGCCGATACTACCGATACCGCCGATCCCGATACTCATAGGAATGGTCCGATACCGATAGTTTGAACCTTGGTTCTAAGTGTTGTCCGAAGCCAATACCAAAACAGCTGAAACTATGGAAACCAACCGATTGAAAACCAGCGACACCCATCCCCTCCTCTTCCTGTCAATCAAGTTTTAGTGCCATTTATGCTGCCCACCTCAAGAGTCTCACAAAAGTAGTAAATCCACATCCTTGGAGGCTCGTTGCTTGGAGCTTTTTTCTGGTATAGTGGTTTTCACAGCTGAGTTCTCATGGGGAAGCATCAGCCATGATTTTAGCTAATTGGCATCAAGGTTCTAAGTATCGGCCGAAACCCATACAAAAACCACTGAAACTATGCAAACCGACTGAGCGAAAACAACCCCGAAAAAGAAGGAAAAACTGATACTTATAGGAAGGGTCAAACTGATTCTACAAACATTGATGGGCATGTAGTAGACATCATCAACAGTCCATATATGTTGCTGGGTTCTCATAGCAAGGTTTTAGGCAATATGTCCTCTTATCCTTAGTTGCCTGCTTTTTGACCAACGTTTGAAATTTATTGGTGCATAATGGGTGGAGACTTGTCCTCAGATTAGCTAGACGAAATCCATAAAAGGATGATGCAGTAACTACCAAGCGGAAGTTAAAATTTAGAAACTGCTTTATTACTAATTGTGGTATCACCAAATTAGCTTACATCCATATCTTTGCTTTCTGTTATGTGCTTCATTTCTCATTCGATGGTTTCCACATGGCCATGAACAGTGTTGTGGAAAAGGTTAAAAATTATCAATTTTTGATTAATCAGCCGAATTATCATCTGGTTAATAAAAAATTTGAAGTAACGTAACATACCTTGGTACTTTCTGTTCTCTGGTTTGATTAGTTGCTAAAATCAGGTACATTCTGTTTTGTTTTCCAACCATCTTTTCCAACAATTCTGTTGCGCCATTTTAATTAATGTTATTATCCTCCTACAATACTTGTGAGTAGACTTTGGTGGAATGTGGGTTAGGAATCACTTATATATTACTTTTCTTTACTTTTGTAATCTTCTAATGAAGGCCTAGGTTATCCTTGTGGAGGAGGACATGGGTGTAATCCGACCAACCGACTGAGTAATCCAATTAGTAGTAACCAGCCATAGAATGAGCGTGTAATGCACACTTCTTAATATAACATTGGCAATAGCTGGTTTCATAATCCAATCGGATTAAAAAACTAGAAGTTTTAATTTCTTGGGTTTTTGCATATTAGTCCCTTCTATCTACTATATTTTTAAATAAGTCCCCTAATTCTTGTCAATTGCTCAGAAGTCTCCCAAATCATAAAAAAAGGAGTTGTGTCACCCTCCGTCTTCTTCAGCCAAAAGTTAAGTTAACCTTTAGGTTAATTGCATAAAAGACCATGTTGCCCTCGTCTTTGTTAATCTCTGTTCTCGTCCTCGGACCTCCCAGAGCCGCAAAGGTTTGCACCACCCTCATCCGCCAATTCCAATGTCTTCTGCTCCCCACCTTCTCCTCTTCCCTCTTCCCTCAGCCTTCCCCCTCCTCCTCCTCGTCCCTATCTCTCCTATAACAAATTTTCTGTATTTTATTCCTAGCTCTTCTCTTATATTTGATAAATTTCTTCAACTTTCTGTAGGCCTTCTGAATATATACTCATATTCCGAAACTGATTTCATTTTAGTACTAAAAGTCTTAGGATGCTTATGTTGATGATTCCAGCAACAAATACTGAAAACTTATTTCTTATACTATATGACTTTTGCATTGTGCACTATTCTCAAGTGAATCATATATTATTCACTGTTTGATCACCATTTACACAAGTTGCCATTCTGACCTCACATGTAGAACTTATTTAAAGGGGGCATTTGTGCTTTGTAAGGTCCATGTGGTACTAGTGTCATTGGCTGGACTCAAGACCACCATTATCAATTTCCTAGCTTCAGAAGTCTTATTCTTTTATTATCAAAAGACTTGATATGTACGTATCTCAAATTTGCATCTTTGGGCCATCAAATATTATCTTGACCAGTGGGGAAATGTTAGCAGCTGTTGGTCATTTAGGGAATGGGAAAATCTATCTATTAGAGGTTTATATATAAAGCTAATTGTTTGGAAGAATTGGCGTGATACTGTTCTTTTCTTGGAGTCTTGACCCATGTGGCATGCCATAGATAAAAGTTCTGTGCTTTATCAGTACTTCCAGAATCTGCAGTAGTACTAGTTTGTTTATAACCATAAAGTTCTGTTCAAAACTTCAAAGCTTCAACTTTGATCATGGAATGAAAGAAGGATGGGGAGGGGAGGGCCACCAATGGAGGAGAGTGGTAGCGAAGGAGGGGACAGTGCAGGTGGTCATTGCTTTGGGAGATTAATAGGGTTGGAGGAGGAAGATGAGGGCAAAACAGTCAACAAATAGTAACTCTGACGGAATATTCTACTTTTTAGTGAGTCAAGAAAACCCGAGGGACCCATAACTCATTTTCTTATGATTTGGAGGAATTCTAAGCAATTAACAAGGTTTGAGGGACTGCTTTAAAAATATAGTAAATTTACGGGACTTATGTGCAGAAAACACTAATTTCGTAATAGTTAATGAATGTGTGCTTGTCCAGATTCTTTATATGTAGAATCCAACAATTTAGTAACTGTCCTTGAATTAATTTATTTCTTATTATGTTTTTTTAATCTCAGCATGAATGACATAGCAAACTCTTCTATTAACAATGATGTCTATCTACCGCAGTGGGTGCAGGGCTGATGCTAGTGAAGCTGCCATTATACTGCTGCCATCAAACATCACATTGTTCACCCTTGACTTTGCAGGGTCTGGGCTCTCTGAAGGAGAGCATGTGACTCTAGGATGGTATGAAGTAAGTGTCGTGTTGATAGAAGCTACCCCTAAGTCTAATTAGAGAGACAAGTCTACAAAGACTTGAGTCTCGATATATATGTTGTCTATGTGCATTGATTTTTGGTTGCAATGTCTCACATGGTAGCTTTACAGTATTAATCTGTCTCGGTGGAGAAAAAGTAAAAAATTGTAGCTTATAGCATATAGTAACTACTGTCCTTACTGCTTACAAAGTTAACTAATCTTACTTCTTCTATACCTATGAAAGTCAGTATCATCCAAGCCTTATACCATCACTATTGGGCAAAAGAATGCCTTCCCCATAAATTTTTGCGCGTACCCTGATCTCTCGATTTATAGGGTTCTCTTCTCTTGAAACACAATTACCTTTAATAGGAGGTGAGGGTGATGCATGCACTGGAAAACTCGAGAACCGACCAAGGCTTAGCCGGCAAGAGCTGTAGTAGGTTGTGCTGCTATATTACCTTTACATGCCCGGTGATAGTATGAGACATGATAGCCAATGTTTCCCAATTCGATGACATCGATGCTGTAGTTTCCACATCGACAAGTCGGTGCGGGGTTGTTGGCTTTGACAAGGTGGTAGAGAGGGGTGTTCTTGGCAGTGGTCTTCACTGTGTAGGTGGTAGAGAGGAGTATCAGCAAGACGAGAGAGATGATCATCGAACAAGATAGTTGTTCTACTAAAGCCCAAGGCCCCATATATTTACTATCATCTTTAAGGGCATTCAGTGAGGCCGTTGCATGGCATGATGATAAGGCTTGGCACTTGTGTTTGTTCCCTGGAGGATGCGGGGTTTGAGTTGAGGAAACCTCTCCATATATGGGGGTAAGGCTGCGCACATCTTGACCCTCCCCAGACCTTGCATTAGCGGGATTCTCAAGGAACTGGGATGCCCTGTTAAGGGCATTTTGCTCCATTTCTCAAGTGTATCAACCTGAGTGGTGGCCAGAGTATTATAAAAGGTGAAAACACTAAATTTCTTTCTAAAATTATCCAAGAAAAAAGCGAGAAAAGTGTTGTTGGCATTGAAAGGAAAGTGAAACCTATAAGTAGTTGGGGAGCCTAAACCTTTGTGGAGTCCACAAATACCTTGAAGAAACATTAATCAGGTTTGTGTACCATTTATTTATTGTTAGGTTACTTTTGATGTTCCACCAATTAGGCATTTCAGAACAGATTGAGAGTAGGGGAAACACAAAGCCAGGTTGGCCAAAAGATGATAAAATGGAGAAGAATAACAAGAGGAAGTGAACACCAGGCCGAGTGTGTGTGTGTGTGTGTGTGCAGGGAGGGAGGGCCTATTATAACTAATGAATTTATACAATATATTACAGTTCTTCATTATTGTAACTTCACCACTGTTCGTTAGTTTGATGTTTTAATATCAGTTGCTTGAATCAAATTGTCAAAGCATTATTAGTACCTCATTAAGTTTCAATAAGAACTTTATCATTTTCCAATAGTAGTTCTGCATGCTGAACCTCAGAATATATTTGATTCAAGTTGAGTAGTTCTTGTTCAGGTAGGCCAAATAGTAACATTATTTGTTTGCTATTCCAGAAAGATGATCTTAGGGTCGTGGTCAATCATTTGCGGACAGATGGAAATGTATCATGCATTGGTTTATGGGGACGATCTATGGGTGCTGTTACCAGGTTTTGTTCATGCTTTCTCCTGCATGTATATGTGTCATACAGACTATATAATTATCCTTGTTGCTTGTCCATCTTGAAACTGGAGAGATCTTTCTAATTATCAAGAAGTTAATTTGCACTTAAATATCATCAACTATCAAGGTTTTGAAACTTGCTACCATAAACTATTTTGTTATCAAGTTGTACAATAAACTATTTTGTGCAGTTTGCTACCATGACATTGTCACAATAAAACAGGAAAACACCGTTTTCTCGATCTTCTTCCTCACTACTCATCCCATCTCAAAACCTAACCCTAATCTTAACCTAAAACTCTGGTGGCCCTCGTCCCCCACCCTCCCACCGTAGCAGTAACAGCTGCCATGCCCGTTCGGCTGCACAACTGTTGTGACTGTGGAGTATTCCTGTGATGTCTTCCACCATAGAAGCCTTCCTCCTCTAGCCATTGTAATGGAGAATTCATGTCCAAATCAAACAGATAATATGCCATATTTTGTAGAGAACTGGGAGTAAAGAAGATCAGTAGAGAGAGTTTAAGCCAATATCCGTTCTTCTGGTCTCTGATATTGATACTTCACCTTCTTCATATTTGGACTTCTCTAAGGCCATGACATCTCCTCTTACTGGCATAGCAATAAACAGGCTCAAAGAAGTTAAATTGCTTTACATGATATCTTTATCTTCTTATGCTTTGGAGGTAACTCACCCCTTTCAGCTTTATTTGGAATGTTGATCTTCTAAGTGTTTGATGGAATAGAAATTACAGTTCTATGATTAGATTAAAGCTCTCTTCTACTGTACTATTGAAACTTGTCTCAATGACAACGGCAGAGTGATTAGCCTCATGGCAAATGGCATATTGGATGCACGACAAGTGCTTTATTAAATTGCTCATAAGCTTCTCCTTGCTGGTAGCATGTATGTTTTGCTTATTTCATTAGTTTGCTTCTTTAGATTAGCCTCATTAGTTTCCATGGAGAAGTTCAGAGCTCTAAGCCTCTCGACAGGACTGCTAACATGCTGCTAACCTGCTGCTAACCTGCTGCTAACCTGCTACATATGTGCTCGGGGTGGTGGTGGTGGTTGTCACGCCCCGATTCCGTGGAATCGTTAGTCGTCCCCCGGGCGTGACCGCCGTGCGGACCTAGGTTGCGCACCGCACAAGGCTAAGTATTTTTGTTTTGCATAGCGAGCACATATTCAGAGTACGCAGATAATTGAAACACAGATTGAAACATGGAAATGTTCTCTTTTATTGATAATATGAACATCTATTACAAACTCCTTGAACTGAGTCATAAGGATTGCCTCTATGGGCTTACAAAAGTGTTGACACGAAATGAGATAGCAGTCCTGTACATTACATCCTTTACTACAACTCAAAATATAAGACCTTGGGTCGGAACGACTGCTTTGCCACGAAGCTGCATGGTTGCTTGGTGGCTAGCTTCTTCTTCAAAATGCGTCGAAGGTGGCACGGTCGAGGCGTGCCTACAGCTGGACTGGATTGGGGGTTTGTCGCCTGCTCCTCGCTTGGTTCTCCTAGCGCGGGGAACCTGTTTCAACGAGGGTCAGTACATCGAAACGTACTGGTGAAGGCAAGCTAACCCAACTATACCAATCAACACGTTGTTTTAATGAAGCATGCATATTTATTATGGGTTTCTATCTTGCCTTAGTTCATTTTACAACAAGACATAGATATAGAATAATTGAAATAACCCGCCACCGTTCGGTGACATTTACCTGTCCGTCTGAACCACCTGCACAATACTTACCTTGCCTTCCCTGCCAAGAAGACACAAGTTAGTTGCAACAGGTTTAAATATACAAGGGGGATCACTGGCACGTTGTCATAATGGACGGGCTAGTCTCGGTACGGAGTGCCGTGCGACGCATAGATCAGGACGTCCCAAGGCATTCCGTCCTATAGCAGGCGACTATCATGAGTTCCGTCCGGATCGGATCGGTGCCGGTGCCCCAGCGACCGTCCGCAGGAAAAGACCTTGTGCACAAGTTGTCCGTGATCAACGCAGTACACTAAGTTAGCAATCGAGGCAAAACATGCATATCAGGGCAGGGCAGTAACAGGGCAAGATTTACTTTTGCATAGCCTACCTGTTCAGTTTATGGCATTCAAGAAGAGTTCTATCCATAGCACAAATTTAAGAAGAAATATGTATTCTAACTTGTATTTATGCATGTGAAGAACGTTCCAAACGAGCAAGCATGTAAGTAAATAATCGTTCACAAGTTTCATTTGACAAGCATAATATAACCCAAGTCTATTCCCTTGTTATATTGTAGTCTTTTAGTTATTACTTGGTATCGTTTGATCGGGGCAAGCACGAACACAGATTCAGATGTGAAGATTAGCAAGAAGGGCTAGCTAATCGGGTTGGTAGCCACTCACTTTAGTAGTTGGAAGGAAGAAGGAAACAAGTGCTTTAGGAGTCCGCTCGAGCGACGCCTACTGCTGGATCATCTGTATTGACACGAACAGCTGATCAGTACTTCTTCCTCTCTTTCCGTTATCGGAATTGAAGTGCAGTCCTACGAACGAAAGCAATGAAATCCATCGAAACCGTTCAAAAAAATCCAAGCAAAATCCGAAAACCAACTCAAGGCACGAAAGCAACAAGCGACAGCGAAAACTAGGCAACAAAAGAATGCAGCGGAGAGGTCCCTCCTGACTCTGCCGCTAAGTCGATCCCGGGGGCACGGTCCACTGAATATGGGAATCGATTCCGAAGAAACAAATCCATAACGAGGACGAGTTCTTAATTCAATCTATCCCGATCGAACGATACCGTCTAGTATTTCTTAGCCGCGCTCCCCGAATAGGGGGAACGGGGCACCACATCCTACCCAACTAATTGGAAGTTTCGTCCCGAAACTTAAAGAATAGAACCTACCACTAGGAAATAATGAGGGGAACCTTTCCCTCATTTCTGATTCAAGCTCCCAAGTAGACTCTTCGACAGAGTGATTCCGCCAAAGCACGCGCACTAGAGGAACCGAACGGGTCCGAAGCAGCTTTTCTTTTCTATCCAAGATTTGCACTGGTTGTTCTACATACGTCAAGTCGGCCTGGAGACTCAGCTGTTCGAGGTCTACCACGTGGCTTGGATCGTACACATATTTCCTGAGTTGGGAAACATGGAATATATCATGTACGCCGGATAGGGATGGTGGTAGAGCAATCTGATACGCAACTGAGGCAACCCGCTTTAGTATTTCGAACGGGCCGACAAATCTCGGACTTAGCTTTCCTCTTGCCCCGAACCTGCTGACTCCTCGCATGGGCGAGACCTTGAGGAATACTCGGTCGCCTACTTGGAACTCTAGCGGTCTCCGATGTGTGTCCGCGTAGCTCTTTTGACGGCTTTGAGCTACCTTTAATCTCTCCCGAATCAGCTGGACTTTCTGGACGGTCTGCTCCACGAGCTCAGGGCCAAGTAATTGCCGTTCCCCAACTTCGTCCCAACAGATAGGAGATCTACACTTCCGCCCGTATAACGCCTCATACGGCGCCATTTGAATGCTTGATTGATAACTATTGTTGTAAGCAAATTCGGCTAAAGGTAGATGAAGGTCCCAACTAGTCTTCAAGTCCAAGGCGCAGAGTCGCAGCATGTCTTCGAGGATCTGGTTGACACGTTCAGTTTGGCCGTCGGTCTGTGGATGGTAGGCGGAGCTAAACTTCAACTTCGTCCCCATTGCTGACTGCAGGCTTCCCCAGAAACGTGATATGAATCGACCATCTCGATCGGAGACTATGGTTACGGGCACGCCATGGAGTCGAACGATTTCGTTGAGATATATCTGAGCCAGGCGGTCGGCACTCCAAGTAGACTTGATAGGCAGGAAGTGAGCTGACTTGGTGAGTCGATCGACGATAACCCAGACTGCATCATGTCCCCGTTGCGTCCTCGGCAAGCCAACAATAAAATCCATCGTTATATCATCCCATTTCCACTCCGGAATAGCAAGGCTCTGTAGCTCTCCGCCTGGTTTCTGGTGTTCGGCCTTTACTCGTTGACAAGCCATGCAATGCGACACAAACTGCGCCACATCCCGTTTCAAGCCGTGCCACCAAAACGTCGTACGAAGATCCCGATACATCTTTGTGCTACCCGGATGAGAAGTATAGCTAGCATAGTGGGCTTCCGTGAGTATCTCTTCTCTGAGGGCCGCGTCGCTTGGAACGCACAGTCTCCCCTTCACTCGAAGCATACCATCCGTGCTTACCGCAAAGTCGGACGCCTTCCCTGCTGAGATAAGGGCATGAATCTTTTGCAGGAACGGGTCGTCCTTCTGAGCGGTCTTCACTCTATGTAACAAGTCGGGTTCGAGGCGCAGTTGTGATACTTGCGCCCACTTCTTATATCTTATTTTCAGTGTAATGTCCAGTGATTCAAGGTCCCGGCGCAGCATATCGTTGATAGGCAAGCTCCCTACGAACACTCGACTCAGTGCGTCAGCTACTACGTTTCCCTTGCCAGGAGTGTATCTGATCATGATATCGAAATCGCTAAGGAGTTCAAGCCATCGCCGCTGCCGAAGATTCAAATCCTTCTGAGTGTACAAATATTTCAAGCTCTTATGGTCCATGTAGATTTCACACGGCACGCCATAAAGATAGTGGCGCCACAGCTTTAATGCAAACACTACCGCGGCAAGTTCGAGGTCATGCGTTGGGTAGTTCTGCTCGTGAGGCTTTAGCTGTCTAGACGCATAGGCTATTACTTTATCCCGTTGCATCAGGACACATCCTAGTCCCTTTCCTGATGCATCGCTATATATTTTGAAGTCATCCGGTCCGTTCGGCAAAGTAAGGACCGGGGCAGAGACGAGGCGCTGCTTTAACTCCGTAAACGAAGCTTCACAGTCGTCCGTCCAAGTAAACTTCGCACCCTTCCGTGTGAGCTGAGTCAAGGGCGAAGCAATTCTAGAAAATTTTTGTATAAACCTGCGGTAGTAACCTGCTAGCCCAAGGAAACTTCGGATATCGCTGGCTGACTCCGGTCGTTTCCACTGCAGGATTGCTTCTACCTTCTTCGGATCAACTGAAATGCCTTCCGAAGAGATGACATGCCCTAAAAAGGATATACTGTCTAGCCAGAATTTACATTTACTTAATTTGGCGTACAACTTGTTGTCTCGAAGGGTTTGCAGCACCATCCGCAGGTGTCCTGCGTGCTCATCCCTAGTCTTCGAGTACACCAAGATGTCATCGATAAAAACCATCACGAATTTATCGATGAAAGGTCTAAATACTCGATTCATAACATCCATGAATGCTGCAGGCGCATTCATCAGTCCAAACGGCATCACTGAAAACTCGTAATGACCGTACCGGGTTCGGAAAGCAGTTTTGGGGGTGTCCTCAGGCCTAATCTTCAGCTGGTGATAACCCGAGCGAAGATCTATTTTTGAAAACACTGCTGCGCCCTGTAGTTGATCGAACAAGTCATCAATCCGTGGTAGAGGATACTTGTTTCTGATTGTGACCTTGTTCAATTCTCTGTAGTCGATGCAGAGGCGTAGAGTTCCGTCCCTCTTCTTCACGAAGAGCACAGGCGCACCCCAAGGAGACACGCTCGGACGGATGAACCCGCGATCAAGTAATTCTTGAAGTTGACATTTTAATTCCCTCAGTTCTGCAGGAGCCATTCTGTATGGAGGTTTTGAGATAGGCTGTGTATTTGGAAATGTGTCGATAGTGAATTCAATCTCTCGGTCTGGCGGCATGCCGGGTAGTTCGCTCGGAAACACATCAGGGAACTCTGCCTCAACGGATGTAGACTCGACGTTTGCACAGTCCTGCCGTGTGTCCCGAACTGACGCTAGAAATCCCTCGCAGCCTGTGTAGAGCATTCGCCGAGCAGATTTTGCCGAAATCACCATGCAGGCCCTGGTCGCATCGTTCGCTGGACTACTGGTGTAACAGAACACGGCTTCTCCGGGCAGACGAAAAACGACTCGCTTCTCTGTACACTCAATAGTTGCCGCACATGCGCCGAGCCAGTCCATTCCCAAGATGATATCATAGTCCCTAACATCTAGAACTAAGACATCGAGCGACAGCTTCTTCTCTCCAATACAAATGTAACCGCCTAGGCATACTGAACGAACATGTATTTTCGTACCAGAGGGGGTGCTAACATTTAAATCTAAGTGCAACGGAGTCATTTTTACATTGTTCTCCACGGCAAAATTTGTGAAAATAAAACTATGCGTTGCACCTGAATCAAATAGAACACGAGCATGTATATTATTGAAAAGCAAAGTACCTGACACGACGGTATCCGAAGCTAGAGCTTCTTCCCGTGTCATGGTATAGACCCGGCCTTGAGCTTGATTACGCCCTTGCTGAGTCGCCGCTCGATTTCCCTGAGGTACCGGTGTCTGATTCTGCTGTTGTGGTGGGGAGAGCGGACAGCTGCTAATTTGATGGGTTGGATCGCCGCAACGGAGGCAAGTCCCAAGCTTGCGGCGACAATCTTTTTCGATATGCCCTGGCTTCCTGCAAAAGTTGCAGGTCTTGTTGGTGTCTCCACGCTGTTTACCGCCGTTATTTGGACGCTTTGCAGCGTTGTTTCCTCTATCGTTGCCTTGGCGTTTGTGATTGGAAGTTTGCACAGCGCCGGCAGCAACGTGAGGATACTGCGGTTCGAGCGAAAGGGCATGGTTTAAGACTTCCCTCATCGTCTGATACTGCGGAACGGCCACGTGCCCGTGGATGCCAGGACGTAGCCCTCCCTCGAATCGTCTGGCACGACTCGCTGCATCCGGTAGATAAGCGGTAGCAAATTTGGCCAGTTTGTTGAATTCTGCCGAGTATTGCTTCACCGTCATGCTGTCCTGCCGGAGTTGAACGAACTCGTTTTCCCGTTGACGGCGTAGAGGTGGGGGTATAAACTCCTCCTCAAACGCGGCACGAAAAGTCGTCCACGCGATCGCCTCCTCTCCATGGCCAAGTTGAAGAGATCGTCGATGCACGTCCCACCAGTCGTGCGCATTGAGGCGAAGCAGTAGTTGGGCACAGGTGACGCGCTTGTCTTCCGGCACCTCCAGGAGAGAAAAATGATCTTCAAGCTCGGCGAGCCAATCTAGGGCCACGATCGGGTCCTCAGTCCCATTAAATGGCGTGTTGCAGACCTTCTTGAAGTTGCCAAAGGTGAAGGCAGTCACTTCCCTCGTCTTTGGCACTAGCGGTGTCTCGACTTCAAGTATTGGTTATTCCACCGGGGTCGCTGTTGTAGCTGTGGACTGGTTGGTGGCCAAGGTCTGAACAAGTTGCTGCAGGGTATCTACCTGCTTTTGCTGGACTGAGAGTCGAGCCTCTAGATTGCTCTCGAACTTGGCTTGGCGGACATCCTCTCTCTGTCGTTGCTCGGTTAACATTTGCATCACTTGTTGAAGCGAATCTGTTTGAGACATGCCCCGTTGGCTCCGAGAGCTTCCTGATGTTCCGAAGCTGCTCTCCTGAACCTGTGTCTCGCCTGGTGCTAGCGCTGATGGTTGCGCTTGCGCCATTCCTTGGAAAGAAGGTAAATTAGATCAGGATCATAATGTATTATGGACTTATTGCATGAACGTATCTCATTTTGGCCTTAACGAGTTCAGGAGTTCGCATAGGAAGTTATCGCTAAGGGAACTTTTCCAGTTCATGAATCAAAGGAACTTTGAAGCTGTGCTCTGATACCAACATGTCACGCCCCGATTCCGTGGAATCGTTAGTCGTCCCCCGGGCGTGACCGCCGTGCGGGCCTAGGTTGCGCACCGCACAAGGCTAAGTATTTTTGTTTTGCATAGCGAGCACATATTCAGAGTACGCAGATAATTGAAACACAGATTGAAACATGGAAAGGTTCTCTTTTATTGATAATATGAACATCTATTACAAACTCCTTGAACTGAGTCATAAGGATTGCCTCTATGGGCTTACAAAAGTGTTGACACGAAATGAGATAGCAGTCCTGTACATTACATCCTTTACTACAACTCAAAATATAAGACCTTGGGTCGGAACGACTGCTTTGCCACGAAGCTGCATGGTTGCTTGGTGGCTAGCTTCTTCTTCAAAATGCGTCGAAGGTGGCACGGTCGAGGCGTGCCTACAGCTGGACTGGATTGGGGGTTTGTCGCCTGCTCCTCGCTTGGTTCTCCTAGCGCGGGGAACCTGTTTCAACGAGGGTCAGTACATCGAAACGTACTGGTGAAGGCAAGCTAACCCAACTATACCAATCAACACGTTGTTTTAATGAAGCATGCATATTTATTATGGGTTTCTATCTTGCCTTAGTTCATTTTACAACAAGACATAGATATAGAATAATTGAAATAACCCGCCACCGTTCGGTGACATTTACCTGTCCGTCTGAACCACCTGCACAATACTCACCTTGCCTTCCCTGCCAAGAAGACACAAGTTAGTTGCAACAGGTTTAAATATACAAGGGGGATCACTGGCACGTTGTCATAATGGACGGGCTAGTCTCGGTACGGAGTGCCGTGCGACGCATAGATCAGGACGTCCCAAGGCATTCCGTCCTATAGCAGGCGACTATCATGAGTTCCGTCCGGATCGGATCGGTGCCGGTGCCCCAGCGACCGTCCGCAGGAACTAAGACCTTGTGCACAAGTTGTCCGTGATCAACGCAGTACACTAAGTTAGCAATCGAGGCAAAACAGGCATATCAGGGCAGGGCAGTAACAGGGCAAGATTTACTTTTGCATAGCCTACCTGTTCAGTTTATGGCATTCAAGAAGAGTTCTATCCATAGCACAAATTTAAGAAGAAATATGTATTCTAACTTGTATTTATGCATGTGAAGAACGTTCCAAACGAGCAAGCATGTAAGTAAATAATCGTTCACAAGTTTCATTTGACAAGCATAATATAACCCAAGTCTATTCCCTTGTTATATTGTAGTCTTTTAGTTATTACTTGGTATCGTTTGATCGGGGCAAGCACGAACACAGATTCAGATGTGAAGATTAGCAAGAAGGGCTAGCTAATCGGGTTGGTAGCCACTCACTTTAGTAGTTGGAAGGAAGAAGGAAACAAGTGCTTTAGGAGTCCTCTCGAACGACGCCTACTGCTGGATCATCTGTATTGACACGAACAGCTGATCAGTACTTCTTCCTCTCTTTCCGTTATCGGAATTGAAGTGCAGTCCTACGAACGAAAGCAATGAAATCCATCGAAATCGTTCAAGAAAACCCAAGCAAAATCCGAAAACCAACTCAAGGCACGAAAGCAACAAGCGACAGCGAAAACTAGGCAACAAAAGAATGCAGCGGAGAGGTCCCTCCTGACTCTGCCGCTAAGTCGATCCCGGGGGCACGGTCCACTGAATATGGGAATCGATTCCGAAGAAACAAATCCATAACGAGGACGAGTTCTTAATTCAATCTATCCCGATCGAACGATACCGTCTAGTATTTCTTAGCCGCGCTCCCCGAATAGGGGGAACGGGGCACCACAGTGGTGGGGGGGGAGGTTGCCGGAGTTAAGGATTAGATATGCTCAAGGGTTAAATAATCCAAAATTAGTCGTCATATGCCTTGCACGTGACTTTTAAATCTGACAGATGGTCGACGGAGGGTAGTTAAGTGCAAGTTTTGCATGCTAGCATACCTCTACTAAAAATAGTTTACGGTAGCAAGTTGCAAAAACTTGACACTTGATGGTGTTTATATGCAAATTAGCTTGTATTTAATTATTTATTGTGTCGGATTTTAATTGTTGTTTATGTTTGAAGATTGAAGAATCTTGAAGTTGTTGTCAATTTAGCAGCTGTAAAGAGACATTTATACTTGTTGTAACTTACAAATCAGATTATCATAAGAACCATAGCATAGGATATATCCTTGCATGCTTGTGTGCTCTCTCACTGTATTTTCACTGTCTCATAGAGGTAATACACTGTACATTTATGAATTTTCTCATGTTGCTTCAGATTGTCATCATCATTTCAGGAGACAGAAAATCTTCTGGGTTATTATTTTTTGGGAAATTTTCCCCTGCACCGTCTAGTTTCCTCATTCAATGAGATTAGCAGTATGTCCTTCCACTACTCCCCACCCTCACCCACCCACCCACTTGCAAAGCACTTGTATAGTGAGCTTAGGTTCCCATTAAAAATCATTAAACTGTGGAAAATGAGATATATGTTTGCATTGCATTGTTAGTATATGGCGAGTATACTTGTTTATTGTGTTTTCCCATGGTATTGATGGCATAATTGCTGGTTCTATCCAAATCTGTCATGAATGACAAGTTAGCTAACTTTTTAAAGGTCTAAACCAATTCATATCTTGTAAATCTCATAACTAGAACATAAGAATGAAATTGTTATTACTTGTATTATATCTGCATCCCCTATCCTATTACAGACAACATTATCAGATCTGTGCTTTCTTAAATTCTCGTGCATCACTTGGTTTCTTTCTTGAGACATCATTGGTGTATATGGCTTGACAAAATATATTAAAATAGCTTTTGGGGCTTAGTCCAGTATCCTCACTTATAATGCATCATTTTGAATGTTTTCCTTTGCTACAAATTAACTCAACAACATTTTGGAGGGAATGTGTAAGTTAACAAATTTCTGCATGCTTAAATTTTTCATGTTGCTTCCTATTTCAGTTTTTGCTCTTAAGTCTGTCAACTAGGAAGCTAGGAAATGTATTCCTGATAAAAATAATTATCTTATAATGTGTTAATTGTCTGTAGCTCATACTTTGTTGGATAATCAAATTTTCTGTACTTTGAACCTTGTACCTTTTGTTTACAGCTTGATGTATGGAGCTGAGGATCCCTCGATAGCAGGAATGGTTCTTGACAGCCCATTCTCTAATTTGGTAGACTTGATGATGGAACTTGTGGACACTTACAAGTATCCCTTACCAAAATTCACTGTAAGGAGGAGCGGAGTAAATTATTTATAACTTCCAATTTATGGGCTTATGTGAAAGAAGTATCTTATCTCTGTCAGTGAATATAATTCTTCTCCATATGAATTTAGGCTATTACCATATTGTCTATTATCCTTGCAAACAAAAGCATCTCTGCAGCAGGAACTTATTTGTTGGTTATCATATCATGTGGTTGTTCTTTTCCTTCTTTCTCTGCCTCATTATTTCAAAATGTTTGATGTAACATGTTATACAGTATCTTTTTATGGTGCACCAATTGCATGTTCTATCTAGTGTTATGTTAGACGATAAGGTACTGAAATGATTATTATAATTAGCCACCTATTATTAAGTTAATTAATATATCACATATATATTAAAAGCATGCCTAGCTGAGAAGCTATACTAATGGAGGTTGCGTCCTGCTTGAGCCAGGTGCACACGTTGCTTCTGCTATGAACAACTGTGATCTTACACAAGGACTCGATAGCATGATCGGTCTTCACCATCTAGATTTCAAGTGCCACTGAGCTTTACTATTTTGTTGCAATCAAGTGCTATCTGTACAAGAGAAACACAGAGAACTTTCGAGGCCATGGGCCTGTGATCTTCTTCTTATACATGTGCCTTGATTTGTGTCTAGGACCCGAAGGACCTTGCCAACTAAGTGCGCTTCACCTCTGACAACTATGGTATATAGAGACTAGCCAGATGGAGTACAATGAATCTTATGTATCCTATATATTTTTTGTGTATCCTATATATTTTCTCTACCATAATCAGCAAAATTTCTCTGTCTATCCTCTCTTTTACTCCGTTTTCTGTTCCTTGATGCATGTGTACTTTAAAGGAAGTGCAAAATGTGTATTGTACTGTATTGGATACTTGAACACTCCAATAGTGCAAGTCCAAGATACACTTCCTAACATATATGCTGGGTTTTTTAAAACATTACTTGTGGTAGCTAAGGTGTATCAATGAGTTACAGGAAATGAAAAAAAAAACAGTAATGTTGGTGACAAAATCAAATAACGCTTGGAAGATATGACGTACGGGAATTTGGACTTTCTTTTCTAGATAAACATCTGTTCCTCTTCTATTGGGAGCTAGCTCCTAGCATGTAATGTTTTATTTCTATTAATACAAAATTATATATTTTCGAAAGTTCATTTATTACTTTTTGTTTGCTTCTAGACAACACCTGATCAAGATGTAACCTATTAACACGATCAGAACCATGTTGGCCTATCTAGCTGAACTCAAAAACTATAAGTTATCTACCTACCTATCAATTAAATTATCTACTGAACCTTAGTTGTGATACCCTTAAGGAAGGTCTTCTGGGAGGGCTATGAGTCTAGTCAAATTTTATTCGTCATTCTGTTGGACAACTAGAAAAGGAATAGGTAAATGTGTGTTGAAGTTGTTCCTTAAATATGAACATAAGGGGATTTATGGAATAGATGAAATTTGATTTTGCATTCAGCTATTCATGCATATTTCAGTCGCATGACTGCTTACTAGGCAGGAACTTTTGGCGCTATTTTTGCTTAAATCTCATTTATTATATAGGAAAAATAATCCTTATCACTGTTAGCACTTTGTCTGAATAATGATATTAATCATCTTTAGCCATAACAGTGTCTAATGGTTGATGTTTGTGATTTAGGATGATATTTCTTCTACTGACCACTCAATTGGTAAACTGTGTCAAGCATTAATTGTATTACCTCCCCCCACCCCCCGACGACCCACATGCGCACATTTCAGTCGCCATCTTTGACCTCTTTAGTAATGTTATAATGGTCACAGATGTTCTCTTATTAGACCCACTAGTTTGACTGTTCTAGTTATATTATTCTATATTTTATACCTTGGGTACAGCCGTTTAACAAGTTAGATTTTATCATAGTTGTTGAATGTAAATATAACCTCTCATCCCCCACCAATAATCCACGAAGCCCAGCTAGAGAGTTTCTTCTTGAGGCATATGGAATGTTCACATTATCTCCTGCTCACTCAAGTCGTTGCATCTTCAAAAGGCCATAAATTAGTGCATATTATCAACACCCAGTCCCTTGTTGATTGTCCTTATGTCTTGCGCTGACATTTTGGTAAACCCAATTGCTATAGCGTGTTGCTTTCCTTCAGCCATTATGGCAACGGTTTTTTTTTCCAGAGGTTAGAGCAGGACACTTTATGTTTGTACCAGAGGACAAATTTGATTGCACCTTTTATGAACTTGTAACTTCTTTGTTATATCTGGATATTGATAAAGAAGCCTCAGTGTTGGCATGTAAGGACCATCACGAACATTGAAAAAGAGCGACACATCATTAACCTCCACAAGATTCATGTTTTTTTTTTACATTTTATACAATGAGGGTGACTATTCGGAACTAGGTCCTAAAGCATAGATTCAAGTCTAGAGTACTCATCTGCATTGTTTTGATGAATATTCCATTATACAGATGCTTTCACATGGTTTTGTGCAGATACGTGTTCAAATAAAATATAGTCTGCTTCGCTATGTCCGTATTCTGTGAAGGCTGTATTCGTGTCCGTGTAATGAAGGTCACAAGAAATTCTTTAGCATTTCTATTATGGGGTGAAGCACCAGGGGTTTCTTCCCCTTGTATTCAACAATATTCTATCCCTTTGCATTATTTTGTGGTGTGTCCCTCTCATGCTCATAGCTACCTATAGAAAATTGTATGATGTTACCTCTTTGTCTCAACTCCTATTCTAGGGTGGAACTGGGAGGGTGCTCCTTGGTTTGCATGTTCTTAAACTGCATACTACGTACCTGCCAACTAGCCACCTAGGTTTTAGGGAACCTTCTCATTCTCATAGCTAGCTTGCTAGGAATTTGACACCGACATAGTCTTGACGTCAGGTCAAGTGATGGTTGTAAAAACTTTGTCAAATCCTTTACAAAGCTTTCTCATGCCCATAGCTGACTCCTTTATGGAGCTCTCTTATGCTTGTCAGATCCCTTTATGATGGGAGAAGGCTTGAATGATGATGATGATATATCCCTTGTCATCATTTAATATTTCAGGGCATTATCTTTCTACTCTTTTTTCTTTATCATTGTTGTTATTAGTTGTTATTTTTTATCCTGCCTATAGATGTATACATTAAATAATAACTTGACTGCTTTTTTCTAGGTAAAACTTGCAATTCAGCACATGCGAAAGGTTATCAAGAAGAAGGCGAACTTTGACATTATGGATTTGGACACAATTCAGGTTCTTCTTTTACAGGCCACCATGAAGCTTCATTATCTGTGGATTTCCCAACCCCCTCCCCTCCAAACCAAAAATTTAATTCATAAATGAAGTCAAGTGTGTGTTACCCTTCTCTTATCATGTATCTGCATGCATATGTTTAAATGTTTTATCTTGCTCTTTTGCAAAATTTTTGCAAAATTTGAGGTTGCT
Organism: Iris macrosiphon; assembly: GCA_036927795.1. Taxonomy (NCBI): domain Eukaryota; kingdom Viridiplantae; phylum Streptophyta; class Magnoliopsida; order Asparagales; family Iridaceae; genus Iris; species Iris macrosiphon. The sequence goes on along the minus strand of JAYESA010000005.1, from coordinate 49,408,092 downwards.
GCTGCTAGTGTTTCGGTTTTCCTAGAATTTTTTAGTTGCAAACTATGTAGCATTGACACTCATCTTAGTAGCGTGCCTCTTATCTCACAAGTATCGGACATGGACACGCCCATAGACTTATTTTTACATGTCATATTTTCATTTGAAATCGGTCATGGTACGGACACGTGTTGGATACGGACCGAATACTGGTAAGATGCCTTTAGTGTTTTGTTTACGAGAAGGATGAATTCATATATAAAAGGTAAACTTGAAGTATTTTTGTTGTGGGCATTTTAATTTCGTGTAAAAAATACCTACTACTCAAAGAGGCATATATTAAATTTATCTAATCTTTATGGTTAAAACTTGAATATATATATATATATATATATATATATATATATAAAAGCATTGTTAATTGAATTTGTCCGGCATTATGTTTGGGACTTGATACAACTCTCTCAAACCCGTCCTGTAGGCCTGAACCACCGCGGCCCAGGAGGTCTCGCTCACCTGGCCCGAAGGCTTGCACTACCCAGCCGGTAGGCTCGCAGCTCCACTCCCACCAAGGAAGGAATAATAATGCACCCCCCCCCCCCCCCCCCCCCCTCCCCTCTTTTCGAACCTGTGCTAGGGGAGAATGCCTGCCACTTGAGCTAGAGGGGATTTTTGAAAATACCTACATTCTTTTTTGCCCAAAAATCCAGTGGGGGCTTGAGCCCCCACTCCTCTCGATGTGGATCCGCCTGTGTGTCACACACGTCATATCCTAGTTTTTTTAGAAAAAATGTGTGTCGTCTTGTCCGTGTTGTGTATCCCATGTCCATGCAACATAGGTTGCAAATATGGTCATTTGAAGTGGAGTTGTAGCATTTTTCTAGAAGTCACTTGTGTTTTGTGTACTTTGATTTTGAATTTTTTTAACCTGGACATGTAGGAAATAGGAAGGTTTCGTTTCTCCTCACTTGGAGTTTGCCATTTTTTTTGGTTGGTGATGAAAGTCACGACATGCAAGGTTTCATCTGTGAGCTTTCTTTTCTGTTACCTTTTAGAAAAACATTGTAAAATTTATAGTTATATTGTCTCAGTAATTAAGGCCCATATTTTCCCTGTGGAGTTGGGGACCTTCAATATGTGTTTCCAAATCACGCACTACCTTTCTGCACATAAGGGCTAGGACTCTTATATTATCTATCAGGGCAATTCTAGTCATAAACTTCAGAATTCAGATGCATGCAATATGAGCTGAGGTCCATGTGAACAATTACCCTTTTGACCTGCAGTGGTACAGGATTTTAGTGCCATTTCTCAAAAGCAAAGCCTAAATTAAGTTTCTGGAAGATCCTCAACCATCTAAATTTGGGTAAACCACAACATCAAGGTTGATTAGGATTTCTAGCAAATCGAAAAACTTAGAAGGTTGTCCTTGAAGAAATTGGTAGAAGTTATTGCAATAATTTGGGGTATTTGATCTTGGAATATTTCATTAGACATAAAATTGGGGAAGAAAGATGAGATATTCCCGAGGATAAAAGGCTTTTTATCCTACAGAAGGTCACTTGCACGGCACATGGGCAACTATTTGGACTCGATATTACGTCTGCTCTTTCTTGGTAGTTTCAAAGTTGTTATTTGGTTTATTTATAGACTTGGGGGATTTAGTGCTCTCATTCCCATAGAGGGTAAAGTGCAACTTACCCTTTCTTTGATGCATGCAATGAGGTATTTGAAATCTTGACTTATTTCTTTTTATATGGGCCTTAGATTGAACTCTTCTGTTGTAATTTTTCATGACTTGATGATCATTCTCATTAAATTAGTGTTTACATTTTTTTTGATGTTTATGGATGCATGGGTTTCAGGTTGTAACATATTCCTTACCTATTTGATACTCCCTCCCATCACTGAAGTCTAATTTGGAATGACCTTGGTGTAGGTTGCGAAGTGTTGTTTTGTCCCAGTTTTGTTTGGTCATGCCACCGATGATGACTTTATACGTCCACATCATTCAGATCGCATCTATGATTCTTGTGTTGTAAGTTCTCTAGGATCTTTTTGCTCTTTATTTGTGCCATGATGTCTTTCCCTACGATATACATGCTATCCTTCATATCCTGTAATTTTATTTGCTTCAGGTTCGAAATAGCCTTTAGTAACAATCTTTTTTCTCCTGTCAGTCGCAACCTAAAAGCATGTGCACAAGAATTTTTGGTTAATGCAGTCATCATACCATGTGAAATAATTGAAGTCAGGATGTATCTAGCTATTATAATCATCAAGGACAAACCTTTATTTTGATGCTTGGGGCAAAATATGGATCCAGCTTAAGGATCTTCCTAACCAAAGGTTATTTTAAAATTGGAAATATGTTCATTTTCCCACTTACTGCTTCAGATTCATTTTTGGTTATCATCTGCGTTTTAACTTGAATATGAGACCCTATGCATTGGGACTAATAAAAATGTTTCCTCTATTTCACTCTTTAAATATCATTAATTCTTGTATTCTCTTCGTGTTAGCAATTATTCTTCTTGTTTGTTAAAGTTCTATTTACTTTTCATAATGTGTAGTTGTTCAATAAGTACTTTATAGAACAGGTGGATTTTGGTATCGTCGTGAGCTTAGCTTGAAGCGGGGAGTAACATTCCTTGACAGCTCGAATCTAGCTTTACTTTTCTCATATGCCCAAATTGCTAATTAATTTTGTTTAAAGGGACTAATTTTCTCTCATTAATTCTTGTATTCTTCGTGTTAGCAATTATTCTTCGTGTTAGCAATTATTCTTCTTGTTTGTTAAAGTTCTATTTACTTTTCATCATGTGTAGTTGTTCAATAAGTACTTTATAGAACAGGTGGATTTTGGGATTGTCGTGAGCTTAGCTTGAAGCGGGGGGTAACATTCCTTGACAGCTCGAATCTAGCTTAACTTTTCTCATATGCCCAAATTGATAATTAATTTTTTTTTAAAGGGACTATTTTTCAATTCTTTGGTCTATTGTGTACTTTCTTTTTCTGCTTCTTCAGTACTATATATCCTCCCTCTTTTTTGACTCCTTAGTGATCCCCCTTTATCAAGTCATTTTCTCCTCTTTATTGAGGTTCAATTTTCTTGTTCATATCACCTAGTTGTTCAATTGCTTGGGTCTTTTTGTAATTAAGGCACTTGGACGTGGTCCTTGGAACTTCTTGCACTTTTAAATGCTTTAGTTCAAAGTCAGGTAGGAGGTGCATTCCTTAAAAGACCAAATCTAGGTTATCATAAGTATTATGTTATTTCTTATATCCAAGGTCTTTAGATTTATGAAGACTTTTGTTTTGCATTTATTGGATGCTTTAGATTTTTTTTTTCTTAATATATTTGATCCTTCAGTTCTTTCTTCATGATCCCGTCTTTAACATCTTATAGATTATTTGAAACAATTGTATGGACTGAATGTATAAACTTATGATGACAAGAGCAGTACCAACAAAGCAAAGTCGTTATTGCAAATTTTAGTGGCTACATGATTTTTTTCTTCTTCTCAATTTTTAGAACTTTTTTGCTGTGAAGCCTAGGCTCAAACCTAAGACCTCCCCAATAAGCCTCACCAGTCCCAACCACCATTGGGCCACCCCAAGTGGCCGGCTACATGAATCCTTTTATTCCATTCTGCTATATTAAGGGGCATCTCCTCTCTATTGAGGGATGTCCCGTCATCTATTCTTTAAGGATTCATTTCGTCTGATTCAACAAAGTTATATGTTGGCTTCCAGTTACCTAACACAACTCTCCTCCTTTTCCGTGCTTGAGCCCAATAGTGAAAGTACAAGATATTAAGCTCAACGCAGGCATAGCTAACCTAATTACTGATATGCTAAACTAAATATGACACAATGTAATACTCTTATCGAAATTTACATTGGAGTTAGCTGGGAACTTGATAGGTAGTATAGTGAACTCAAGTAACTCGTGTGAAGTGAAACTATCGTTTGTCATTACATCCTGCAACCAACTAAATTTGCAAACCACCTCAAATTATGCCCTATCTTTTACTCGTGTGACTTGATAGCATAATGGGCAGCTCTATTCATACATGACTCAATATGTTTGATTTGCAATACTGAAAGGGAAGAAACTGTGTGGAACACATGTATGTTTTTGAAGGTCAAGTTACACCTTTACTTCTGTATGTGTGTATGCAATTAGTGTTTACCGTGATAGATTCTCTTGTTTACTTGCAGGGGGACAAAAATATTATCAAGTTTGATGGAGATCACAACTCCCCACGCCCACAGTTTTACTTTGACTCAATCTCAATATTCTTCCATAATGTATTGAGCCCTCCGGAGGATATGTCTGATGAACAATACTTCCATACAGTGCATGACGTTCTTGATAGGGTAAATCATATAGGTATTCTTTGTGGGTTAAGAATTTGCATTATCTCAACCTGGTTTGACATCATTAGGTAATTCCATCTGCAGGATACTTGGGATACATTTCATGGAACAGAGTATGGAAATAATAATGCTAGTGGACAGCCAACAGGCAAGGCTCAGAAACTTGAAATCCTTCTTTCTTTCTTTTTTGCAATGCTCCTTCTGTTGAGTACAATTAGTCTTAAATTTCTCTTATTATTTGTTGCAATATGCATCCTACTTTGTTTCTTGGCGATAGAACTTGCAAGTGGAAGCACCGAAGAAGCTATAACACAACTGCGGTCTAGAAGGCCAATGAGTCGTACCGAGGTATTTAGAAACTTTTGATTGTCTTGAAACCAAATCTCTTGTTTATGTCGTGCACCTATAAAGACTGATGCAAACAAAAATATTTATTTGATGTCTTCAAGCTATATATCGTGGTTTAGCTCTCATAGTTGAATTAAACTTTGATGAATATCTAATTCACTTATTTCTGTCATCTTATTTTATCAAGATAACTTTAACAAATAACTAATATTTGTGGGCGAGTCATTTTACTTGAAATGCAAGTTCCAAACCTTGACCTTTTTATGATGTTAGAAAGTACCTTTGCTAATGAACACACATAACTTGATGTTCAGTTATGGTCCTTGTAGACATGTAAGATCAGTTTCATGTGTAGACTGCAATTTTCTATAATCGTGTATTTAGCAAATGTTCTAGTTTAGCAATATAGTTCAACAACTTGTGAAGTCATCAAAAAAATGAATTGCTGGTTGGTACGTTTTGTTCAGACCATGTGTGGCAGACAACTTCAAGTGAAAAACATGAAAACCACCATGTGCAGAGGACAACTCTTTGTTTATACTTTATGGGGAAAAATATCTTCTATCACTGGATCAATCATGCTCAAACTGTAGAGATGTATTCATCATCATCATCATCCAAGCTTTCTTCCGTTGGAATGGGTCGGCTTTGGAGCATAAGAAAGCTCAATACAAAATTTGACAAAGTTTAATGACTGGATGTTGACATGACGTCAACCCTCTATGTTGGTGCCAAATTTCTAGCCAAGGTACTATGAGCATGAAAGGACCATGTCATAAAACCAAGTTGGTCAGTTGGCAGGTAGGTACATCTACCTCTTCGGTTGCAGTTTAAGCTCATACAACCAGGGAACACCCTTCAAGTTCCTCTATACTATAAAGAGTCTAGACAAAGAGGTAAGATGATATAATTTTCTATAGAAAATTGCATTCATCTCTTTGACACATTACGCCAAAGAGTGAAGGAATGGCAATATCAAACTGTAGAGATGTAATTGCATAAAGAAATTACTATTAGATACTGAGTTTACTTTTTTCTGGAATGCAAATGCTACGTACTGCAATACTTAAAATGTTGATGGATACAATCTAACTTGAATTTTAATCCATAGAAGCAGTTGAGTTCATATACGATACAACAACTATAGCCAACTGAACCAAGTTAACCATATGAATCCGCATTTCGCATTAAGCGCCAGAACAAAGTGAACATGGTACAGGAGATGAAATCTACCATTCACCAATTGGATAACATAATAATAAATAGTTTCACTTTTCTCATTCTTTGAGCGTGCTAGTTGTCACCATATTTCTCTTTCAAATATTGTCTGCCTGAAGCTATTTAAAATTTATGGAGGAGCATGTAAATAACTGTAAAATTTTTGATTCATAATATGCATCTCTAAACTGTTTGCAGGTTCCTCCTGATATATCCTCCCTAGAAAAGAACGAATGTGAGGTACCTTATTTCAGATGTGCTCTTGAAAATGTTTTGATACTTATTAACTAAAATAAGGTAAATCTATCTTGCTCTAAGTAGCTGTTTGTGAATTTGAGTATTTCCTAGATGGAGTTAATCTCATACAATATTACTTCATTTTTTACATAAATCCAGAGTTGCAACATCTCTTTGCAATTTCAAAATGCAACCTTTTAACTTGCACCTAATGTAATATATAAGCATGCATCTCATGGACCCTATGTTATATTAAGCGTGAGGCGAGACGATGAAGCTGGCGCCTCGCTTAAGCGTCGCCTAAGTGCTTAGTTAGCGCTTCATCCATTTTTACCTACCTACATGTAAAATACTCTATATATACATAAATTTTAATATATTTTCCATACAATCCTATTAGTATATGCATAAATAACAATACCAATTATCAATCAAGAAAAGACAATATAAATACTATAATCAAAATACAAAGTCATCAAAATAGTCATCAAAATACCATGATCAAGTGATTTATTTTTGTTTTTTTTAAAGCTTGGCGCTTTTTCCAACGCTAAGCAATAGGCGAGACGCTGTTAAGCGCCGCCTAAGCGCAGGTCCATTTTTTGGGACGAAATTTCCCTAAGCGAGACGTCCAGGTCTCCAAATCTGCTTAAGCATCGCTTAAGTGCGCTTTTTAAAACATAGCATGGACCTTTTCAGTATATCAGAAATTTTATTCGAGTGAGCACTTTTACATCATTATAGTAGCAGATCCATACTAATAGTTGCAAATTTCTAATTCATAGTGAAAGTTACAAAGGTATTTATATCAAATTCAGTAAGCGAACGATTTATTTTATCTGATTGTGATAGCATATTTAACTACTTATAAACCTGTGAGTTTTCATCTAGTTGAGGGGAAGTAATTTTAATCTTTTCGGAGTTTGTTTCCTCCTTATTCCTCTAATGTAACTGTTGAAAGTTGAAACCAGTCTATTGGCTTACTTTTCTGTCTTCTATTTACTTCCTCGGTTCTTTAGTAACAAACATGGCTAAAATTCGAGAATTGAAATTGCTACCCTTTCCAAAGCGTGACATACAATTTGATTGGGAAGTGTAGCAATTTCAGTTCTCAACTTTTAGCCATATTTGTTACTGAAGAACTGAGAAATGTGGATAAGAAGCTGGTTTCAGCAGTTACATTAGAATGTGGATAAGGAAAACAACCCCGAGAAGATTCATATTACCTTTCCCTCAACTTGATGAAAACTCACAGGTTTATAAGTAGTTAAATATGCTATACAATCATTTAACAAAAATCCTTTGCTTACTGCATTTGATATAAATAACTTTGCAATTTTACTATGAATTAGAAATTTGCAACTGTTAGTATTGAACGTGATATTATAATGATACAAAAATGCTTATCTGATCAAAATTTCTGATGTACTGAAAATGGCCATGAGTGCATGCTTATATACTATATGTATGAGGTGCAAGTCAAATAGTTAAAATTTGAAATTGCAACTAGGCACTGTAACTCAAAAGCCATGCTTATTGTGATTAAAAATTGAAGTCATGTTGTATGGGATTAGTTCCATATAAGAAATACTCGACAAATAAAAAACCACAATATTTTTTGATTTCCTCGATCATACAACTAAAACCAATGGCCAAAAATTTATTCATGAAAACACAATGGCGTCCGAGAGCCACGAGGCTCCCGCTTACGCAGGATATGGGGAGGGTCAGATGTACGTAGCCTTACTTCCATATATATGTAGTCAACCTTACCCCCATATATATAAAGAGGTTGTTTATTCATGAGAACACAACAAAATCCTAAATTTAGCTTATGTTCATCATTGGCATTGTGGTACAATAGTTTCTCCTTCACTACACCAGCAAAATTTACCTCGATCACCACCAGATACTCATTGCAATTCTTCTCCACTCCACCAGCAGCTTCTACCTTGATCACCACCCGATGTCTGATTGCTAATAATAATGACATGACAAATACAGTAACCATTGGCGCTCTGGAGTTGTCCCTTGCTGTTCTTCTATGTCTGATTGGGACATTTCATTGAGCTACTTTTGGACATTAAGGCAGTATTGCGGGAGTTTTAGAAACCCACATTTTCCATCTTCTGGAATACATTTTAATGAACTGTCTGCAGTTGTTCACAATGTCTCCTTTACTGCTGCAGGGAAATGAAATAGATGGCCCGTCTTCTTCTAGCTTCAGGGGTTCAGCCCTTCCAAATGGTCACTCCCGTACTCGTCTGATTCCAGTAACAGTTGATGATGAATATGTAGAGTACTCTTTTGGTAACTCGTCAGATATTCCATCCAGTACAGAAGATGAAGAAAGGGTAGGTCACTTAACACGTATATGCACTGAATATTCAGATATCATACAGATCATTGATCAAATAAAGCTGGTACATGTTGCTATCTGGTATATAAGTTGATCTAATATGAATACTTACTCCTACCTGCTCTCGGTTGAATGGAAGTTAAAAACTTAGCAGTCACTACATATGTACTTACTCTGATGAGCTCATGTTGAACTTCCCTTTTTGTTCTACTTTCCTCAGTTGATGGGTGATTCAAGAGAATCAGAAACCTCTCACTGTCTACTCTGCATGTATTTCCTTGATTATTCCAACTTGTCCATTGTAAAAGATCCTTTCAGACTGATGCAGAACCATCATTGTCCTTCTCTAAGCCTTGTGCCCACTAGAATGTGGTCGGCTATGGAACCTGAGAAAGATCCATAGCAAAAATGATGAGGTTTTATGGCCATGATTCCTGTTAATTTCTCATTCTGCCTCCATGGTTTCATATTTCTTAGACAAGATGAGGGCATAGTAGATCTCTGGTGGCCGTTTACTTCTTATTGTTACAGCCTACAGTACATGAACAGGAAACCACATGCATGACTAAGGTCAAAAGTCGAGCTATGCATCTAAAGCATGCAAGCAGAAAAGCTCATTCTGCCTCCATGGTTTCATATTTCTAAGACAAGATGAGGGCATAGTAGATCTCTGGTGGCCATTTACTTCTTATTGTTACAGCCTACAGTACATGAACAGGAAATCATGTTCATTTTGCTTTTCTGCTTTCATGCTTTAGATGCATAGCTCGACTGTTGACCTTAGTCATGCATGTGATATGTCGGAAAAATTGTATATCCAATCTCTTCATCTAGTATGACCTGGTTCATGAGCTTAGCATGCATGGCCGTACTCCCTTCGGACTAAGTGGTCTTCAAGGCTTTAACAATGCATGATCTACATGACACAATGATTTGCTTCTTATTGTTACAGCCTACAGTACATGAACAGGAAATCATGTTCATTTTGCTTTTCTTCTTGCATGCTTTAGATGCATCATAGCTCGACTTGACCTTTGTCATGCATGTGATATGTTGGACAAATTGTATATCCAATCTCTTCATCTAGCATGACCTGGTTCATGAGCTTAGCATGCATGGCCGTCGGACCAAGTGGTCTTCAAGGCTTTAAGAATGCATGATCTACATGACACAATGATTTGCCAAGATGTTTGGAGCAATTCTTTCATGTTTACTAGCATGATAGAATTTTGGTAGTCCTTTAGGGAGGCCTTCCCAATTTAGAGTTGTCCTATACAGCTGACACTGTTTTGACAGACTTGGTTGTTCGTGATATAATGCAGATGATAATGGAAGCAATAATAGAGTCCCTGAAAGACTTGGAGACGAAACATCCTCAAGAAGAAGCTCAACCAAATGCAGGTACAGCACCAGCTGATTCATCATCAGAGGGCATCCAAGTTTCCCCTGCAGAACTTCCTGAGCCATCATCACAGACAGTAAGCAGCACCCCTACCGCGGAGCAGAAACCTGAGACAACAGTTTTATGTGCTGCTACTGCTGAGTCGAGCAGTAATAACAAGTCCGACAGTACTGGAAACACTACTGCTGGGTCAAGCATTAATAATAAGTCCAACAGTAGTGGGAACACTTCTGAAGATGCTCAGAGTGATGATTGCGGAAGCACCTCAACGCAGCAAAACGCCAACATGGCTGACGGTACACGAGCAACATTGGTAGTACAGAAGAACTCATCAAGCCATGTTGTTGAAGGATTGGCACAGCGCTGGCGTCTCAACTTTTTCAAGAACAACAGATGAAATGGGCTTTAAACTGGGGATGAAAGACGGACTTTGTTATTATGGTGTGGGGTGCATTTTGTAGCAGCTGGTTTGCTTTTTGATAATTTTTTGGCGTATATATGATTTATGGCTGTACAAAGAAAGTCTCTGTTGGTAGAAAGGTGAATATGTATTAGGAATCGACACTTCTGCTTTTAAATTATTTCATATTACAGCTGTTGTGTTGTCCAGTGTACGAGTCTCCCGAAATTGTGTCACCTGGACCGTAATACTCTCTCATTTTCTCTTGTAAGGATGGTAGGCCGAAAGGAGGGATAGTGTGGGTTTATTGGGCTTACACTTCCTCTAATTTCTTAGTCCCTCTATAGACAAGTTGATCAATTTGGAGAAAGTTGGTATGCAAATTGGAGTTGAAGAACAATGATACTTGTATCTCAGGTGTCCTTGCGTTCCTATCTTCTGAAGAATATTGAAATGATGACTTCTTCGCGAGCAGACAGATTTACTTGAATGGTATACCAACAGTATGCCATGCAGTATACCACCGACTCGGACTCTGATACCAGCAGGCAGCGTATGGCTTTCTGTTGGGAAGGTCCGCCGACTTGATACCGGCAGGCAGTGTATGGCTTTCTGTTGAGAATGTTGTGTGATCCGAACCGGAAGCGTAAGTCTTTATGTTTGGAACGTGGTGTGATCCGAATTGGAGTTGGCTCATGAGGCATTATATTGGACTGGATCCATATGCTTTAAAATAAAATTCTCATGTAACGTCTGAACCAATTCCAATTATTCGATGTGGGACTAAATTATCAACTCTATTGTCACCCTCTTTTGAATTCTCAACCGGAAACGAGATGCAATACAATACTTTCATGTGACACTTTCAGGTGACGGGATAAAATTGTTTGCTGTTGGTTGTATTCATGCAATTTTACAGAAAGCTTGCTACAAAATCATAGACAGTGGTAGCATAGAACAAAAGTATTGCTAATAGAAAATTGTGTATAGAGCATAGAAGTTTCATAAAATTGTGTTCAGAGTAATGGAGTTTCGAAATTTTCGTTGAGAGCCTTAAAAAGGACATTTTTGAACAATTGTCAAAAACGCTTTTTTAAAATGATGTTTAGATGTAAAAGATTGTTTTTGTGTTATTATTTAAAGGTTATTTTTGTGTGTATAATGAATTCACCGTTATGTGAATGGAAAAGTACGGCTCCCACCTTTTTTATATTATTATAATAAATAATTGTAGTGTGTATAATGAATCCACCGTTCTGTAAATAAAAAAGTACTAGTCCCACCTTTTTTATATTATTATAATAAATAATTGTTAATCCGGTGAAGCAATTACTATTTTACATCTAAACGTTCTTAAAAAGGATGTTTTTGGACGATTGATCAAAAACGTCATTTTTAAGAGCGTTTCGTTACTCTTCTCGAAAATTTTAAAACTTCACTGTTGTGAACGCAATTTCATGAAACTACTACTATGCTATATACGCAATTTTCTGTATGTACGCAATTTTCTGTATTGCTAAATAGCAATAACTGCCAACTGCATTTCAAAGCAAAACTACCAAAAAACAGCACGAGAAGTCCCAACCCAACCACCATTCCTCCCCGCCCCCCTCTGCCTGTCAGCTTGCTTGCTTCCTCTCCGAGAACTTGTTGTACCCACAAAACAATGAATGGCATTATCAAGAACTCCTTCAACCCTCGGCTGCCAATGCCATGGAGGTGACCGGACCCGCCTCGCCCTCCCTCTCCGCAGACTCCTCCGTTTCCACCGTCGTATCCGTCACCGTCTTCGTGGGCCTCCTCTGCGCGTGCTTCGTCGTCGGCCACCTCATCGGGCAGAGCCGGTGGGCTAACGAGTCCATCACCTCCCTTCTCCTGGTAATTAGTTTGTTCCGCCTCTCTTCTCTTGTTGATACGTAGTACTGATACTGTTCCGATACTATATATGATGGATACTAGCTTGTTCTTCTTTATGCAGGGCCTGTGTGCTGGGTTGGTGACTCTGTTGGTCAGCAAAAAGAAGAGCTCGAGGATTCTCGTGTTTAGTGATGAGCTCTTCTTTATATACTTGCTGCCTCCTATCATCTTTAATGCCGGGTATGTGTTCCACACTCATGCCACTAGCTAGTACTGAAACCATTGAAATAACAAATGCGAGTGTCCTGATTTGGCTTTATTACAGGGAAGTAGTTAGTATATATGAACTTTATGGTCAGTACCATTGAAATAACAAATTGAGAATTATTTGTGTTAAACAAATTGGGGGTTCGGGGTACGCGTACCCAGCTTTACCACATCTCCAATCAACATCCACTTTTTCAACAACCATCCAAACAACATAACTCATTTATTTATTTTTCTCCGCTTCCTTATTTTCCAATTCCACCAACCAACCAACCTTTGGAAAATCAAAGAAATAAAAAAGGGCCACACTGGTAATGAGAAGAAGGTTGAAAGACGAAGTATCCTCGTCAAGAGAGAGAGAAATGATCATTGAAGCCTAATTTATTTTAACCTAAAACTGAGTGCATCAAGGTTACTTCAAGATTGCATAGGAGTGAAAAACTATCAAGAAAGCCATCACACAACTATTTTTAACATTTCAAAGGTTTTTCTCCAATTCACCCTTTTATTCTTCTTCTTTTTTGGTTCTTCGTAAGGGTGTTGGGGGATTCGAGGTACTGGAGGACCCTGGATTCGGTGAAGTTGGGTGGAGTTCCCAACCCATGTGAAGGAGTCGAAGCATAAAGTATCTACCAAGATAGGACTGAATTCGGTCAGAATTCGGTCCATGCCAAGTTCGGTCCGAATTCAGTGTATTTCAGACAAAACTTTTCTGGTAGGGACCAACCGAATTCGTTCCGAATTCGGTTTGGTCGGGGTTGAACGAGTTCCGGGTTTAATCAACACCGTTGGATGCTAGTGGACGACGAGATCTGATGGTGGACTATTTTGGGGATTTTTTAAACCCTACAATAGGTTTCTCAACATATATATATATATATATGTGTTGAGGGGGGTTGTCATGAGAAGCTCAAGAAGGAAGATTCGAGAGAGCGGTCCACATGAAATCTAAAAGAAAGTTCGTACTTTGCTTTTAGGGCTCATCATCCAAGACAGCATAAGTCTTCTTTGTTCAGGAAGATGCTACAGAGTTGGGTGAGTGATTTTATTGTAATCTTCTGGTTTCTACTTGAGTTTGAATCTTTGGACAACGGATTCAACATAGTTTTATTCAATCTTGTATCTCCATCTGATGTTATAAAATTGGGATTTGTCCAGATGACGACGTAGTCACCGAGAATACTGTGTTTTATCTGTCTCAGGTGGGTTGGCCTAGTTTCCGCTGCGGTCAATTTCAGACACAAGGATCAGAGCACGGTATCGACGTTGCTGGTCCCAACAAAGGAAACCGATTTTTGCTCTATTAATGTGTTTCTAGAAGTAATAATCAGTAAGATAGGTTCTCAGTGAATAATCAGAAGTAAAAACTAGGCAGTTGATGAATTTTCATTTTGGGTATTTTCACTGGATGTAGATAAGAAAGGACAAGCCAATGGGTCGCGTAGTGTTCTATCCTTTAGGCATGGGTCGGCCCATAGTTGCACAAATCTTTTCCGGATTGGCCTTAAATCCATTTGTCAATATATCATAACCCAATCAATACAACATATTTTAGAATGAGCACGTTCATATATTTGGAATGAAGTTGTTTGGTGGTTCTTGTTGTTAAGGTATAGCTGGTGCTTAAAAAGAAACTTCATTAACACAGTTTCTGTAAGTTTAAATAGGCATTCCTTGTATTCAAATGACTGTTTATATAAATACTTTCAAGTTCTTATGCGTGTCTTATTTTACATAAATCTGAACTTCTGAAAACTGCAAACAGTTTCCAGGTTAAGAAAAAGCAATTTTTTCGGAACTTCTCAACAATTCTACTGTTTGGAGTGATTGGCACCCTAATATCCTTTTGCGTTATATCATCAGGTAAGGATCTAGTCTGGAAGGTTGCTGATTACTTTTAGTTACTGTTTACTTTTTAATTTCTTTTTTCTTTGATATATGCATAAAAGCATGCGTGCTTGGGCTGTAATGGGGCTGGCAGAGAACATTGGGGGTTGGTGGAGAATAACCTTATTAACAAAATACTGAGTTTCTGCTCTTGGGCAACCTATTCATCATTAGTTTTGTATCCTGTATGTGACAAGTATTTGTAACTAGTATAAGTTTGTGCTTTACAATTGAAATATAGATACTAATATATAATAATTTCCTCTTAATACTTCCTAAATTTTGTGAGCCATTATCTGAATTAACATCTGACAATCCATGTTTTGTAATTACTTAATGCTTCTTGAATAATTGTAGGAGAGAAGTCTAGATCAAGGTTTACGATATTGGTATCGGATAATTCTGATGAGTATTGGTATCAACAGTATCGGCGGTTTCCGATCAGAGTATCGAATTTTTTTGTATCAGAAAGTAACAATTATTAACAAATTATTAACATTTCAGAAAATATATTTTATACATTTAAGACATAATTTTAGTATTTTCAGTGTGGTTGCTTAATAGTTTTAAAATTGAATGAAATAGTAGTTATACTTGCCGATTGGTTTACATGCGATAGATAAGTTTTCTTCTTTTACATATTTTTACTACTTTAGTATGCTTTTACAGCCTTATTGATTGGTCTTTTTTGTTCAATTTTTTTGTCGAATTGACCAAAAAAGAGACCCATAATGTCAGTATCGGGTATCGGTCGGTATCGGAACGGGACATGCCAAATCGTATCGGTATCGGCAATATCGGATCGGTATCGGCCGATACTGCAAACTATGGTCTAGATGTCACTTTAACTTTGATAGTATTTTAACTATTGTTTGCTTTATTAGAAGTAAATGCAATCCTAATTTGTCATAATTGTGTAGGCTCATATTTTCTATTCAAGGAGACTGGTGTGGCATCCTTGAATATTCAAGATTATCTTGGTACACACTAATAGAAGTTTAAGCATTTTTTTTTCTTTTCTTATCCAATGTCACTATGATAATTGCATAGAAATTAATTACATGCAGCAATTGGTGCTATTTTTTCCGCCACTGATTCAGTGTGCACATTACAGGTATGGCGAAATCAACTGTTTCTGTAAAACTTAAATGTTCTCCTTGATATATGTTATTGAGTTTAGTTACTTTCTCATGTAAAAGGTTCTCAAGCAAGAAGAGACGCCCTTACTTTACAGTCTTGTGTTTGGGGAGGGAGTGGTCAATGATGCTACGTCTATCGTACTTTTTAACTCAGCCCAAACACTGAATTTCAAGGACATTGATGCTTCAAAAACCTTGAAAATCATTGGGACTTTCCTTTACCTCTTCACAACAAGTACAGCCCTCGGATTAGCTGTAAGTTTTCAGTTCAATTGGTTTCTTAAGTAAGAGCACCAATTCCATGATACTAGCTAACAATGTCACTGTGGAGCGTATCACAATATGATAGCTCGTCCTTAATATACGTCTTCTCCCATCCAGAAGAGGTCAGATTTCTGAGCTCTAAGGTAAGATAATACCCAACTACCCGTCAATCACCAACCTGAACTTTAAACTAAGAATATGCAGATACTTCCTGGCAAAATCAATTTTGGACAAAATCAATAGTCAAAATTTACATTTTGAAGTATGGGTGTGTGTTCTTAACTTCTTCATGATACTTATTCTTCTATATGTACCTCTTGTGTTCTCATCTTTGTAGATACATCCTGGCAAAATCAATTTTGGACAAAATCAATACTGGCAAAATTTACATTTTGAAGTACGAGTATGTGTTTTTATTCTTCTTGATACTTATTCTTCTATATGTACCTCTTGTGTTCTCATCTTTGTAGGTTGGACTTGTAAGTGCATTTTTGATAAAGAAATTGTATTTTGGAAGGTTAGTTTAAGAATTTCTATTCTTGTTCCTTAAATATGTCTATTGTACATTTATGTAGTCATTTACCTGCATATGTATTATTTTCTTATCTGGGAACTTATCTGGAATTTCCGGCCGACCCTTGAACTTTTATTAATATAATTGTAAAAAGTACATTCAAGGCGTAGACATGATCCTTTGCCCCTTTAGTAAGCAGAAAGGAAATGATGTGTTTAGTCTCTAATTTCAAAAACATCATGTGGTTGTTAGAAAAGGTACACCAGAATACTCAATTAACACCATTTTTTTATTTGCAACAAAGCCTCGCTTTGAACAGCACACAACATTCTTCTTTTACATAAAATGGTGAATAGAACTCCCCAGTTAAACATTATACCCCATCAACAGTCACTTACTTTTTGTTGGCTGTGTATATATTTCCATACACATGTGAGCAAAAGCTCAACTTCCTCCTTTTACTTTAGTCCCATATCGGTTGGACCTCTTCCCCCTTGTATGTATATATTACTTCTTCTTCATTGCTCTCTTAAGATGTTGTGTGGGGAACCCCTCAGGCCACACGCTGCCGCCGCCGCTCGGCTCGGCTCGGCTCGGTTCGGTTTGGCGCGCGTAATGGGTGCGGGTACGTGCCCACTCCTGCGGGGGCCGAATGCCGATCCAATTTACTCTTCGGGTTCGGGCTGGGATCCAAAAATCTTTTTGCTCCCCTTTATTTTTTGAACCGATTTGACTCATTCAAATTTTGAACGTTGGACATTTAGTACTCCCTATGTCCAGGTTCATTTCCCACCTTTTAAACATGTGACAGCTCCTCTCCCACAAATTTCTTTTTTCATTACTCATTAAACGCCTGGATTAATTGCATTTATTCTTTTGTCTGTAGTGAAGGCTTAGTTCTCTCCCTATATATTTGTTGAGGTTCTCATCTCAATTCTTTTACACAGAAAATTCCCCTACGTGAAATCTCTCTAATTCTTCTCTCGAACCACATTCTGTTCTCTAAATCCTTACTCTGGGCAGAGCTAAGTTCGGTCTCTCTCTCCGAGTTGTGTGCAACGAAGAGAACCCGGTAGTCAGGGGATTTTACCACTAGGAGCTTCCGAGAAACGTTTGCACATAGACCTCGGATCAACTCTTAGGGCAATGCTTCGTGCACGAGTTCCCCGGAGGCCGATAACACTTATTTTTCATTCTTCTCTTATCAAATTTCTGGAAAATATTATATATATATATATATATATATATATATATATATATATATATATATATATATATATATTAACAACATTTTTCCCCACCTAAAAGTTTATGGGTCTGCTTGGCAACTGTTGGGATAGCGGTTATGATGTGTTTTTAGAGTACTGGTTATTAGTAGTTATGAGAAGTCCATTTTTTTGTGGTTTTAAGTAGTGTCTTTTAAACCAGTCCAACTCATGCTTGGTAATTTATTAACGAGCAATTTTAAAAGTTTTTTTACAATAATAAAATTACCTATATGCCCATATATAAACAAAAGTTCTTCCAAAGTTCCATTTCTGATGTCGAAGTCTGCTTGATGCAAAACTCTTGGAGATGTTTTGTGGGTGTGTATCATACAATGTTCAACTTCGGTAATAACTAAATAGGATTTGCGAAGACCGCATGAAGAGAAAGTTTTTGTGCATTACCTCCACTACTTCTTCTTCTTCTTTTTTGTGAGGATATAAATGAAGCAAAATAATAAAAATTCTCAAAACCCAACGTTTTGGGGTGTTTATAAAGACATCAAAATTTTACTACAATTTTTACTACACCGTTTTTTTTTTTTTTTTGGTGGTGGTGGTGGGGGGGGGGGTGCAAAAAAAATACCAAGCAGAATTTTTTTTAAGATAAACGGTCGGCTCAAAAACTCTCCAAAACCTTTAAAAACACCGTCGCCAAGCAGACCTATAGTATTTAGAAGTAGCAAAGTCTTACAACCTACAAACCCTACTTTGTTGTGAACCAAACAGAAGAAAACACAAGTTTTAACTACTAAAATCTGACAAAGTCTAATGCTGTTAATACTCCACCTATTTGAGTTAACTACAACACCTAAAACAATATTGATATCTCAAAGTTGAACCAACAGTACTTCCTAAGTCAAAATTTGCTTTCCTTGTATTTACTGCTTGAAGTCCATTCACTCGAGTCTGCAAGATGGAGGACTAGATCATCACATGGATCCTATTTGAGATTTCTGACTTTGGAATTTTATTTGGGTGCATTTGATTTATTTATTTATGGACATATTTGTTAGGATTTAATTTATCTATTAGAACTAGGATTGCTTATATTTGGTAGTTAGGATTAGGATTGCCTTCTTGATGACCAAGACTTGTTAGGCCTATATAAACAATGTATTATATTTGGTTCTCCACAAGTAGACTTTCGAGTTGAAGTCAAAACAAGCTTTCTTCATATTCTTTCCTGGAAGAGATTCTGCCCAAAATTTAACTAAAGAGACTATAGTAAAAATCAATTATTCTATAGTACTAATTCTCCTCAGATATTGTCAAATTTCTCTCCCCCTAAATTATACAAATCAAAGCAACCATAACTAAGATATTATGTTTTCATTGTTTGAATTTCTTGTAATATATTTATACTTTATTTTGCAGACATTCAACAAATCGTGAGGTTGCTATTATGTTGCTCATGGCCTATCTATCTTACATGGTTGCAGATGTAAGCATGACTTAAGTTCAATTTTCACAACCTTTTGTGGAGGCTTTTCATTAATAGACTTCATAATTTCTTCAAGTCAGAATACTCATTTTTCTTATCATATTTGTTGCTACTCCCTACATACCTTTTTTTTTTTGCTGAAAATGATTAAATGCACTGTTTTTTATACATGCATGCTTCCTTATCTTCATTGCCTTTTCCTTCGTTATATATAAATGTGTGATTCATGTATTGTGGTATCTATGTTTGCTCATTGTTATTTGCTTCTGATTTCTTGAGAAAAAAAAAATCCATTTCTAATCTAAATTTCAGTATTCCGGTGTTACATTTTACATTATTGTTGCACAGCTGCTTTCTCTAAGTGGGATACTCACTATCTTCTTTTGTGGCATCATCATGTCACACTATACGTGGCATAACGTCACTGAACGCTCACGAGTAACAACTAGGTAATCATACTTACTTTTTATGCGGGTTATTTACACTAACCTCTCCTATGTTTTCGGTTTATTAAACAAACCTCCCTTATTTTGAAAATAATTATACTAACCTCCAATATGTTTTATGTTTTTACACGGACCTCCCTTATGTTTTATGTAAAGGGTTATTACACTAACCACCCTTACAACAAAAAGGGGAGGGGAGGTCCGTGTAATTATTTTCAAAGTATGTGAGGTTCGTTTAATAAACCGAGGACATAGGAGAGGTTAGTGTAAATAACCCCTTTTTATGCTTTGAGTTTTCCTACTTTAGTGGTGAAAGCCACCTTTATGTAAGAACATGGTGACGTTGTATCTATGTTGTTTGTGGGTACATTTTAGGAGAGGGGGGGGGGGGGGAGGGGGGGCGTGTGTTATAAAATTTATCCTCTATGGGTATTCTTCTATGTTTGAGTTGGTTTACTGCATGTAGCTATGTTTTTTCAGTTTTTCTTCTATATGACATTATGTGGTAGCCAACGTGGCGGTTAGTGTTAATATTATTAATGTTAGTGTTCATTTTAATATTAATATTAATTTTAATAGCATACATTAACCGTCACATTGGCTGGCACATAAAGAGAGATACTTTGGAGGGATTAATAGCATTAATCTATTGATGCACACAAAATATAACTACTTTATCACGGGTTTCATTGATAAATCCTGTTTTACAAATATTTACTTTTTCATGGTTTAAATGTTTAATTGTCACTTCCTTGATACTCAAATACTATGACTTGAGCCATTATTGTTTTCTTGTATTCTACCAATTTCAGGCATGCATTTGCAACAATGTCATTTATTGCAGAAACTTTTATATTTCTCTATGTTGGTATGGATGCTTTGGATATTGTTAAGTGGAAAAGGAGCAATGCCAGGTATTGATATCTGAATCCTTCATATAGTCCAATAGCCAATATTGATTTTCACTTGGCAGAGAATATTACTTTTCACTATCATTCGGCATATTTTAATTGTTCTATATATTTACTTTTTCTATATAATAGGCAGCATGGCACCCACATTCAATGAGATTGATTTTCACATAAATTAACAATTATATAAATCCTATAAAGTTAAGAGAGAAAATTGTTGTGCGCAGGTGCGGAAGTGTGACACAAACTTTACGATAACCCTATAATGACAAAAGAATATCAAAAACACATACATAATTAATAGCATAAGAACACAAATTTACCTGATTCTGTTAAACTCGACCAACTCTATGGGACAAAGGGGGAGAAATACTTTATTGAGTCAAACAAGAAAATCTTAGAAGGATTACAAGCGCTAACCGCAACCCTCCTATATTGAGATCTCTCATTCTTGAAGACTACTTTAATGACCACCAAGAAAATCCTTTCTTGATAGTCTCATTTTTCCTTAGCACCTTACGTTCTAACCCTAGGCTATAGAGATCCTTAAACAGGTATCCCATAACTTGACCTAAGTCTAGAGCAATCTGGACCGCTGAAAAGATAGTCTTTAATCTGATCTGCACAATATTTGACCAGATCCCGACCCGACGGCTTGCCGACGGTATACTGTAGGTACGCTTGAAAATCTAGTTTCTTCACAAAAACTTTCTAGACAAGAACCGCACTTTGAAGTATATCGGCAGCATACTGGCGGTATTA
The DNA here is from genome assembly GCA_036927795.1 of Iris macrosiphon. Lineage (NCBI taxonomy): Eukaryota > Viridiplantae > Streptophyta > Magnoliopsida > Asparagales > Iridaceae > Iris > Iris macrosiphon. The sequence goes on along the minus strand of JAYESA010000005.1, from coordinate 49,387,010 downwards.
TGCCGGTATGCCTTCTTGCTGATACCTATTGTAACTTTGGTTGTTTCGACTCCTTCCGAGCTTCACAAAATCCTTAGACGACATCCGGTTCACTCCGTATGAACAGGACCCAAAATCTCAACAACAATAAAAAGGAAATGAATTGTTTCTGTAACAAAAAGTTTGACGGCCAGTTCATCAGCTCTTGCGTAACTCCTACAACAATTAGGTTATTTTATATTACCACTCTCCTAATTGTGCCATGAGGATGGTAAATTCACTGTAATTAACTAACAATCAGGACTTCCTTTCTTTATCACATACTAGTAAATTCACGTGTATTGCATGTAAAATAAATATTTTTATGATATTGTTGAAAAATAGTTAAAATATATTTGAATTGAGATTTGTTAAACAATTTAAATATTTCTGATATTTTTTCCCTTTAAATTAATTAAATTTAGTGCTAGAGAGAATCAATATTCTCCTCAAATCATGCCTAGCATTAAAGCAGCCCAATCATCTCATTCACTCACTCCTATCAAATAGTTTATTTGAATTTTGAATTAGCTAAGTTAATGCATAGCATCCATTTGAATTTTCAATAAGCTAAGATTATGCATAGCGTTCATTATGCAATTACTCACTTGTCTTGTAAACCTCTTCTATTTATATGTACAATTGTAAACAAATATGGATCAATGAAAAACAATTTCTACATGGTATCAGAGCAGGTCTAGGATCTTACGTGTTTTCAGTTGTCAGGCCCCGAGCCCAGAATACTGGAGAGTGGGGGCATGACAAAGCAAGCTATGTATATCAGAGTACAAAGGTACCCTGAGATACGGTCATAGCTGTCTATAAGACAAGTGTGAGGACTCTAGCATACCACTGACGACTCGTATGGTCGGACAAATCCTATCTCAATCCAATCAACACAAGAAACAATAAAGAGTAAATCATATATGCTATGGGTAAGGCGTCTCAAACACATATGCATACATAATCATAAGAGTTGACATAATCTAAAGTTACATCAACAAAAATATACATAAGTACGTAAATGTACAACTAGTCGCGGTCCAAAAAATACACATACGCCGCCCAAAGATGGAGGGAAACAAAGTTCCAAAAGCAAGAACTAACACATGTCCTTGGATAATACACCACAAATATGGATAGCATTTATTATGTAATTACTCACTTTGTCTTGTAAACCTCTTCTATTTATATGTATAACTGTAAACAAAAATGGATCAATGAAAGTCAATTTCTACATTTAGTTTTCAAACAGTGTTAAATTTAGATTTTAAATATATACTAGTAACGTGTTCGTGCATTGCACCTATGTAAAAAAAATATTAAAAAAATTAAATATGAATTTGTTATAAAAAATATCATTCCTAAGAATTGAACTAAAGCAATCAAGAAAAATGCTCCCACCTTAACCATCTGAGTTAGAGTTATTTAGTTATAAATAAATCATATTAGGAAGTTAAATACTTTGGTAAATTTTTTTAAATAATTAGTAAAATATTTAGGTAGTTATTTAATTATCTTTTTATTAATTTTTTAAATTTATTTAAATGATCATATACAAACAGTTTAGACAACTCCTTTTTTTAACAGTTTCTAAGCCGTGTTATAATAGTAGAGATTTGTGCGGAAGAAATGAGAGAAAATTAGTCTTTTTTGCTGTAAATTTTTTTAATAAATGGTAGAGGTTTTACAAACGGCTTAGACATAGAGATATTAAGGGAAAAAAGTGTAGAATATTTTGGAGTTCTATCTTTTTATAAATAATCTCTTGGCTATATATATATATATATATCCTTACAACCCTCTATCTTACATAAAATCTCCTAATACATTCTAATATACCAACACTCCTCCTCAAGATGGACGAAAGATATTCACTAAGCCCATCTTGTCACATCCTCTAATCATATCTACAGAGCTAAGTCCCTTGGTCAGACTGCCTGCTACCTGATCCTTGGTTAGAACGTGACCTAGCTCCAGTAGTCCACTGTCCAACTTCTCCTTGATGAAAAACATATCGATCTCGATGTGCTTGGTCCTGTCTTGCTGTACTGGATTGTTGGCGATACTGATAGTTGACTGGTTGTCATACCACAGCTTCATCTTGGCTCCTTGATCCAGCTTTAGCTCCACCAGCATACTCTTCAGCCATAGCAGCTTTGCAACTCCCAAGGTCATAGCTCTGTACTCCGCTTCAGTTGTCGATCTGGCCACCACTGACTGCTTCTTACTCCTCCAAGAGACCAAGTTGCCTCCTACAAATATGCAATAGCCCTAGGTAGACCTTCTGTCATCAGCACAGCTAGTCCAGTCAGAGTCACAGTAGCCCTCGATGCTCACGTGGTCATTCTTCCTGAATATCAGTCCCTTTCCGGGGGCACCCTTCAAGTATCTCAGAATATGCTACATTGCGTCCATATGACCCTTCCTTAGGTCATGTATGGAGCGGCTCACCACACTCACTGCAAAGCAGATATCAGGACGTGTGTGACCCAAATATATCAGTCTGCCCACCAGTCTCTGGTATCTGTCCCGGTCAATGGGTTCTCCAGTCTCAGCACCCAGCTTGAACCTCTGATTGATCGGCGTCGCTGCAGGTTTGCATCCCAACATCCCTCTGTGAGAAGGTCCAACCCATACTTCCTCTGAGAAAGAACAATTCTCTCTACTTCTCGAGCAATCTCAATCCCAAGGAAGTACCGAAGAAGGCCAAGGTCCTTCACCTCGAACTCCTTGTCAAGCTGCCCCTTGAGTCGGACAATCTTCTGTTCATCATCTCCTGTGATAATCATATCGTCCACATACACCGCAAGCATGGTGATGTGGCCTCCACTCTGACGAAAAAATACAGTGTGATCAACGTTGATCTGCCGATATTCCATCCTTATCATCGCCTCCTGAATCTGTCAAGCCACGCTCGAGGAGACTGGTTCAGTCCATAGAGGGACTTCTTCAACCTGCAGACCTTGCCCACTGTCTTATCAGTATAGAATCCCGATGGTATCTCCATGTACACCTCCTCCACTAGATCCCTATGAAGAAATGCATTATTCACATCCAGTTGGTGTAGCTTTCATCTACTATTCGCTGTCAAAGAAATCAGGGTCCTGACGGTGCTCATCTTCGTCACTGGTGCAAAAGTCTCCTCGTAGTCAATGTCGTACGCCTAACTGTATCCTTTTGCCACCAGTCGAGCCTTGTAGCGCTCAACCTGTCCATCTGGGTTCTGCTTCACAGTAAAGACCCACTTGCATCCGACTGTCCTCTTTTCCTCTGGCAGTTTTATCAGTTCCTAAGTGTGGTTCCTATCAAGAGCCCCTAACTCCTCGTGCATCGCCGTTTTTCACTTTGCATCGTTCTTGGCAACTTGTCAATTGTTAGGTACAGTAATACTATCCAAAGACACAATAAATTCTCCATGAGAAGAAGAGATGTTATTATATGAAACAAACTGAACAAGGTCCCAACCATATCTATCAGGAGAATTTTTCGCATTGCTGCGAGTGATCCTTCGTACTGATAATGGTGTGGGAGGGGTAGGAAGAATGATATCACCTGAAGAAAAATCTGGTGGTGGTGGTGTAGGTGTCTCAGGAGTCGAGACGGACACAGACAAGGGACTTGGCACTGGCACTATAGGTACTGGTCCTGCAGTTTGCTTCCCTTTCCTGCTGTAGGTAAGTAACTCCCCATGAGCCGTGGGCCTAACACCTCTCATCTCCTCCCCCTGTTCCTCTTCACTCTTCTCCTCAACCGCCGTGGGCCTAACACCTCTCATCTCCTTCCCATGTTCCTCTCCACTCTCCTCCTCAACCGTTCCTCCATGCCATACTCCTAAATCGGTCACCAAACTCTCACCAATGTTCCTCTCTTGCCTTATACTCTCAGTGTCAGGTGAGTTGTCCATGGATGAGGTTCCCTCCTGACGGTAGTATAGCTCAAGCTCCCTGAAGTGAACATCCTGCTCACAAACCTCTTCTTCTCTACTGGGCTCCAGTACACGTACCTCTTCCGAGTCACCGAATAGCCCACGAAAACACACTTGACTCTCTAGTGTCAAGTTTTCCAACAGACGGTTGGTTGTCCTTCACAAAACATATGCAGTCAAACACCTTCAGCGGGAGTATCCCACTATTATTTTCTTGCAATATCTCGCATGGAGACTTCCATTCCAGTACTTTCGAGGGCATCATGTTTATCAGTTGAGCTGCTGTCAACACTGCATGTCTCCACAGACTCTGTGGGACATTCATGGCGATCATCATGCTCCTTGCCACCTCCAGAAGGTGTCTGTTCTTCCTTTCTGCCACTCCATTCTGTGCTGGTGTGTATGCACAGGTAGTCTGATGTTGTATCCCCTGGGCTGACATGTATTCTTCAAGTACTTTGTTGGTATACTATATCCCATTGTCAGACCTCGGTACCTTCACCATTGCTCTGTATTGAGTCTGGACATGTTTATGAAAGTCCCAAAAACAGGAAAAGGTATCACTCTTATTCTTCATCAAATACAGCCAGGTGACACGAGAGGAACAATCAATAAAAGAAACGAAATACTTGTAACCATTCATAGTAGTTGTGGCGCACATCTCCCAAATATCATAATGTATAATATCAAAAACAGAAGAGCTCCTATGGCCCGCACTAACATATGAGCTCCTAGTAAGTTTGCCTAAATCACATGCATCACATACTAGTTTTTTCTTATTTGCTTTCTCATAAATAGATGGATACAACCTACTCAAAATACCAAAAGAGGAGTGCCACAACCGCCTGTGGTGGAGTATCAATGTATCCTTGGTCCTCTCATTCCTGCTCTCTCTGCCACAGACATCAATGTCGAATCTAGCCCTTCCCGATCCAGGTACCACAGTCCATCATGCCAAGTGCCAGTCCCAAGTCTTCGTCCCGTCTCCTTCTCCTGGAAAATCACCTTAGAAATATCAAAAGAGACAATATATTTTAGTTGGAGGATTATAGAACTAATGGACAAAAGATTGACTGGAAAAGAAGGAGCATGCAAAACGTTGAATAATTTTACTGAACCTGTACAATCGACAGTACCCTTACCGACCACTGGCTGAAAAGTATCATCGGCTGTTTGAATGCTGTCCGCCGATGCTAGGTGAGTGTAGGAAGAGAACTCACTAGCATTCTCTGTCACGTGTCGAGACGCACCCGAATCGACAATCCAGTCTGACAATCTAAGGGAAGACATAGATGCAAGGATGAGTGAGTCGTCAGTACCTTCGATGGATGGGCATACATGGCAGCGTTGCCTCTGGCGAAGACTGAGGTTGACGCCTCCTCAGTCCCACTCCTCCTGTCTCCATTGCTTGACGCTCTCTGCTTTCTCCTGAGTACCTCCAGCATGCCCAGCAGTGCATGATCCTCCTCAGTATAGGTACCATCAGTTCCCTCCTCATCTTATGCTACCAGCAGGTTTGTCCGATAACCTCCTCGACCACCACGTCGACCCCTACGACCACGGCCACGTCCACGTCCTCCAAACTGTCCACGTCCACCACCTGAATCTTCCTCCTTGGGTGGTTTGGTGCAAGCATACCTCAAATGGCCCACCTCCCCGCAGTTGTATCATTGTCGGGGGGTCTCCCTTAGGTCCTGTGCCGCCTGAATTGACAACCGTCAGTGTTAACTTCATTTCAGGAGGACCACCTGTCCCTGCCTGCAGCTTGATGCGAGTCTCCTCCTGGATCATGGCCGAGATAGCCTCCTCAAGTGTAGGAATCTTCGGTTAGGCTAGAAGAAGTGTTGTCCTCTGAGGAAACACTGCGGCCAGCTCCTTAAGAAACTTTATCGTCCTCTCCTGCAGACATACCTGTCTCTCCTTACACTTCGGGTCCTCGCAGCTCGCCCGATCTGAGGAGTGATCGTAATCCAACCACAGACGCTCCAACTCTGTGGCATACTCCTGCACCGTCTTCTCTTCCTGTATTGTGTCTTCAATCTCCCCCTTGATTTGGAAAACCCTCAAGTTATTCCCTACACTATCGTAAGTCCTCCTCAACTTCTTCCACACGTCCTTTACCATCTCAAGGCCATCCATTATGGCGGCGATCGACTGGACTAAAGAATTGAAGAGCCAAATGCATATCACCATATGAGTGGACTTCCACTCGTCATATCCTGCCGAGCCATCATCCGGCTCTGTCTTCTCTCCTGACAAGAAACCCTCCAGGTTCTTCCCTGCGAGGGTTCTCCTCATCCATCGTGATCAACTCAGGTAGGTGGCCGGTCCATCAAGCTTCAGATCGATGGAGGGAAGCTCCAACTTCGCCGGTGTACGTGTCGCGCTCTTACCAGCCGACAGTTTCATTAGCTTCATCAACGTTGCGACCTCCGCAGGGTCCAACTTCTTGATGATCTCCTCCATCGATCCTCCTCTTTTCCGATCACCTCACACCCGTCCCATGATTCACGTTCGTCCTTTTCTAGTCCCGATCATGCCTCTCCCCCATCGGATTTAGGCATTCGATGTCAACGTCGGGAACGACCGGCGTGAGACGCCGGGAACCGCAGCAGAAGGCTCATGCGGGCTCCGCAGGAGTAGCGACTTCGCGGTGGTGGCAGAAGTGTGGTGGTGGCTGCGGCAGCGACGGTGGTGGTGGGCCACGGTATTGATGGTGGTGGCGCGGCAGCGGTGTTGGCGGCTAGGGTTTGGCAGGTAGGGTTTGTGGCGGCTAGGGTTTATGCTTTGATATCATGTAGAATATTTTGGAGTTCTATCTTTTTATAAATAATCTCTTGCCTATATATATATATATATATATATATATATATATATATATATATATATAGCCTTACAACCCTCCATCTTACATAAAACCCCCTAATACATTCTAATATACCAACAAAAAGTTTAATCGAAGCCAGTATCTAGGTCGTTCTATTACGGTTTTGGTGGACGTTGGTTGAAAATGGGCTATCTATTGCCTCGTTGAATAGGGGCGAGATATACTTGGGAATTATAGATACCATAGGAAGATGCATTATATGGCTTTCAGCCTGCATTGTGCAGACATGGGCATAAAACGACATAGGACATGTTATTGACTTGGTATCCTAGACTGGACACAGCACCGGTTTGGCGTGTCCATGAACAGATTTCATATTTTCTTGTGGCTGATACATGGCCAACATGCTGGCATTGGTTTCGGAGTGCCATAAAGAACGATCTTGAGGAACGCTCCGCATAACATTTTTAGCGAATGGCTCTACAGAAATAAGTGATTACTCGCCCATTATTTTGAATATAAATCTGATTTGAAAGAACTTAGAAGTAAATTCAAATTTGAATTAAATCCAAATTCAGATTTAAAATTTTGAAAGTAATCCTAAAGAAACCTTTTTGAAATCACAAAACAGACTCCAACAATTTTTTTATATCGAAGGCTAAGAAGGTATATATTATTGAACTCTCCAAAATTACAAAACTATAATACCGTCAGATGAAAAAAAACTAATCATCTAGGGTCGAGGAATTCTATGGTAACTTCTATGTTTCTATGTACAACATATTTACTAAGGGCAAGACCCTCAAACATACGCCGGTTACATTCCCTCCAGATGTGGCAAACCACCGAGCCGAAAATTAGCCGTAACTGCCGGTAAGCTCCCGCACCTTTTCTTTTTTGCTCTTTCGCTTCATTCAACCCCGACGTGAGATTCCTATTGTGCGAGGTAGGAAGTCCAAAATTAGTGCGTTGGTGACTCTAGATCTCCCAAACAAAGTCACAACCGAAGAAAATGTGGTCCATGGACTCGTCCTTATGCCCACACAGATAGCACTTCTTGTCCGTGCAGTCAACGCCAAACATGCTCAGACGGTCCCTAGTAAGCAGACGGTTACGAATCATTTTGTAAAGACATAAGACAATCTTTACCGCCGTTCCTTTCGTCCAAACCACCGCCCAATCGACCTCCTCAACTCTGGCCTAGATTTCGTTTAAAGCAATCCAGAAACTGAAAGTGCTTTTTTCCATGGTAAATATGTTTCGAATATTCTCAATTATACATCTTAATCTCTTCAGGGAGGTTAACACAGTTTATACTGGTAAAAGAGGTGCATGTTTGTGCATGTGATGATATTTTATACACATTTCTCAACTTCACGTTTGTTTTCATGGTTCAGTGTATGGAAAACTATGGTTATTAGTGGAGCCATATATAGTTTGGTTATGGTTGCAAGGGCTACGTTTATCCTTACCCTTGCAAATTTTGCAAATTGTTTTAGACATGGAATCAGTGGAAAGATTGATCTCCAACAACAGGTGTGCACATGTGACAATTGCTAAACTTCAAATCATTCAACAATGAAACCTTAATGAAAGATGGATTTCTTTGTAATTCCTATTATTTTCAGTTTGTAATATGGTGGGCTGGGCTAATGAGAGGCGCAGTTACTATTGCATTATCATACAAGCAGGTAGATCTAAGATTATTATCTAGGCATGTTTTTATGATTTGTTAATTCAGTGACATATGCTGCTGGACTCATAAAAATTTGTTGTTGTTGCAGTTCTCATCAAGCTCTTCATTGTCCGAAGCTGGGGCATTTATGATCACTAATTCAATCATCGTGGTTTTGTTTAGTAATGTGGTATGTCATCAAGACTTTGATGTCTTACTTCTTTCATAACTCTGTCAAATACTCCAAGTTGCTACTATCTTGCATTAAAAATGCTAGTTACGTGCACGTGCATTGCACACACGTAAAAAAAATTATTGAAAAATAATTTAAATTAGAATTTGTTATAGATAACGCTCCCCCTTGGGATCGAGCCTATTCAGCCATGGAGAATGCCTCCCACCTTAACAACGAGTTAGAGGTGTTTGACTATAGTTAGATAATATTAGATAGTTAAACAATTAGTTAGAATTTATTTATTTAATTTTTAATTACGTGAGGATATACATACGGCTTAGACGGCTCATTTTGAGCCTTTTAAAGCCACTTTATAAAGAGTAGAGATAGAGGAACTATTTGTTTTGTTGTTTATGTTGTTTCGAGTATCTTTTTTCTTACATGTAAACTAGTGGGACATGCTGCTCCTGTTTCATCTAAAAGTATTTAGTAAAAAAAATTAGATCAACTTTGATGTATCATAACACATGTTAGGTTTGTCAATTGGTTGACCGGTCCAATCTTTTTAAAGGAAATCAAAGTTGGTCAATAACAACTTTTTTATTTGGTAATATTATTTGTTTAGTATTTAGTATTTGTTCCAAATCCTAATCTAGTTCAAAGTAAGGTTCGCAATAACGGTAGCGGACCCTTCCTATGAGTATCGGGATCGGTGATATCGGCAATGTCGGTTGTTTCAGATCGAAGTATCTTCTTTTTTTGGTACCGGAAAACAAATAATTATTAATAAATTTAGAGAAAATATTTTAGACATTTTGGTATACTTTTTTTTTTTTTTGTATTGTTTTATAGTAATATTGAAATTGAATGAAATAATAGTCACCCTTCCTGGTTGGTTTACCTACGATAGATAAGTTTTCTTTGTTTACATTCTTTTACAACCTTACTATATTTTTACATCCTTGTTTATTAGTCTTTTTTGTTCAATTTTTTTTGCCGATTTGATTGGAAAAAAAATTTCACAATGTCGATATCAATTAGGATTGGTATCAATTAGGATTGGTATCAGTCGGTATCAAATCAAGATATGTCAAATCATATTAGTATCGCCTGTATCGGATCGGTATCGACCGATACTACAAATTATACTTCAAACCAAAAATTTTCCAACCCCATCTGTTTTACAAAACACTTACAACTTAAGTCTCGACCCGAAAGAAGATTCCCAATGTCGGTATCAATTAGGATTGGTATCAATCGGTATCAAATCGAGATATTAGTATCGTCTGTATCGGATCGGTATCGGCCGATACTGCAAATTATACTTCAAACCAAAAAATTTTCAACCCCATATGTTTTACAAAACACTTACAACTTAAGTCTCAACCCGAATCCTATGCAATGCATGTTTGACTTAAACTCTCCAAACCGAATACCTTTACCCATTTAACTTAAAACCAATTCATCTTAACCCCAACCCAATAGCATGTTTACATCCAGATTCATATATCCGCTTTGTTTCAAGACCGCTTTGGACATAATTAAGTTCCAAATTTCTCAAATTTTGCACCCTCTTCAACCTGGACATCCACTATGACATGTCTCCATCAAAGTTTGAGACTACAGACAATGTGCAAATTCTTTATTTTGATGGGTCAAAGGGGTTTAAAGCAACCCTAAATTGGATTATAGAAATTGAAGATTTCTTCCAATATCAAGGGACTTTTGAGTGGAAACAAGTGAACAAAGTAGTTGATCGACTGACACGTACCGCATCCTATTGGTGGAGAGAACTCGATCGTTCAAACTTCATAAAAGCACTCTTCTAGTCATGGCCAAGATGCGAAAGATGATACTAAATCGATTTCTTCCTCCCGACTTTGACCTTTACAAGCAGTATCAAGAGTGCAATCGAGGAAGACTTATTTACAAAGGTTTGTAAAGAAGTTTCACGACTTTCTATTTTCATCAAATCAAGAGAGACAGAAAAACAAAAGGCAAATACTTTATGGAAGGTCTCAATGAAGAGTTTTATTGTAAATTATCTCTATACACGGTAACAAATTTACCACAAGCAATACATCTTGCGAAAAAGGCAGAACGAAATTTAATTAGATGAAAAGGGTAAACCAATGTCAAAACTCCAATTCATCAATCACTTATCCCGTTTGAGTCTCCTGAGTTGACTAAAAGGAGTACATTTAAGCATGATGACGTCGCATTCTTAACATCGATTGATTTGGACCTACCTGAAGCTTCTGAAGCAGAGGAAAATTCGATTCCAATTGAAAATATACACATGGTGACCGAGATTAAGCTGAAGATTAAATTAGCAAAGAAGACCCTGTTGTTGATAAAAAGGTAAACCTTGAGTTGCCTTCAACACTTCTCGAAGGTTCGCCATCCACACTTCTTGAAGGGTCACCATCTTTCCAGAACAATGATAAGGATGTCATCCTATCAGCACTACTGTAGGAATTACTCTGAGCACCGTACAAGATCGAGACAATGCTACATGTTCATACTGTTGCTCTTCGAGATCTTGCCACCTATGACCCTTTCCTTAGAGCATCATTAGTAGTTGGGACTCTCCAATCAATTTGGGGCCCAAAATTTCAAAAAAAAAAAAAGGTAAATGTAGAATGGGTTGGATTTGTATGAGAATAGTAGGAGATGATAAAGTGAGCTCCGGTCCCAAAGATAGTGTGGTAAAAAATTGATGTGAAAAAAAAAAATGTAAAATCTAGAATCTAGAAAGTTGGGCTCCATATTGGGACTTACTATTCCTACAATCTAGAATCTAGAAATTGAGAGGCCCAACACTTAGTACCTATGGGTGGGATGAGACCGAAAATCTAGAAATTGGAACTAGGGCTATTCTACAAAATGAGCTCCTACATTTTGAATCTAGAATCTAGAATGTGGGATGGGCCTTACTGATGATGCTCTTAGGGGTTCTATCCGCCACGGTTGTGAAAATATTTGTGCCAGTTTTAAGTTTTTACGAAATATTTTTAACTGCTTGTGTTCTTACTCCTATTCAAGATATGCTATGTTTTGGGTGTTACCTTCACCTTCAGCATTAACATTTTGTAAAAATTATCCTTGTTAACTGGATCTCCAACCTTGGTAATGGTTCTGGATTGAACATCCTCATTTGGTTCTTCAATTCATTTATTCAACCCGTGTAGCTCATCCAACTTCTGCTGCTTGGCCACCATTTTTAACAATTCTGCTCCTCAATGTATTCCCTGTTCCTCAACCACTCTTGTTGCTAACTCCTCTGCAAACTAACACCATCTTTTACAATTGTTCATTGGCGTTCTGAAAACCAGACTAAGAGATGATTAATAGGAAGAGTAATTGATCCGACCAATGAGGTAGGAGGTTTAGTGGAAATTTCCATGTCCGCCCGCTAATTGCAATTAATTGGAGGCATAACCCAATCAATAACTGGACATGGAGCAGCCACATTGTGTAGTGTAGCATAAGATTTCACCTGCTGTTGTCATTTCATCATCACCAGCGCTTGAAGAAACTGTTGAATTATGTGCAACAGGGTAATTAGAGGATTAAAACAGTTGATACAATGAGGAAGTATTACAAATCTAAATGCATTGTGGTTTACCTTTGCATCATCAGTATATCTATAGTTTCGCATGTTTAAGTATCAGATCATGTGGTGTCCTCTTAGATGGTAGTGCATCTTTAGATCGTCGCAGAAAGACTATAATACCATGAGTGTGCAATTTTGTTAATATAGTTTACGGCATCGGTCGATGTTGATACGATACGGTATCGGTCGATGTCGATATGATACGGCCGATACCGATACGGTTTGGCATCGTCTCGATTCGATACCGATTATTGCTCTCTTTTTGGCAGAGGAAATTGAAAAAAAAAAAAATAGTGTCATCGGAATGGTTTAATGTACCGATATGATTCCTTATTGATAAATTGTAATCCGTTATCGTTTGTCGAAGTTTTATATCTATAAATTTACAACATTCATCCATATTAATATTATTCCATTTAAAACTAACGAGAAGCAACATATAATATGTAAAATTATATCTAAATGTATCAAATATTTTTCTACCTTTTTAAGGTATTTTTTTATTATTTCATTTTTGTCTTTCTGAAACGAATAACCGGATACTTCGATTCGAAATAGCCGAAACTATGGAAACCGCCGATACTGATACTCAGAGGAGGAGGGAGGGGGGGGGGAGATGCGGAAACCGAACTCGATACCGATATTTGGAACCTTGGTTTGCATATGACAGTCTTATAACATTCTTCAGAATTCATGTCAATAACGTATGCTAAGCTCTGAAGCTGTGGATCCATAACAGGTGCTTGGTTCAGTAACAAAGCCTCTGATACAGGCCATGCTCTCCCCACCACCAGAGCCAGAGCCAGAGGCAGAGGCAGAGGAGAACATGAATGCTTCCAGTCTCGAAGAAATCCATGTTGGTCTTCTTGATGATGGTATGGGCAACGAAGGTGGTGGCGGAAATCATCATGAGAGACATGACAGAAGTAGCCTCGGACGTCTAATAATGTACCCCACCACCACCATTCACCGCTTCTGGAGAAGGTTTGATGACCGTTACATGAGGCCGACGTTTGGTGGACGTGGATTTCAACCAGTGGCAGCAGCTGAAGAAAGCAATGTATGATAACTGGATGGATGCTGCTGTTGTTGTTGTAGTAGAGAGAATTACTGTTTACTGATTACAATACTGAGAAAAATAAAAGTTCTCTCGTACTACCCACTTTGAGTATAAATTAGTTTTTTTTTTTTATAAAGGCACTACAAAAGTTGTTAGGTGCTGGCCTATTTTTTTTTTGGATATTTATAATTTTGCCACTCCATGGGATGTCCAACCCCACTCTAAATGACTGTCAAATAGTCCTAACTGCATAAGGACTGTTAAAATTTTGACAGTCCTGACTAAAAAAAATTGGGCTAGCACCGGTAACTTTTGTAGTGCCTTTATAAAAAGCCATAAATTATGACTACAGACTAGTAACGTCTACGTGCACGTGCGTTAAATAATTGTTAAAAAAAATTAAATATAAAATTATTATAGCTACCTGTAAACCCCCTCGACCAGATTTCAGTATTTCTAGGATTATTTTGACAATTTAGGATTTATGGCAATATTTTAATTTACTTTGCCTACATATCCTGTTGACTTGTACACCTGTCCATCACCGAATTATTTGGAGCTTTACCTTGACTGTTATCCCCGAACAAAGTCCACATACCTGTCATAGACATGCTAGACTATTTTTCTGAATTTTGTGCAACTCCCAGATGCTTTATTTTGAGCCTCGGTTGAGACGTACAAATATCGTTACAAAAGTCCGTATTTATTTCCTATTTAATTTCCTGCTCTTTACCCACCTCTGTACCAATAGAGATTTGAGGCCCAACATGCACCTGTTTTGCCCAAACAAAAATACGTTAATTTTCTACACTGAGTATACTACATTTAGTGTATTGACACCGTAGAAAAATTATGACCCTACCTGCCTCTAAATAATTAGAGAACACCGTGCGCAGTATTTATTAATTAATAAATGCGGTGACCCGTATCACCCAGAAACCAGACCCAATCCCTGCCCAGACTCACCCCCATTTCCCCGGGACCCTCACATAGCAATTTCTCTCAATTCTGTGAATTTTAGCATTTTCAGGAATCGGGTGTTTTCCCAGACAATTCCGTAATTGCGCAATTTCCCAAATCTAGGACTTTACGCAATTTATGAAATTACAGGGACTTTCCTGCAAATTGCAGTGCGAGGTGTCACCCCCTCATTGGCCGGTGAACCTGCACCGTCCATTTGGAGACGGGACCCACCCGAAAAGATCCCGGAAATATCCCGAAAATATCCCAAAAATATCTTAGATATTTTTCTTAAAATATTATTATTATTTTCTATAAAAGAAAAGAAAAATAAAATAAAATTAAAAGAAAAAAATCCAAACCCCCTCCCCCGCAGCCGAACCCCCCCCCCCCCTGGCCGCCGGCGGCGAGCTCCTTCGCCGGAGTCGCCCGCTCCTCCGCCGCCCCTGGCCGGAGCCACCCTCCTGGCCCCTCTTCCCCGCTCCCTCTCTCCCTCCAGCCTCTTCCCTCCACCTCGAGCGACCTGTGCGTCCCCCGCGGCCCGCCGGAGCAGCTCCGCCCCCCCCCCCCCCGGCGGCGAGGCCCCGCCGGACCGGCTCTGCCCCTCATCGACTCCGCTGGCCCTCTCCCTCCCTCTCCAGCCTTCCCCGCCGGCCCCCGACAGCCTCCGGAGTCACCGCCGACCACGCCGCGAGCCTCTCGCAGCAGCGGGGACCCAGCCGCCCGGCCACAGCGGGCCGCACCACCTCCCCCAGCCGTGACCAGCTCTTCTCCGGCGAACCCGAACCGGTGTCCTAGCTCAGACACGTGTCGGACACGTGTCGGACACGAAAACTCGGTTTTTTGGAGCTCTGTTCAGGTACCCGTATCTCTCTCCTCGTAATTCCGATTTCAATTCCGTCAGTTGCATCGTGTAGACTGTGTGACCCTCTCGATGCCCGTGCAACCCGCTCGGAGCATCGCGTCCTGTGGCGATCGCAAAACGCGATCCAAAAACAGGAAAAACAACGACCCGATTCACCCCGGAACTGAGTACGCCCCGCCAAACGGGACGACTTGGTCGCACGCGGTCTTTACCGAAACATGCGCGCCATTGATACGGACGTGCGGGATTTCGTAGAAGTTGATTTGGATGTGCGTGCACACCGGAATCAACGCGTATCCGTCGACAACGTCCCGTATCCGTCAGTTCTGGAACACGCTGTAACTTTGTGTACACACGTCGGATCAAAACGAAACTTGCGCCATCGGACTCGTAGCAATACGCTGGTCCTGTGAGCCAAGTTTGGTTCGATTCTGAGAACGTTGACAAAATCCCGTATCGTGGGCCCCACAGGCTCCACTTAACGGGCGATTTTGTGATCGGCACATCGAAATCCAGTTCTGGACATTCTGTTGGGTTCGTATCGACGTTCTGGACTTGTTGACACTAAGTTTGGCGAATTTGGAGACCTTTGACCCTGACACATTTTTTGGTGCAAAATGGGGCCATATGGACCCCGCTTTGACCGGAAACTGTCATTTTTGCCCATGTGTCCAAATTGGACTTAAGGACAGGCGTTTCTAGCTATTTGATATTTTCTGAGACTATTAGTGATGTTTATTTCAGCATCCGGAGACTTTCCTTCTGAGGTCATAGTTTCTGACACTTGGTATTGGACATCTGGATATTACATTTACAGCTCTCTTGCCAGGCAAGTATACCTTGCCTTGTTGTACTGTTTAAATTCAGTTATTGTTAGTTATATGTTTATTTATTTTAATATTATATAAATGTGCGCGTCCGAGCAGACTCGGGTGCAGTCAACGATGGCGTTGACGTTAGGACTTGTGTCTGACCTAGTGTCTAGTAGACCCACCTAAAGTTGTGAAGTTATGGATATAACTTTCCAGGCCTTGACACGTATCATTACACGTCACAGAGTGAGTACATGTAGGGACGCGTGCCTCATGCGCGACTGGCCATCAGTGTGAGCAACACGTGTAGCGATATTTAGCTCAGTTGATTATTTTATCGAGACTTGCATCATAATAGGAGGTGTCCACGTCGTTTTCACGACTTGTACATCTATATTAGGCGGGAAAGACACTTAGTAGGCGTATGGGACACCCCCTCCTTATATATTCCTGTGGCCTGATACCATACTCTACGGAGATGGGGCATTCCTGTTACCATGCTGCTCGGAGATGGGGTATTGGTTTTCTTGTTCCCGTTACCGTGCTCCGAGGAGGATGGGGTATTGTATGTTTTTATCCTTCGTCCATGCTCTGCAGGGATGGACGATTGCAGAGTGCCCTTGCGTCAGGGGGCATATGACACATATACTAGCCAGTCATGACGATTGGTGAATTACGTCAGCATATGTCTAGCCCACACATTCCCATGCGTACTACAAGGTCTTTAAATTGCATTCACTTAGATGGTTAGCACACCCCATTTATTTATTCAGTATTTACATTATGGCATGTTATTTTTCTGTATCTTGCTATGTCCCTCTGAGGACCTGGTCCCCTGCCAGGTGTATATGTTCTTGAGTACTCGCAGGAGCGCAGATCCGGACATGTTACGTATATTCCGATGAGGTCTTCTCTTTGAGCCTCGTGATTGTCAGATGTTGTGCTTTTATGGTGCGTCTTCTGGTTTCTTTTATATTCTATTTCAGCAGTGGATTTGTTTCCATCCGACTGTCGTTCTTTAGATATTTGTTATTGTGATCTAGTTACCTGGTTATTGGTTATTCATGTTTATTTGACTTCTGTGGATGAGATTTAGATATTACCCTGTGACTTGTGATTAGTTATACCACTGGTGAACTATTGTTCATTATACAGCGTACGCACGTATATATGGTTTCCATATATTGGAGTTGCCATATATACGGGCGGCTGGCATAGTTACGTATCCTAGTCCTACGTATTTTGGGACTGGGGCGTGACACTACCGTTTCTAGAATTGAACTCAAGAACCCAAAAACAATACCTTCCACCTTAACCATTAGAGTTAGAATTGTTTAGTTGTAAATAAATAATATTAGATAGTTAAATAATTAGTTATTTAAAAAAAATATAGTGGAGTATTTACAAATGGCTTAAACGGTTCAATTTTGAACCGTTTTTAAGTCTCGTTATAAAAGTAGAGATGTAGGACGGATGGGATGAGATGAGGTCTCTGCTCTTTTCCAAATAGACGGAACACCCGTTCAGAATATAAGCGGTGGATAGACTAGCATATGTTGTGGATCCATGAGGGTCCGTTACTGTTTCAAAAATAAACAATCGGTTCAAAAATATTCCAAAATCGATGAAAATACCGTTACCAACAAAAAATAAATTTGAGAATTTCGCAACTCAGTTGGCGAACTATTTCGTTACTGTTTCAAACTTTTTTTGTTTTTTCTAATTTATTTAAAAATTATAGGCATGGCAAATTTTCTGCAAAAATAAATCAAATTAAAAAAAAAATAAACCAAATAAAACTAAAAGCAAACCTACACAAGAAAATCCAAACAAAAACAAAAAAAAAACCCAAATAAAACACATAACAAACAAACAAAAAATCAAATAAAAAAATTATTTTCTGTACAACAAAAAAACCAAAAAAATAAACCAAATCCAACTATCCCAAAAACCACCACCAAAAACGTGTCACGACCCGCACCCGAAAAATCGGGCATGAGTCGTGGGTACGTCCAGCCTACGTCGCAGAATCGGCGGTAGAACGCTGTAAAGGTTTGTTCTAGGTCAACAATCTATATATCTCACAAAACCTGTCAATATCCTCTCCAAAAGGAGGGCAACCACGCAATATATATATGAATACTCAATCACAATAATCTAGGGGAATAATAAAAGCACGATATGATAGCAAAAGGAAACAGAACCAAAGAGCAAGACAATATCCAAAATATACAGTCCAAGATCACAATATCTACAACATCTCACGGACAACAAAAGAATAAGTACAATCAGTCATCCAAAAATATCCACTGGGAACAACCCAGGAAAACCCACCTAGCTAACTAGGGCGCTAACGGCGTCTCCTCGATGGGCTCCTCCTCGATCACGGGGTCGCAACACTCCTCGACACCCGGCCCGTAGAAAGTCGGGCAGAAATTCTCAGGATCCTCTGGAAAAAATATGCCCAATCAGGACTGGAGCGAAGTACATAACTCTGAAAGCAACTCCAAATACATGGTAAGGTGTATATGACGAGCAATAGAAAAGTATACAAGATGCACAGGTAAATAAATACATGATGGAGCAGATAAAGTAGCTACAATGTAAACTGGAGAACAATACAAGTAGTGGAGAAGTAACTGCATGTGAGAAAACATGGATACTAGCTAAGTGCCTTGAGCACAAGTTCGTTATGTGATCGGCTTAGGTTGCACATGAAAAATACTACGATAACTCTGTTATGCGTGAGTTGCATAACCGACATACACATGAATACTGTTTGGCTTTGATCACATAACCAACTCCTACTCCCCTCCCCCACTAATACTCTTGGATCCAACCACGACACGCTACGTACATGATAAATAGCTCGCGCACATGAAGGCGAGAACACAAGAAGCACATGATAGCACATGAGAATCAATACCCGAAGCACATGATGAAATACACGTGATAGAGTACCCGCTGAACACGGTAAGGGGGATAACATCTCATGACGGGATCCACTAGTACCAGCTCGTGTAACAATGTGTAAGAATCAAGTATTACAGTTCTAGAACAGGTGATATAAACGCTATCATGAAATGAAAACTATCAGAGGTAGGTACTCGCCTGATGTCCTGAGCAACTGATGAGGATCGAGATCTGGACCGGTGTCGCAAGAACCTATCGCAAAAAGCAAGATTAAACAGGGTTCTAAGGATTTAAACTGATATAAAATAATTAAAAACAGGCTTCTAGGGTTATTCTAGGTCGAACGGGTCAAACCGGTGAAATTCGGGTCAAAAAGTCAATCCGGGGTCCAAAAAGTCAACACTAGGTCAAACGTTGACTTTTATGGTCAACGGGGACAATTATGGTCAAAGCTAGGTCAAACTAGGGTGCCCCTGAAATTCTAGGTCAAACCGAGCTCATTAAGCTAGTAAACTCTCAAACTCGCCTCCTCGAGATACCGGGATACCCACGGTATCCGATACCTCGACCTAGGCCACGCACCCCGCCTAAACCAGCTAAAACCTATGCTAGCACACGTAAATATATACACATATACATATAAAAATTACTCCAATACTATTCCTAGGCTATTGCTCAAAAACCCCGCTCGAAACTCAATACCTTGGATATCTCAAGGTATTGAGATACCTTAATATCTCAAGGTATTGGGATATCGCCCAATACCCCTCTAACTACTCCTCTAACTAGCTATTTAAGTATATAGATATATACCTAGTTAGTAATCTAGACTAGAATATATATATCTAGCACAATTATATATATAAACCTATATATCTATATGCATATATATATATATATATATATATATATATATATATATATATATATATATATATATATATATATTCACAACACATAAACACATACCTTACACACACTCTCAATATATATATATTTATCTATATGTATTGATAGATAGATAGATAGGTTAATAGATAGATAGTTGATAGTTAGATAAATAGATACTAGATAGATAGATAGATAGATAGATAGATAGATAGATAGATCTATCTAAGGTATAGAGATATATATATACCTATAGCAATATATATATATATATATATATATATATATATATATATATATATATATATATATATATATATATATATATATATATATATATATATACTAGACAGATATATATATACACAAAAAAAAACCAAAAACAAATAAACCAAAACAAACCCAAAACACAAAAAACCAATTTAAACCGGTTTACTAAATTTTCGTCAATCCAGTTGGCGAAAATATGACATGATGTATTAAAATATGATTTGCTAAGTTATGGGGATATTAAAATATGATATGCTGAATTTTTGCCAAATGGCGAAAGCTTTGGTGATTTCAAATTTTTACAAAATAGTTTTTTTTAGATAATTAATATAAAAATATTAATTGTACAGCAAATTTTTTAGAAAAAAAAAATTTAACTTTACCTTCATTTTGATTCCCTTAATTTTGTTTACTTACTAAAAAAGTTCTCAAACATACCCCCGAATTCATCACATTCACTTCAAGATTTTGCCAAATTCAAACCTGCTTACCATTTTAAGAAACAAACTTTTATATAGGGAAACTAAATATTTTCTTACCAATTTGTTACGGTAATAAAATAGAAAGTGAACTGAATAGTAAAAAGGGAAACGAAATATCTTCTTTCTATCTTATTTTGATTTAATATTTTTTTGTGAGCCTTGGACTCGGACCTTTCCAATAACCCACTTTTGGTTGGATTTTTTTTTTTTTTTTTTTTTTACCAATTTTACATAAACCTGGTTTAGATTTTTGGGACGGACTAAACACACCACATCCTCTACTTAACACATCCCAAATGCTAAATACATCCAAATTTAACTAATTTAAAATTATCAAAATTCTAAACACACCTCACTATATTACCATTTTACCATTTTCAATTATAACATAAGAACCAAATCATAAACTATCAAAATGGCTTTCGGGACTCATGTGGCTTTCGGGATTTGGAATGAGATTGAGAGAAACGTGTTGAAGTGTTGGTACCACACTACCAAGATGGATACATGGATGTTTGATGGAGATTTTAGTGATTTTCAAATGTTGGTTCATCATTCCAAATTTTGAACTTGAGGTAGATTTCATACAAAACGTCAAACAAATATCTCATTTGTGCCTTTGTGGAGTACTGGCAACCAGAGACCAGTTCATTCCACATATCATTCGGTGAGATGACAATTACGTTGGATGACGTATTTTGTCTGACATGACTGTCCGTGAGTGGATTACCGGTAGTTGCACCAGAAACAGGAAGGAGTCCCGAGGCCCCTACGAAAGTGATTAGTAGGTTGTTGGGGGTGACAGAAAGGGAGGCAGTCGAACATTCCAGAAATATTACAGAAACCTGTCGTTGAACAGTAGTCGATTAACATCATAAGAAAATACATCATAAGGAGATACAATTTCACAATTAAACAGTCAAATTACATTCGAATTATACTAATCGTCTAAACTAATCGGCTCACCTACAGATGAGCTTCCGGATCCAACAGTATGACAATACTTTTCAAGTTGTTTGTTTATAAATTTTGCCCCAAACAGCAGCACATAGAAGACGAGAAACCTCCAATCCGTCGATAATGGGCGACAGCGGTGCGCCTTCGGCCAAACGTACCTGCACACAAATAATATCATGTCAATAAAATGGAGGTTTATAACACAACCAAAAAGCATTTTGAACTAAAAAATTTACCCGAATGAAATGATTGTTTCCAACAAGTGACATGCATACAAGTCGAGGGTTCATTGGAACTTGTGTCCTCATAGGTAGAAACATAACGCTTATAGCATTGTGCATGTGGACGACTGTAATGCCCCGTTCCGAGGAAAGGCATTACGCTGGAATTATAGATGGATCAGACCGATAGAATATAAGTGGTGCGGGAAATCGAGATGCTTTGTGTGATGATGATGTATTGCTTAACTTGGCCGTATGTGATATCTTATGTGACGTGGTTCGAATGTATGATTATGCCAAGTTAGAAGACTGTGCATCGCGTCGGATCATTCTTGAGGGATCGTAGGCGAATGTGGGATCGTGGCATGGAAACAATATTTATATAAGTGGGTGGATTTGTCCATTCTCCTCTACTCCTTCATGCCCTAATAAAATGAATACTAGTGTTGCTTTGTTGTATGTCATAACTATATGCTGCTCTAGTCCACACAATGATAATGATGCATTATGTTCAATGTTGCTGTAATTAATGAAACACATGAATAATGAACTGCTAGTACTATTGATAGAATAATGCTATAAAGTAAGTCTGTCATGAGAAAGACGTAATATTATGCAATCTACTTCACATGCTGGTAATACTGAGAATGGAACATTTAACATCTGTACAGGTATAAGTGCATCAGTGCACAATAACTATGAATGAAATGCTTCATATGCGAGTATAATTGTGGTTTGGTACCACTGGGCCACGAGAAGGTCTGTAAGTTGGGACCTATGTACGAGTCACCAACCGATATGAGAATGAACAAAAATAAAAAAGATCAACAATGCGAGGCTTTACTTACATTTATTTGCCATGCAAATTATGCTTCGATTTTATTTGCATAGTCGTTGCATGGCCAGGGACAACTTGTGCACAAGGTTTAGTAAGTTTTCTCGAACGATATGCACCGGGGTACCGGGATCGTTCGGCCTAGGAGAAAACATAGTGCTTTGGTAGTACTGGGTATAAACAAGACATTCATTGGGGATCATTCATTGGGGATCGCAACCTCATGAATATCGTTTCGTACGTCCTTCGAAGTCCTATATGACACGTCCCTCGTGGTGCAAAAGCATATCACCAATGACCCTCATGTAGTTAGGCTGCATACTAACGAGAATAGTTATGCAGGCTTAACATTATATCTGTAAGAATGATTCGTATTAATTATGCTGTGGCTAATCCTTGTTTTGCAGGGATACGATGAATGGACTGTTGGTAAGAATCGTCGTTAAGCGATATGTACATATTTCACATATATTCAATGTATACTGTTATTTTTGAAGTATGTTTCATTATGCTGCTGAATACTCTGATCATTGAAATGAACCTAGTTCCTAATAGAAAGATCACTAAGTTAATATGCATGCTTTTCACATGAATACTTAGTGTCGGTTTAGGCGAGTGGGCTAGTTTCTGTTCACAAGTACGTGATATATACTGACCCACGTTTATGGGCATCCCTAGGTACTCAGCATTGGGGAGTGGCTGGAATGGTTCTGAGGCATCGAAGCTTGTTGGGGCGCGCAGAAGCTCTTCTTCCATTGGAGGCGTCTTCTGTTATAAAGGACATAATGTATGAAATAGTATAATTCAATTGTATCAGTGAGATTGTAAGTCAAAACGACAAATATCAATGTAAGCCAATTGGCCAAGTATCAGTTGTATTTGAGAGCTTTGTAAATTTTTTGTAAGCCATGTACTCAATTATCATTATCAATAAAGAGAAGCTTTTCATTATATTCATTGTGACTTCAATTTGTCTGCTTAATTTCGCTGCGATGCCGTTGTTTCTGAGATATATCATGCCTTATCTATCTTTTTGCCTTCTACAAGTGCAATCTAGGCTTGTACGATATCACGCCCATTGCTACTTTCGGTTCTTCAGAATCGGGGCGTGACAATGATGGCCATGTTGTAGGTCAATGCCGCCAAATAGTACATATTGGGGAATGTCCACCAGTACTTGTTCTCCCAAACCGGTGCTACGAAGCAATTCAAAGATTCATTTACTTTTTTCACACAATCTTTTTTCCTCCAAACAATAGTGTAGAAATCTCCAAAGTTTGTGAGCTCTTGGATGAGGTCAATACGAACTTGTGGCTAGTATTTCTCCCCCAACCCTAGTGCATCGGCTATGCACCAAAAACCACAATGTCCGTCCCCTAATACATTTTTCATACTCAACACGTTCGAGCGGAATTGAGATGGCACTTCTTCTATATATGCAAGATCGGTGGCTTTGCGTGATGAACGACGTTGAACTGATTATTTTTTTCTTTTCATGGAAGTGAACATTGGTCCAACCGAAGGGGGTCCACTGATAACTATAGTTTTCTCGAATGGTGAACAACTATCGTGAAAGGACTCAACAATTTCAAATTTGCTTGGTTCATGTTTCGTCGAATTTGAAGTACGGATTTTTGTTTTGCTTGGCCTACCACGAGGACGCATGTGGACCATCGGTTCAAGCAACGAAGATGTTGAAGGAATTGATATCTCCCGAAGTATTTTCAGCATCAACAACCATTGGGAATCGGTAGCCGAGTCAAACATAAAATTAATATCACCCACGGTCTCCACCCAACGGCTTCGAATATCAGCATCAACTATATTGTCTGTCTTCGAGGGTTCACAATCCAACTTCCTCCAAAATTTGTCAACCATCTCAAGCTGGATAACTTGACCATGCCGTTTCAACTCTGCAAGTTCATGTGCACAAGGTAACCCGCAAGTCCTCCTCAACACACAACCACAAAGGAGAGGATCTATACTGGTATTATCTATACCCTTCATCTCGTCGAAAATCCTACCAAGAGCATGATATGACACCAATCCTAGAATAATCTTGAAAATGGGAGAACTATAATGATGGGGTTCCACATTAAGGCTCATATCAAATGAGGCATTCACTTGGTTGTGTGACGTGATCAGCAAAGAATGTATCATTTCCCATGAGATCTCAAAAGTAGATTGACTCGTGCATAGTTATTTTTTCAGTTTTGCATGTGCACTCTCCGCCCTATGAGTATAAAATTCATAGAGTCAAAATCATACTTTATAAGGTAATGAACATTTATATACATATATCATTTAAAGGTACGTACCTGCTAGTTGTCGTGTTCTCGAAATGCATCACATTGTTAGTCCAGCACGAGACGAATCTCTCTTTATACGACTCTATCCAATTCTTGATGGCATAAATAATTGCTTTTGGATAATCACAGTAATCTTGTTCTAATCTTCTAAGTAACTCATTGAATCTTGGTTCGTCTTCAGCAAGTATCAACGTATTCCATGAGTTATTAAAACAATCCCACTTCTCCTTCGTACGAAATAATTTCTTGCAGTTGGCCAAAATATTCTTATTAATATGCCACTGACATAACAAGTGTGTGGAGCTGGGAAACATAACACTTATAACATTCATCAGTGCGATCTCACGATCAGTCACAATCACCTTTGGTAAGCATGATTGGTCCATTAATCATTTAAGCGTAGTAAGCACCCATCTATAATTATCCTCGCGCTCGGCCTCCAAATAAACATATG
This sequence comes from Iris macrosiphon, assembly GCA_036927795.1. NCBI lineage: Eukaryota > Viridiplantae > Streptophyta > Magnoliopsida > Asparagales > Iridaceae > Iris > Iris macrosiphon. Next base: position 49,361,745 of record JAYESA010000005.1, on the reverse strand, counting down.
CCACAGAAAATATGATATTTGTGGATGTGACCCCAACCACTTCCAAAAGTGGCATCCTATACCTGTTAGTTTTGTAGGTACAATCTATCAATAAAACATCGAGAAATGCACGCAATAAGTCCACACTAGTCGTGTGAGCATAAAAAAGATCCTCCACCCTATCCGTTTGCTCATATCTCCTATCCAGATATTGGTACTTTTTGTCACACCCTAGTCCCAAAGTACGTAGGACTAGGAACACGTAAGAATGCCAGCCGTATGTATATGGCAACTCCAATATATGGATACCATAATACACACGTACGCTGTAATATGAATAAAACTCACATGTGGTATATATACTATCACAAGTCACAAAAATACTAATCTCATCCACACAACAAGTCACAGAAAGAAATATAACTAAACTAGAATAAAGAGTCTAAATAATCTATAAATGATAGTCGGATGGAGACAAATCCACTACCAATGACTATATCAAAACTAAAATGAGAGTGAAGAGTAGAATCTCCAATATAAAATAAGGTGATGATAGAAGTGTATCATCAAAGCGATCCCTCGCTAGAGATAATCAATGATGCTCAGAAGGTAAGACCTCCTCGGAAGATATAAGTAGTCAGTCATGATCCATGCTCCTGCGAATAGTCATGAACATCTACACTTGGAAAGGGACCAGGTCCTCAGAAGGACGTAATAAGATATATAGAAGCATGCCAATTTGAATACAGTAAACATGCATAATGTTTGAAAATATATAGGTACGTTGTACAAGACAATCTATATGAATGCAAATGAGGACAATTTTTTGACGTATGGGCACGGGTAGGCTACTCTATCTAATCTCATAACTCACACACACGTCAGGAACATCATCAGCCGTCATACCGTGCGGGTTGCGACCATCGTGACACCATCAATCGACATACCGCGGGGGTAGCGACCATCGGACACGACTACCATAGTGCGTGCTAGATACTACGGTTTACCAGAGTGGTTAAAGCCCATACGCCTACTGATTGTTCTCTCATGATACTAAGTGTCATGTGTGTGTCAACATATCTAATATATAGTAATGACTGAAAGAAACTACACATGCAATGAATATACAAAAATGCAATGAATATACAGAAATATAATAAGCATGCAAAGTATTGTACACAATTTGGCAAGGTATCTTGCCTGGCAAGGGAGCTGCAAAGTATAACGTCCAGGAGTCAAGCACACAAGATCAGAAGCTATGGCATCAGAATGGATGTCTCCGGATGCTGAAATAAATATCACCAACATTTCTAGAATAAACGAGATAGCTAGAAAACACTACCCTTTCGTCCAATTTGGACATAGGGGCAAAACGATAATTTTGGGTCAAAGCGGGGGTCCACATGTGGCCCACTTTGCACCGAAAAGCATGCCAGAGGTAAAGGTCTCTAAATGGAACAAAATTATAGGTCAAATAAACTCTAAATGTTAGTACGAACTCAATGGTACGTCCAATTTTAGATTTCGGTGAGCCGAACACAAATTCGCCCAAAAAGTCAACCGTGGGGCCCGCAAATAGGCGGCTTGGTCAACTGTCTCAGAATCGTGTAAAACTTGGGTCACAAGACCAGCGCGATACCACGAGTCCAATAGCGCAAGTTTCGTCGCGTTCTGATGAGCGTACACTAAATGGTGCCGTGTTTTGCAAAAATCACGATACGAGGCCTTTTCGCGGATACGGGGTGATTCCGACGTGTACACGCGTCCAAATCAGTTTCTGCGAAAGCCCACACGTCTGGGTATACCGTTCGCACCTTTCGGTGCACTTGGTACACGACAGGGCGGTCCCGTTTGGCAGAGCGCGCTCCGTATCGCAAATTTTAATATTTTAAAAATAGTTTTTTATGAGTTTTCAACCTAATTTATTTCTGCATATAACACCAGATAAAATAATGTAATTAACAGAGAATGATCTCGGTCAGGTGGTCTTTCCATAGCAAAAAACATTTCTAGGTTTGGATCCTTGTGGTGGGAGATACGAGCTCTTGAACATGGGTCATCGCAACAGATTTTTAGTAGTTTAAAAATGTGGTTTTTCCTAAAGTTGGCGTCGATTTTTACCTAGGTTTGCGCGCTGTTCGAAGGAAACTAAATTACGGGATTTAGAGAGGGATAGGTGGTGGACATACCGGTGAAGACGGGGTCGAGTTTGGTTGAGCGAGGAGGCAGCAATCTACGCGCGAACAGGGGTTCGTCGCGGCAGTTCTCTGCGCGGGGTGCTTGCGGTCGCGGTCGGCCGGCGGGTTCTCCGGCGACGGCGAGGGGCTCCGGCGGCGGCGGTCTTGGCTGGAGGTCGGCGCAGGGTTGTGGATTAGAGATTTAGGGTTAGGGTTTTGTCAGATTTTATTAATATATATAGAGAATGAGAGGAAGGGGAGCAGCGGTCGCGCGGGTGGGCCGCGGGTTCTCAGGGCGGGGGGGGGGGGGGGTAGTACTGTTAGGTTTTTTTTTCTATTCTTTGTTCTTTTTCTTTTATTTTTCTATTCTTTATTCTTTTTCTTTTCTTTTCTTTTCTTTTCTTTTCTTTTCTATTTCATTTCTATTATTATTATTTTTATTATTATTATTAATATCATTATTATTATTATTATTATTATTATTATTATTATTATTATTACACTTATTATTATTAATATATATTACGATTATTATTACACTATTTATTTATTTGCACATATATATTTGAGGTATATAAAAAATACATTCGTACCCAAAATAAATTCTACAAAATTCTATCACCCTTCTACAATTATTCCTAAAGTAAAATTAATAGATTTTTGTGTAATAACTCTAAATAAATATTTATCTAGGTAATTAAATCGCTACGTATATATTATCTAAATAACTACAAAATAATATAAATAAATTTAATAACTAATTAATTAAATAATATTTAAAATATGGGATTTTATATTCTACCCAACTTACAAAAATTTCGTCCTCGAAATTGACACTAACACATATTCATAATAATCACTATAGCTATTACACTACATTGCTATCTAGCAGTGCTTCCTAAAAGTCATGGTCTGTCATTCTAACACTTCCTCATTTATTGTCCATACACTATTCTATTTCTAACTCATCTACACTACCCAACTTACAAGAATTCTACTAGTAATCAAAGTCTCTTGAGGCTATTGTCTAGGTTGTAGGACGAATTTAGTCATTGGGTCGAGAATCTTGGGATACCTGTCTGAAATCTCATAACTATGATTTTTTTTTCGTAACTGTCAAGTATCGTAGTCTAATACTGCCATGCCACCTGACCAGTATGTCTGCAAATACTTCGACTACTCTTACTATAACGTCTAGCTGCAGCTGTCGCTACTTCGCCAGCGAATTGTCATAGTTGTCAGTTCGTAACAAGTGCCTTCAATTCTTTCCTAAGCATAGTCTAAGTTTTAGGGCAACACTTTAGGTCTTGACTAAAAACTATTAGGAGTATGAACTATTTCAAACAATCTAACAAATTTCTCTTAGGCTAAATGATGCTACTTAAGAGTTAAATTAATAAAGAATACAGATACTGCTATAATGCATATACATAAGAGTTATTATTAAGAAATAATCATTTAGTTATCAATCATTACTAACACATTTATGTTTTAACTGACAAAATAAGGGTGAGGTTGAAGTAATTCAAACAATTCTTAATGGCACGAAATGATACGACTATGGTAGGAAGAGTTAAGCACGAGATAAGGAATGGATAGAGAAGAGAAGATGAGCCATCCAAGGGGGCGAGATGGTGATAGGAAGAGAATACTACTACTGCTACGCGTGTCATCCATTAGCTTCGTGGATATGCCATCTAGTTAGGATATGAACATATCCTCATAACTGCTAAACTACCTTATATATAATTCTACGTCTATTTGTACATCTAAGATCTTGTGTCACAATGGGGTCATGAGTATGAATGACACATATAACTAAGGTGGTACCTGTATCTACGACTTCCTGTGCCTACACTCCTTATTTGTCATCATGAGTGCTTGGCATATGGGGTATATCTGGTACTATCCGTGTATCAACTTATACTAAGCACGAACGTTCGTCTTTCCGAAATAGGGAAAGACGGAAAACAACAATAAAGAGTTCAAGGAGGAGGTGATAGAATACAAGTACGGAATCAAAAGGGATTAGAGAATTCGAGAGGGAGTTGCCAAGGCAGTTGTAGATTGAAATCTTATTTTGGGTAAATTCCTATTCGCATGTTCATATCAGAATAGTTATGTACCTGACATGATATGCTCTGACCAGTCTAGAGGGCAAGTATATCCGTCTAACAAGTTGAGTCAACTATATCTCAATCCACATAAAGTAGTGATACAAAGAGCGAACCAAGCACACTACGGTTGATCAGACCATAATACACCGATTCTGATTTAGACAATGTATTAGTGTGGGCCCCCAATAATACATATGTCATGAACAAGCTCAATAAAAGAATAAGCTTGCAAAACTAGGCTATAATAGTAGCATAAGTCGAGGTAGTACAAAAAAATATAAGTACGCTTGATTATGATGGAGGAAGGTACAGAATAATTTAAGTTCACCAAGAAGACCGGTGTTGTGCCTCTACAGTTGCCATACTAATTTCTTGTCTAAGTCTAAAGTCAACCAAATGGGTGTATGGGCCTCTAAGTTCTACAGTCTAGATAAACACTAAAGTTCTATAGTCTAGATAAACACTATCTTCTTATGCATGCCTATAGTTGGTGTCATTCCTTTATATTTCATTAATGGGTCAAAAGATTATGTGATACTAGGTTATGAGGCATACTACCAAACTTATAAAAATTTAACTAATAGTGTTATTGAATACTAGAGTGTATATACCTAGTACAAGGAACCTTCCTAACCCCTATCAAGCACGAAGGAAAGATTGACGTTGAGAAGGAATCAAGCAAGATGCAATGCAAGCAATCAAATGAGAATGCAAAACAATCAAGGGAGGTGATAAATAAGTGGATGAGATCCTATATTCTAATCCTATGCGCAGGCTTGCTCGGTACAGTAACGTAACCGAGACAATATGCTCTCGACCTGCATGGGCCACCACAAAAACATGTCACGCCCCAGTCCCAAAGTACGTAGGACTAGGAACACGTAAGCATGTCAGCCGTATGTATATGGCAACTCCAATATATGGATACCATAATACACACGTACGCTCTAATATGAATAAAACTCATATGTGGTATATATACTATCACAAGTCACAGAAATACTAATCTCATCCACACAACAAGTCACAGAAAGGAATATAACTAAACTAGAATAAAGATTCTAAATAATCCATAAATGATAGTCGGGTGGAGACAAATCCGCTACCAATGACTATATCAAAACTAAAATGAGAGTGAAGAGTAGAATCTCTAATATAAAATAAGGTGATGATAGAAGTGTATCATCGAAGCGATCCCTCGCTAGAGATAATCAATGATGCTCAGAAGGTAAGACCTCCTCGGAAAAGATAAGTAGTAAGTCCTGATCCATGCTCCTGCGAATAGTCATGAACATCTACACCTGAAAAGGGACCAGGTCCTCAGAGGGACGTAACAAGATACAAAGAAGCATGCCAATTTGAATACAGTAAACATGCATAATGTTTGAAAATATATAGGTACGATGTACAAGACAATCTATATGAATGCAAATGAGGACAACTTTTCGACGTATGGGCACGGGTAGGCTACTCTATCTAATCTCGCAACTCACACATACGTAAGGAACATCATCAGCTGTCATACCGCGGGGGTAGCGACCATCGTGACACCATCAATCGACATACCACGGGGGTAGCGACCATCGGACACGACTACCATAGTGCGTGCTAGATACTACGGTTTACCAGAGTGGTTAAAGCCCATACGCCTACTGATTGTCCTCTCATGATACTAAGTGTCATGTGTGTGTCAACATATCTAATATATAGTAATGACTGAAAGAAACTACACATGCAATGAATATACAGAAATGCAATGAATATATAGAAATATAATAAGTATGCAAACTACTGTAAACAATTTGGCAAGATATCTTGCCTGGCAAGGGAGCTGCAAAGTATAACGTCCAGGAGTCAAGCACACAGGATCAGAAGCTATGGCATCAGAATGGACGTCTCCGGATGCTGAAATAAATATAACCAATATTCCCAGAATAAGCGAGATAGCTAGAAAATACTACCCTTTCGTCCAATTTGGACACAGGGCCAAAACGATAATTTTGGGTCAAGGCGGGGTCCACATGTGGCCCACTTTGCACCGAAAAGCGTGCCAGGGGTAAAGGTCTCTAAATGGGACAAAATTATAGGTCAAACAAACTCTAAATGTCAGTACGAACTCAACGGTATATCCAATTTTGGATTCCGGTAAGCCGAACACAAATTCACCCAAAAAGTTAACCGTGGGGCCCACAAATAGGTGGTTTGGTCAACTGTCTCAGAATCGCATGAAACTTGGGTCACATGACCAGCGCGATACCACGAGTCCAATGACGCAAGTTTTATCGCGTTCTGATGAGCGTACACTAAATGGTGCCGTATTTTGCAAAAGTCACGATACGGGGCCTTTTCGCGGATACGGGGTAATTTCGACGCGCACACGCGTCCAAATCAGTTTCCGCGAAAGCCCATATGTATGGATATACCGTGCGCACCTTTCGGTGCACTTGGTACACGACGGGGCGGTCCCATTTCGCGGAGCGTGCTCCGTATCGCAAATTTTAACATTTTAAGAACAGTTTTTCATGAGTTTCAACCTAATTTATTTCTGCATATAACACCAGATAAAATAATGTAATTAACAGAGAATGATCTCGGTCAGGTGGTCTTTCCATAGCAAAAAGAATTTCTAGGTTTGGATCCCTGTGGTGGGAGATACGAGCCCTTGAATATGGGTTATCGCAACAGATTTTTAGTAGTTTAAAAATGTGGTTTTTCCTAAAGTTGGCGTCGATTTTCACCTAGGTTTGCGCGCTGTTCGAAGGAAACTAAATTACGAGATTTAGAGAGGGATAGGTGGTGGACATACCGGTGAAGACGGGGTCGAGTTTGGTTGAGCGAGGAGGCAGAAATCTACGCGCGAACAGGGGTTCGTCGCGGCAGTTCTCTGCGCGGGGTGCTTGCGGTCGCGGTCGGCCAGCGGGTTCTTCGGAGACGGCGAAGGGCTCCGGCGGCGGCGGTCTTGGCTGGAGGTCGGCGCAGGGTTGTGGATTAGAGATTTAGGGTTAGGGTTTTGTCAGATTTTATTAATATATATAGAGAATGAGAGGAAGGGGAGCAGCGGTCGCGCGGGTGGGCCGCGGGTTCTCAGTGCGGGGGGGGGGGGGTAATACTGTTAGGTTTTTTTTTCTCTATTCTTTATTCTTTTTCTTTTTTTTTCTATTCTTTATTCTTTTCCTTTCCTTTTCTTTTCTTTTCTATTTTATTTCTATTATCATTAGTAATAATAGTAATAATATCATCATCATCATCATTATTATTATTATTATTATTATTACACCTATTATTATTATTACTAATATATATTACGATTATTATTACACTATTTATTTATTTGCACATATATATTTGAGGTATATAAAAAATACATTCGTACCCAAAATAAATTCTACAAAATTCTATCACCCTTCCACAATTATTCCTAAAGTAAAATTAATATATTTTTGTGCAATAACTCTAAATGAATATTTATCTAGGTAATTAAATTGCTACGTATATATTATCTAAATAAGTACGAAATAATATAAATAAATTTAATAACTAATTAATTAAATAATATTTAAAAATATGGGGTTTTACACCTTTTTAACTCTAACTTCCCCAACAAGTATTGCATTGGAGATCGGCCTCCATGCTCGACAACTCTATGCTTTTGTCAAGCATTATAAATTGTCTTCAACGTCGACTCATTCTCAGTAAAAGCTTCTTTCAACGTGCTCAATATATCTTTCGGTTTCGTATTGTTCTTTGACAAGTCTTTAACAAGTTGATCTTCAACGGGTGTTAGTCGACCGACAAATGAGTGTCTGTCATGCCCCGCTTTCCAGAATATGGCAAGCCGGGTACGTAACATCATCCCCAGGCTACGCACCATACAAATACACCCGTACCCGTATTTGCGATTGTCGCCCGTAAGATTTTAGGATAGGATTATCACAGGTCACATGGTGTATACTATAATGAATAACAAGTTAATTACAGGACATTTTAAACTATAAATAGAAAAAAATTCTATTCTACCCGATTACAACCATTTACCCAATATATATAACAATACAATTATACCTTTAATAAATAATGAGAACAAATCTGGTTTCAGTAGATCGCCTGAAATAGTAGCATCACGTTCTTGCTCTCCAACTGTTCTTCAATATTTAATAGCAGTTTTCTTTGAAATTGCTACAAAAACTAGTGAACAATACTAGGTCGTCAAACGACATGCAAGCCCTCAGTCAAAGACGGAAGTAAAATAAAATAAATCGAGAATCTGAGAAGAAATAGGATTCTCGGAATTCCAAAATAAAGGAACTAAATAATTCATAAGGATTATTGTGTTAACTTGAAATACCATCCTGACTAGATTTTATTCTAGTGAATTCCACGGTGTTCATCTTATACTTACGTCATAATAAGTCATACTCATAATTATTACAATCATAATCACAATCACAGTCATAATCATAATTACTAAGCATAATGCATCAACGAACAACCGTTTACCGTATAACATCTAACATCTATCAATATCTGTATCGTCAACTGAAATTTGTAACCTGTCATCAGTACAGTAGTCCACCCTTACACCAAATAAGGACAAGGGAATGAATTACGACACCGGAATAACTTACGTACCAGCTGACTAGCAAGCAGTACACCCTAGCTAAGAAATCAACAATCAATCGCAATCACACACACATACAAGTTTCCTAAATGATGATGATGTAATTTGGAGAACAACTCTTTGAATATCTACTTTAACTAGTTTTTCGTCAACAATCCCGTACACCAGGGATCATGCTGTAACTTGGTGGCACGGTGCTTAGAATTCGGCTCTGCCTCTCATGGGCTTAACAATTAAATTCTTAATTCACCCATTCGATATTTTAAATTGAAATATGTGTGTTTATATTCAGGTACAATTAACTCAGACTGGGTGGCACGGTGTTATAATCCGGCCCTGCCTCTCATGGGCTTAAACAGGTAACTTAGACTGGGTGGCACGGTGTTATAATCCGACCCTGCCTCTCATGGGCTTAAACAGGTAAGTGAGCTAAGCCTCACACACTCAATTGCAAAGGCCTTACGAAAGAGCTTAATTGCTGATCAGCTTTTGTTGTTATTATATTGCGGGATTTCGTAGGTGGAATTCAAGTTGTTCTCCCCCGTCCAATACTTTAAAACCTAAACCTACAAACAATTTATATTCTATTATCTTGCTTTAAGTTTCTGCTCTGTATATCATGTTCACAATCAATATGCAAAAATGTATTTTCAAGATATAACAGAATACATGTTTTCCATCTTATTCATAATCTAGGAGGCAGGTATCAAAGTTTGTATCCCAACTCAATTTTGGGATAATCATAAATACCAGGACACAAATTTCCAAAAATATTATTTTCTTTCAACTTATACAGAGCAGACTATCAGGAATCTAAATTTAGATTTCAGTTGTGTGACTTGTGTCCGTGTCCTACGTATCCTGGACTCTTGCTAATGTCCCCTAATTAAAGGAGGTCCGTCGCTAAATTATATATAGCAACTAAAGTCTAGGGTTATGAATATCGGTAATATTTTCGGATATCAAAATTTAGTTAACTTCCAAAATTCTTACAAATTTCGGCAGAGTCTACTTTGTAGTTCGGCTCCGAAAATTTCACAATTTATATAAGACCCGGAGCAACCTTCCGTAGAATTTTCTGGGTACGTCGACCCCTTCGGTGGAATAACTCAATACCGGAACACACACAGTTGAATATATATATTAAAATTCAAGTGTCAAATAGAACTTTCTTACCAAGCAACACATTACCTTAATAATTAGCTATTTAGTAACTTGCACTGATCATGATTTGCTATACAAATACAGAAAACTCAATAAGTCGGTACTTGTACAATTTCATAAACACTTCTAGATAACCAGACTAACAATTCTTATTAGTAACTAAAAGTAAAAGAAACCAACCATACAACAATTAAACAATCTATATACTTATATAGTATTAGTGATTCAAGGTTCAAGTACTAATGCGGTCCTAGTTAAAAATAAATACTAGTAACCACATATAGTTATAAATATAGTTTCAAACCTAAATGTGCTTATATGTTTAAATGGCATTCTTATATCACTAGAAATTCTCTAATTAACATCTCTTCGAGAATTAAGTTTTCATAAATGCCACAATTTGTACCAACTCAACCTTGATCAACTTTTGCGTAGAATTATTCTATAGTGGAACTTAATACACTAATTTAAGTCCAATTAAAATTTCTGACAGCGATTAATTTATATTAATTCAGTATTCTTTAACATAATAAAGTCTACAATACTATACCATGCTAGTTTACATAGCTTCACTTGTATTCATATCTATGTAATTTAGCCTATAGTATTTAAAACACACACACACACACACGCATATAAATATATAGCAAAACCTATTTATTATTTTTCACCTTTTGTATACGTTTATTAAATTAAAAAATATAGATTCGTGATACCGTGTCCGAGACGGCATATTCAACCGTACGTAATTATTTATATTTATATATATATACAACATATCTTTTGTACTACTAACAAAAGTAGAACCCAATCCATTCAATAATGACATACGGTGTATATGTGTCCGTATCGTGTCCTAATTTTTTGTTAATGTGTCCGACTTTCTTTCGACACACGTGTTCGTGTCATAATATCAAATTAACAATATCGACATGTCCGAAGCGTACTTGATTCGCGTGTTCAACCTATATCCCTAATAATTGCGTCCACGTGTCTGTATCATATATATATATATATATATATATATATATATATATATATATATATATATATATATATATATTCTAGATTTATATTCAAAAATAAATAATTCTAAATGAACATGATAAATAAGAAAAATTGAATCAAAGGAAAGGGATGGGAGAGGGCTTGCCTTGGTTTAGGGATTTAGAATTTGGAGTTAGGGGACGACGGCCGGCCGGCTTGCCGGAGCAGCCGCCGCCGTCGGTGTCGGACGTGGGTCTGGAGGAGGGAGGAGGGAGGTGAGAGAGAGAGAGAGAGCATTAAAATGAAGAGGAACCTAGAGAGAGAGGAAGGAGAGGGAGAGAGTGAGGGAGAGGATGAGAGAGAGTGAGAGAGAGAGAGAGAGTGGAGTTGGCTGAAGCCTCTCTCCCTCTAATATATGTATTCTTTCTTTCTTTCTTTCTTTTCTTTTTAAACTCATATTTATCCCAAACATAATTATTATAGGACAAAGGTAAAAGTACCAAACTAACCCCCCATACCCATGCATGGTGACACATGGTCTCGTGATGTGTCCATGAACAATTGTGCAATTGCATAATTAATCTAAGGACTAGTATGAAAAATAATTTTGCAAAAATGTTTATGAACCCCTTTTTATTCATAAAACTCATAGTAAAACAAATTTTACTTGTAGAATATTATAAAAGTACAATACTTATAACAATAAAAGAAAATTAAAATATAATAATTATTTATCTATTTTTTTTTATAGAACATAATATTATAAAATAGGACTATTCCAGTGTCCTATCAAATACCGTCCCATTGGGTGATTACGTGAGACGCATATAACCGTTAATGACCATTGTCCTATGTCATTGAATTGCACTCCCTTCAAAAGAAACAGACATTCACATTTCGTCGTGCCAGTAAGCCTTTCTTGTCTTGGCTTCTTTTCAATGTTCGTCGAATTTTATCGAGTAGCTTTCGACTTAGGCGGCCGATATTTACCACCACGCTCACAACCCAAAAATATCCGAGCTCACCTTCCACTATCTCCGTTATCCGACCGTCTAACCAAAACGACCATATTATACCGATTTCCTACCATATATGTCCAACTCGCCAACGATTCACGATTTTTAAAGATCTCATCCCTCCGAATTTTTTTTGAGAAATCTATTAGTTCATACATGTGATTGATGATGAGGTTCAAATCCGTCGCCTGATGTCCTTCCGTTCGGTTAATATTGCTAAATTCGGTGTCATTTGAAGTATTTTTCTGTAAAAATATATAAAAATTACGTAATAAATACATTGTTCAGCGAGAAAAACATGATGTGAATAAAAAAATACACTGTCGACCAGACATGACCGAGCTCCACATCAACAGTTCGATCAGTACATGTCGAATACTATATGTACTATTCGTCCCACGTAAGTCGAACACTATATGTACTGTTCGGCCTATGTAAGTTGAACACTATTTGTACTGTTCGGCCCACGTAAGTCGAACACTATATGTACTGTTCGGCTCCCGTAAGTCGTACCTTCACTCTAATGTTCAGCTAGTTCAGATCGAACAGACAGTGCTCCGTTCTACCTGTATTAGTCGTGTTCATCGCGATTTTTTTTTTTTGGCATACGAAATCTTTTCATACACTACTTAAAACCACAAAAAACGTAATGATAGAACTTACATTGTTCCTTCAAAGTATTTTTTGATGCTCCATGTTGCTTTTTTCTTCACAAAATAATGTAAAATTTCTAGGATTTAGAGTGAGTTTAAAACTTTGAAAAAGAGGAAGAAGAAGATAATGTTTATTGGATATAAGAGAGAAAATTTAATTTTGGATTGTGTTTAAAAATTATATTAGGTGGAGGTGTTTGGAATGTGGATAATCATGTCTATATATATTTATTTTTTATTTAATTTAATATGAGGTGTGTTAAGTAGAGGGTGTGGTGTGTATAGCCGGGCCCTTTGTTTTAACCCACCGGGTTGGACGGTCTTCACAAAACCGGCCGGGTCAAACCGACGACCAAGCGGGTTCTAATTCCAATAAATAGCAAAATTCCCTCTTTTATCTCTCCTCCTCCTCCCAAATTCGTCAGATCCAAGAGGAAGAGGAAGAATGTTCGGCTACAGCAGCGTCGAGAACGTCAATGGCGGCGGCAGAGCGAAGGTCGAGGACCTGGATCTGGAGGCCGGAGGGAGCAGCACCCTGTACCCGGGACTCTCCCATGGTGAGAACGAGCTCCGGTGGGGGTTCGTGAGGAAGGTCTACGGAATCCTCTGCGCGCAGATCCTCCTCACCACCGCCGTGTCCGCCGTCACCGTCCTCTACGCGCCCATGAACGACCTCCTCATGAACAGCTCCGGCCTCGCCCTCGGCCTCACCATCCTCCCTTTCGTCCGTAAGCATCATCCATCTCTCCTTTCATCGGGTTTTCAGATTTGCGCGGGTCTGGGGTTGACTTTTGATGTCAAATGTTGATTTCTGATGGTAAATCCGATAGGAATAACTCGTTTGGTTTGGATCTGATGTTGTTGAATGGATACCCCCTTAAAGTTGGGATTTTGGTGCACCCTGTCAAAATCAGGGGGTAATTACGGGGAATTCTGGGTCAAGGTTGCAAATTTACTAGAAATCCCAATTTACCCGTACTATCTAGATCTAATTACCCAACCAGAACGTTTCAGTTCATAGGTTTTTTTAGATTTGGTCAAGAAACCCATTGATTTCTGACTCGAAACCCATTGAAAGCAAGAAAAGGAATGTTAGATTTGGATTGGGTATTGTTTAATGGAAGAAAGATGCTTGATTTGTGGCCTACTTGTGGTAATTTCTTCATTAACCAAAGTTGGGATTTTTGGTGTACCCTATGAAAATCAGAGGTAAATTGGGGGGAAATTGGGAATTCTTGATCAAGGTTGGAAATTTACTAGAGATCCCAATTTATCGGTAGCATCTAGATCTAATTACCCAACCAGAACGTTTCAATTGATAGGTTTTTGAGATCCGATCAAGAGACCCATTGGAAAAGAAACTACTAGATTTGGATTGGATAGTGTTATGATATGAACCTTGAGAGAACTGATCTTAAAAGCTCTTCGTTTAGAGGTGAGAGCCCAAGATTGTATCTACTACATCAAGTCTATAGGATCATAACCTTCCTCTACGCTCCGCAGTCAGCACTAGACTTCTAGTCCAAGGAAAACACTATTATTCTGGCATTACCACCCGCGACAAACAATTGCAACAGAGAGACATGGTGTAAGCTCTCTATACATTTGATAAGAACCTTGGGAGGACTCATCCTAAAAGCAGATGTCGGAACTATAATGGAGCATGGTGGAATGTTATAATCTTATCTATAGTCCCACATCGGTTATATGGGAAACTCGATGTGGATTGGTACAATCCTGGTCTCTCTTCTCTTAGCGGCTAGCTTTTAGGATGAGTTTTCCGAATGTTTTTATTATGTTAAATGTAAGAAATATGGGGTTCTTATCATGTTAAATATAAGAAAGATGGGGTTTTGTTGTCTATTATTTGGGGAATTTTTTATCTACTCCTTAAAGTTGGTTTCTTTGTGTTGTTATTTGGAAATTAGGGAGAAATGGATAATTATTGATAAAATGAAAATGTTGATTTCTGACAAGAAACCCATTGATAAGGATAAAAATGTTAGATTTGGATCGGGTGTTGTTGAATGGGAGATAGAGGCTTGCATTGTTGCCTAGTTTTGGGATTTCTTCATCACCACTTACAATTGGGATTGTTTTTATACTTTTTGACATTAGGGAACATAGGGGTGTTTTTAAATAAAATGTTGATTTCTGACGAGAAATCCATTGGAAACATGATTAAGCTTGTTAGATTCAGATTGTGTAGTTAAATGGAAAATGATGGGGGCTATCATGTCACGCCCCCGTCCCAAAATACACGGGACCAGGCCACGTGGCAATGGCCAGCTACGTTTCCAAGTAGACTCCAGTCCAACTTGAATACGTATAAGCTGTCCTAGATTTGTGTAGCTTTCTCTATATCATATTTATATCTCAATCCACAGGACGAGAACACAATGAAGGAAAATATGCGTACTAGTCTGCAGCCTAATAATCATACTTGTCCGAATAGACTCGTAAGAAATAAACGAGTCTACAAATACTATGCAATCAAGCAGATATGAAATACCGAAATAAAACAATATATATGCTATGGAAGAGTAAATACCTGTAATGAAATGGGTACTCATCCACAATCCAGCAAAAATCTCTGTAACCAACTCAGCAAGCCTGGAAAGGTAGGGATATAACAAGATACATAGAAACATGCCACTAATGATATGAAATACTGCAATAAATAAGAGGTGTACCAAACTAATTGTAAATGCAAATGAGAACATCGTTCGTCCGTATGGGGCTCTCCGAACATGAGATCCACTCACAGTGGCGCTCGTCTGAGTCACCTCACTGTCAACATCAATATACCAATAGTAGTCCCTACGTCTAGTAACTGTCCTCCCCACCCAATGAATATAGAACGGGTCGACTCCTCGCCACGTTTAATCCCTAATGTGAAGTCCAGTATATCTCAAGAATAAACGTATCTAGTATGCGCTAAGCCGTCGCACGTCCAGATCGTACTGATGATCAGTCGAGTACGGGGGTACATGTCCACTATCTCTGTAACATCTCTCTGTGTCCAAGTAAGTGTCGGGGTCCTGCGGGATATCGGTGTATCCCTAGTGCAGTAAGGAAGGACTCCTAAATGCCTAGGTTACAAGTAACTAACCAACGCACACCGTTGGTTGCTCCCAGAGTCATGCTCGGGCGCGCAGATAAAATATAATAATAAAAAGTAGCAGAGCAGGAATTGGAATATGAAATAGAATATAATATAGTGGCAAGGTATCCTTGCCTGAATCCGAAAACTGAAAGTGAGAGCCCGGGATAGAGTCCAAGTCCGAAGCACCCACAGATCCTAGAGAATAATTTAGAAATTATCAACTTGTTTGGGGTTTAACTGAATTATAAATTAAGAAAGAAAGGGAATTATTTAATAATACCTACATGGTACTATTATCTAGCTATATGCAATACCAACTCAACTATTAGTCTCATGCGTAGATCCCATCACTAAACCCACACCCACAGTTATGTGTATTATTCATGATGTGTTCCTCCTCAACACCCAATGGTTCCATGTATGTACTCACAATTTAACCTATTCATTCACTTCTCCATTTAAATCCTCCAAGTCACTCATGTACGTAACACAACCCTTTCCAACTTAGCACAGACTCCAATTATACCCCTCCTAATATATAACACACACAATATTATTTTCCATCTTTTCCTTTTTCCCATTACCAATCACCATGTCCCATTATATTATCATCCATAGTGATCAAGCAACCAAAACAAAACATACAAAAATCCTCCTCTCATCTTAAACCACATACAGATTCCTTTCAACTACCTAAAATCCATACACGTACATATCATGTTGTTGGCAGAAACTTTTTTTTTATCATAAGCTTAGCTATGCTCCTTACATACGCATACACTGCACTAAATCCTATACATGCACATTTCCTTCAATTTATAAAAAGAAAACATCATACACATGCATGCATTTAATCCTTGTCTCACACTGTTACCTTAGCAGCATTGGATGACATTTAATAGACTGCAACTCCTTTCATTACCATTTCATGCATTTTCTGCTGAGAGCAAGTTTGCATCTAATCAACACAAATTTCCTGCAACTTGGCTCATCCCCTATTCTTCTGCCACACCCAACAAAGAAACAACAACAACAACTAGAGTGTATGTCTCTCGATTCAACCCCCACAGTCAACCATTATGACATCTCCCTGCTATGTTCAAACCACATTATATATATATATATATATATATATATATATATATATATATATATAAGGAATTTCAACAGTGCCTACATCCCCAACCGTCCACTATTCAAAAGTTCTTTCACTCAATGTAAAAACCACTATTCACATGAAATAAATAGCTAATTTTCCATTCACAACTCCCTCATCACAACTGAGATGTTCCTAGTTGAACCCAACAAATCTATTGTTTCCCCAAAAATAAAATTTGGCATGAATTAAAGAGAGGGGATGGAGGTTATACCAAAGAGAACAAGAAATTTCAAAGCTCGCAAGGGGCTGTTTGTCGCAACAAAGAAAACCCGACGCACGGGGCGGCTCACCATTAGACTGGATGCATCGTACACCGTGCTCGAAGTTGCCGGCAAGGAAGACATCGGCCGTCGCCGGGTCGAGCGTGGGGAAGGATGGCTCGAATAGGCTGCGGGTTGCTCGACTGGAAGCGACACCTTCGCTCGATGTCGTACCTGCAAGGAGACGCCGTTCGTCGTCGGTTTGACATGCGGACGAGCGTGGCTCGCTCGCCGGTCACTCTGGATCTTCGCGAGTGATGAAGCGTCAGCACGTCTTGGATGGACGCTATCGACTTTCGAAAGTAGTCGTGGAGGCTCGGCTTTGAGATGATGATTCCGAAGAAGAGAAGAAAAGGTAAGAAGGAACGTAAATGTGGAGAGGGAGTGAAGCTCATTACAAGAAAGGGTTATCGCGGCTAGGGTTTGAGAGGATAGAGGAGATGATAGATGTACACATATAAGGGGAGGAGCGCTAGAGAAGGACAACGACAGCTGTAGGGGGAGAAAGATGCCCTTCGCGTGCTCTGCGAAGGCTGGGATAGCAGTGTACTGTACGAAACAGTAGCTGCAGGAGTCGGGGTTAGAGATGGAATTGTGGAGTTGGAAAATTTGAACCTCCATTCCAGTGGGCTTAGTAAATAGGTCACCAACTAATCATCTATGGGCTGGGAATATGTAAGAAATTAATGAAACTAGTTATTAATATTAACAACTTAATTTAACAACCAAACTTATTATTGAAACACTGTAACAGAAGTGCAACAATAATAATAATAGTGATAATTTCTTTTAGTAACTTAAACATATCAATAGTAATGGTGATTATAATATAATATTAGTAACTAAGTTTCAAGTCTTTACATTAAACATGTAAAATATAACAGAATGATAAAAATTGTTTACTTATATCAAAATGAGAATATTTTTGGGTTTAATAAAATAAATAAATACAAATAAAATCAAGGGAGGGGTCTTACAGCTTTGTTATCTACTTTGGGGTTTTCTTAGTCTACCCCGTAAAGTTGGTATTTATTGTATAATGTTTTGAAACTAGGGAGAACTGGGGAATTATTGATAAAGAATGTTGATTGCCTACTAGGAACCCATAAAAATGTTGCATATTGGGTGGCGATAAATGGAAGAAAGATGAGGACTCTCTTGTCTACTTTTGGGGGTTTTCTTCAGATACACTCCCCCTAAGTTTTTTTTTTCCTTCCTTCCAAATTCATTTACATTTGATCATAGGGTTTATAAATTAGGGAGAAATGGGGGATTGTTGATTTAGAAATGATAGTAGATTGTATTTTTTCTGAGATGTAGATCGTTTTATTGATTTTTTGTTTATGGATTCTAGGGTTCTGTAATGTCACTAATGTGGTCTTGTTACATAATTTCATCTGTATATAGAGTTTTCGAATTCAATTGTGATTATGCTCATTTCCACTCCTCTTTGATTATTACTAGGAATATGTATAATGGGGTTCCTGTTTAATGATTTTATTTATTTGATTTTTAATGAGAAACCTACCGGAAATTCTTCTACCACTAATACCTTACTTTATATGTACCCTACATCACTTCTCAAACGCCTGTAACTGAAAACCAAGAAAAACTGGCCTGGTATTCTTAAAGAAATTTCCATTCAGGATTGGGTGTTGGTTTTTGTTAAGTTGTTGCTTTCTTATGTTTAAGGTTTCAGAATAAGGGATTGTGAATGGCGCCTGGGTGTAAGAATGTGGATTGTTAATGGGAATGCTGATTAACTATTATCTTTTGTTGTTTAAGCTTAGGGTCGTTCTCCGTTTTGCAAACGCCGCCAATTTATGCTTCTGATTAATTATAAGGTACCTGCCAAAACCCGAATTAGGGACTTCTATTGATGGAGGATTGAACATTGGTTAATGGAAGAAAGAAGAAAACTTCTGTTGTTGGATTAACCAAATTCAGATTAGGGACTTCTATTGATGGCGGGTTGGACAATGTTTATTGGATAGAAACATAGTTTTTGATATTTAGGGATAAGATTTCCCTTCATTTAGACTTTTAGGTTTGTAGCAAATCATTTTGCATTGTGGCTGATTTCGCTTTGATCCTTATCTTACTGACATAACTTTAATTTTTTTTCAGTGTTGTGTCCATTATATCATTATCAGCAAAGACATCCATTGAATTTTGTATTCCTTGGGCTGTTCACTGTGTGCCTAAGCCTGAGCATTGGTGTGGCTTGTGCAAATACTCAAGGTTCTTTAATCTTTTCTTATTATCTACTTTGCAGTAATTATGGTACAGGAATTTGATTCTCTCTTTGTATTGCTTCAATTTATCATCTTTTGTCTTGATATTTATTATTCTTGCAGGAAAAATTGTACTTGAGGCACTGATTTTAACTTCTGCTGTGGTTGTGTCCTTAACTGGATATACTTTCTGGGCTTCAAAGAAAGGAAAGGACTTCAGCTATCTTGGACCAATTCTATTTGCTGGTCTTGTTGTTCTGATCCTGACAAGTTTTATCCAGGTAAGCTACAGTGCTTTTCATTTCCCATCTTAAAATTTTTTTATTGGGAATGCACTTGTAATTAGTTGATAAGCTCTTAGACCCATCTTTGTTTTCATGCTATATGGTTCTGTCATTATTGTACAATCTCCTGTTTAAGCTTCGATGTCAAATGTCAATGTTTGCTTTTTCTGCATATGCTACTAGTAACAGATTACATATGTCAGGAAGATAAGCAGCAAATCTTTGTTCAGAAATATAGCCACAATATAATCTTGACCACATGTTTGACACTCCTTAAGGGTGTCCTCAAATTAGATCACACTTCATTTATTAACACTTCTTTGGATAGATTCCGACAGCCTTACCCTTCTTATTTGCTGTAAGCTCATTGAGATACAACTTTTTTATTTTTCATATGTAAGTCTATATTTCTCATATGAAGTCTGATTTAAAAAGCTTAGAAGATAGAAAACCAAGACATATTGGCTATTAGAAAGTAATGTTATTAAAAAATTAAAAATTTCTTATTCATGATATACTGGCCATCAAACAAAGGGTCAGTCTGTTGGACAGTCAGATTCTTTCGTGGCTTGAATCCCTATTGGAAGATTAGGAAGATAGAAAGCCAAGACATATTGCCTATTAGAAAGGCATATTATTAAAATAAAATTTTGTTATTCATGAGATAATAGCTGTCAAAAAAGGGTCAGTCTGATGGACATTCAGATTCTTTCGTGGCTTGAATCAAGCTTCCATTTTTCTGACCAAGACTCCTATTTCTATCCAATTCAGTATGCAAAGAAATACGACAAATGGCATGCGTAGACTTTTTGGGAATTCCATCTTACAAGGGGTGGAATAGATCCCGCAAACCATGAAAGAAGGGTTGAAAGTTTTCGGTTCTTGTCTCACTTTGCTCTTCTTCTTTCTTTCAAACTTCCAAACCTGAGTAAATTGGTTGTCATGCTCCTCGGAGAGCTTAGCGGTGGGGGGTGGGGGGGGTGGGGGGGGTGGGGGGACGAAGGAGCCGGAGTGCGGCACACACTCGTGTCTGCAAAGAGAGACCATTGTGGGCCTTGAAATTGACGAGAGAGGTTAGGACAGGACTTTGGCACATATCTAGACAAGACTGTCTAGCCAAAAGTCAAAGGCTAATTGGATCTCATAATATAGATAGTCTTTATGGAACCTTATGCCCTTGTCTACTTGAAAGGTTTTAGGAAGCGTTAGGGAGGACAGTTGAGTTACAGCTGGAAAGCATAGTATTCCTGGGTGTATCAGAGCACTGGATACTCTGGAATCTTCTGGGTGGCATCCTCCTGGAAGGTACTCAATTTCTTCGGTGGTCTCTTGGGTACAATGCATGCAGCCAATCTGGTTAGTTAAACTACCAGGGAGCAAGTACCCCAAAGGAACACCAGCCAGTACACACAATCACACAACTACAATATATATAGCCAAGCAAGATGTATACATTAATATATAGAATATGATAAGAAGGAATAATCCCAATGAGTATAGGAAAGACAAGTTACACTACTGTCCAGAATGGTTTAGCTGGGTGGTCGGATTGACTTGATTAGCTTCATACCGTGAACTGGATGCTTATGCTCGAACTTGATACCGTGAGCTAGATGCTTGTAATAAATATTGGGAACTTGTACTAGAATATGATATCAAATAGTATTATTATATTAGATTATTAGTTGATTAACTCAGTGGGGTGTATACCTAGTAAGTCAACTTAGGTCAAGACTCGCAAGCAAAACGCTAAGGTAGACTTGATTGGAGACGACTATAGTCATGCTGCTATAAATCCCACATATGCGGGGTAGCTCGTGAAGCAACCTGCGGCGTGTGGTCAACCCATAAAGTGAGAAACTCCGCAATAACGGGATGGCTTAGTATAGCGGCCCACAACTACGATCAACCCACCAGTAGGAGGTGAGGAATGTAGAAACGAAAATGATAGTGATAGTACTATTATACTAGTGTCAACAATGATAGATGTATCACAACTCTTCCATGTCAACTATAATACTAGGACCCTCACAATATAGTTGGACTCAATAATCGCCTACAAAAGAACTATAAACACAAAGGAAATGGAACTTGTATTTTGAACTTGCCTACATGGAACTTGAACCTTGGAAATATGTAAATCTTGGAACTTGTCAACAATATTGTAGGCTAGGAAAGTTCATATGTGACACTTACCTTCTTTCCTATACCCCCACATATATAAGTAATGGAGCAATTAAAGAACTTGACATCATATTAGGTAAATATGCTTGCGCAAGTTGCCACTAGGCTATTGTTATGGTCGGGTCTTGAACTTGAACTTGAACTTGAACTTGTAATGGATCATGAAAGTATATAATCTTGTGCTTGAATGTTCTCATGTGTTAAGACATGATACTTGCAAGTAGACAAGGGTAGCATTAAACCATTCCTAACTAGCAAGCATATTCAAGGGAAATCAAACAATAGCACTACAACGGAGTATCGGTACCTTTGTCAGTATCACAAGAATTGATAACATTGTAAAGAGAGTACTCAAAAACATTATTAAAATCTAAATTTGAGGCTTCAACTATGTAGGGGGTAATAAATAAGGCTTAGAAATTAAGTTTAAGGAGAATCGTACAACTAATTTTACATGAAACATGACTTGAAAATGCACCAAGCCAAGACCAAAAAGCATCAAACCGGATTTCCGGCAGTGTATGCCCGTGCCTGGGTATATGCAAATCGTGTCGGAAAAACGTTGTTTTGATCTCCCAAAGCAATTTCTTCCTACTAACAAATTCCAGAGCATAGAAATGATTATTAACATGAATAAAACTTGTTAAGAACATATATCTAGTGCTTGTGTGTGTGTACATGACATTTTGTCATGAAACCTAAGATTTGAGATAAAATAAGGATAAATTTGATTAATGGATTGATTAAGCACAAAAATATGTGAAATAACATCAAATCAGAACACAACCACACACAAATCTTACCACACAAGTGGGTTTATTATCCCTAAGAGAGATCTTAGTTTCAACAAGACTTAGCAAGTGGATACTTTCCTCAAGTGGAACAAAATGACTCCTAGGCCTAGATCTAGGCCAAGTCCCTCCTCCTAGTGGTTCTTCTAACCTCTGTGCTTCCTTGGGCAGCTCATTCTCTTCCTTGCTCAGCCCAAAAAGAAAATGATGGACAAGTGGTAGGGAGAAGTGAAGAGGCAATAGGAGTGGATGGATGAATGAGATATGGTTATATGGAAACCCCACTGGCTTGTATAGACTCCATATGTCCGTATAGGCCTCATCTATCCAGCCAACCATCCCTCTTTCCGTGTTACCCTCACCCAACAACTAGGGACATTATTGATCAGTCAAAACTTGCAAGGATGGCTGACTAAACAGGTTCATCCAGAGGCGGATATCTGAGACTTGTGCTTGTCCAGTCTCAGTGACGAGTGGTCCCGACATCATTTTGAGCCTTCTAGTGTGTTTTCAGGCCGTGACCTGGACTAGTCTTGGTCATGGGTGATATTGATGTTTGTGGGTGCATTTTTGTAAGTGATTAACAAGTAGTTTATCCTAATTAAATCCTGTCTAGGTGATTTTAAGCAAACAAAGGTGTCATATGGAGTGTTACATAAACGAGTCTTGATATAGTCACAACTAGTTCTCTTACTGGGATAGTCAACTAGGTCTCTTACTGGGATAGTCAACTAGGTCTCATACAAGCAAACCAAGCCTAGATATAGTATTCTAGTCATCAATACACCACAGTAGTATAAATACATAATCCGAGAAGATGGGCTTACAAAGTGTTCCACCTAGGAGTGCATTTGGAACGTGTATGGTTCAGATATAAGTATTACCATATCCGCATTTGTTTTCTAATAACAAATACATATATAGTTTGGAAAGAAAGTTTGACGGATTTGGATCGGGTATAGAAAGGAACATATAAAGGATAAAACAGATACAAATACGAATCAAATATAAAAGAATAAAAGAGAAAAGGATATACGGAACGAATATAAAACGAAAATTGGAAAATTGAGGAATATAGGACTATACATGTCGGATATATGGTGGAGGATAGGACCTTGAAATTTGAATATATACACACACACACAAACACACACACTTATGCTCTAGTGAGCGTTGTAGCCTACCTTATGAAGCATTCTCTACGGGATAGTTACGGAAATTCTAAAAAATATACGTAGTCTTGAAAAAAAAAAATCTAAATCTCTCCTTAGAAATAGTTTGTTTTTAAAGATAGATTATTTTGAAGATAGATTTTCTTAGAAATAGATTATTTTTAAAATTAAATTATTTTTAAAAGATATATCAGTTTTTGAATATTAACATTAATTTAAATTTAAGTTTAAATTTAAGTTTAAAATTAAAATTAAGTTTAAGATTAAGTTTAAGATTAAGATATTAAAATTAAAATTAATATCAATATTAAAGTTAATGTTAACATTAATGTTAATATTACTTTGGTGTTAATGTTAATATTATGTTAATATTAATATTAATTTTATGTTAATTTTAATATTAATGTTAATATTAAATTAAATTTTAATGTTAATTTTAGTTTTAATATTATTGTTAATATTAATTTTAATGCTAACTTAATGTTAATTTAATATTAGTTTTAATATTAATGGTAAAAATAATTTGTCTTTAAAAATAATCTCTCTTTAAAAACAAATATATCTTTTAAAAGAATCTATCTTAAAAACAAATCTAAAAATAATCTTTCTTTAAATAGATATTTAGATTTTTTAAGAGAAATAACACGTATGTTTTTTAGAAGTCCCAGAAGTATCTCGTAGAGAATGCTCCATAAGGCAGGCTACAACGCTCACTAAAGCAAAATTGTATATATATATACAAAAATATATATAACAAAATACAAATACGATTACATGATAAATATAGGAGATTAAGCTAATGAAGTACAAGCATAATACTTATTAAATAATCTTGGGGAAACTAGGTAGATTTGAAGTTTTGGAGAAATTAGATAGTTTTAAAATCTTGAAGGAAACTAGGTAGATTTAAGCTATATACTGATGTAGTAATATTTAGTATCATTATTGAAAAAGTATTATAGTACAAATTATATAGAATATATAGTAATATATTTTGGTTCTTTATTGTAGGTATCATATTTAATATATATAGCAACATATATATTCTTTTGTTCATTGTTGTAAGAATATATAGTAATATCTTATATGTTCATTACTATAAGCTGATATAGTATATGATATTATAGTATATAATGTAATAATATACTATATAAGTATTGGATATCCGCATCTAGATCCGAAAAATTGATTAGAATCCGGATACGACATGATCCAGAATATTTGTTTCATATATGGCTGTCATTTGGATCCAGATCCGAACCGGATTATCTGGGTCTGAAAGCACCCCTAGTTCCATCACACTTGTAACAACCACCATGAAGTGCCTCCTGCTCCTTTTCTGAAAAATCTTTTCCTCCCATTCTTGGTTCTCCTGGATGCATCTTCCATACTCTTTCCAGGCCCGTCTCGCCCTCCACATGTCTATACTCTATACTTCTCCCTCCAATGTTTCTATGCCTACCTGGAGTTTCATTGCCTCGACACCTTACTTTTGGATGTCCCACAGTGGCTTCCCTACCGCTTCACATTCTCCAGTAGTTGCATCCCATGATACTCTCTCTTCTTCAATAGGATCCTTCTATTCTTTCTCTTCATGAATAGGATCCTTCTTTTCAACCTATTCTGATGAGATGACCTCTGTCATGGTTTCCTTGAATCCTCTTCAACCTCTCTGACTCCTTAAGTCTCCCTTGATAATTGGTTAACAGGGGAACTCCTAGGAGTACTCTCGTTGCAATGTTTAGACTCTTACCATATGAAACATCCAATCATGAATGTTGCTCTAGTAATCTTTTATAAACTTGTGGGTAAAGCTTAGAAGCCAGAAACTCCTAGGAGGTCAACGAATCTCAGTAAGAACCTTCGATTCGGCGTTTCTTACTTGGGAGCTCGTTTGGAGCTCGTTTCTCCGATGACGGGAGCTTCGTTTCTCCGGGGACGGAAGCTCGTTTCTCCGACGACATGATTGTTTCCCATAATATGACCATAATTTTAAAAGAGGACATAAATTTTGTGAGAGAAATTGAAAAATTTTCAATACACATTTATCAAAGTACCAAGAAGCTAAAGATTTCTTACCTTGACGTCATAAAAAATTAACATGCGAAAGATCTCTCTATAACTTTGAACTGAACTTTATAAATTCTAATAAATTTTAAGATATTTGTAAGTTTTGATAACAATAATTAATAAACATAAAAAATTAATTAGCGCACGTTCCCATCACGCTCCCAAATTTAGAATCTTCTAAGTAGTCGCGCTTCCCCGCCCCCGCTCCCGCTTCCCCGCTCCCGCTTCTGGCTTCTAAGGGGTAAAGTGTTGTGGTTGATTATTTGTTAATTAGTTCATATTAAATTGGCATGTCCTCTCATTGCATGTTAGATGTTTATTTCTTCAGATTACTTTGCAATTGTTGACTTGTCAAGTTACACTGGTAAATTATCTGGCGTTCATTAGTATAATAGATTTTTGCTAGCTATATTCTTGGCCAAAGCCACTTCTTTGAGTTCTTAAATGAGATCATGCTGGATTGATTTGATTTCTACAGACAAAATTCTATGTTTTGTTGAGAATAAATAACTGGAATTGTATAAATAAATACCCTTCTTCATGAATAGTTAGGTTTCAGTGGTTTTGCGAATAATAGATATATCTTTAGATTTAAATTTTAATCTAATGTAGCCTCATCAGTCCCATGTATTTGGGAGCATCCATCTTTTAAGCATGGAGGAAAATAATTTACTGACACAGATGCTTAGGTCAAATTAAAATATCAGATGAAGCTAGTATGTACTGCTCTACGCATCCAAGAGGTATCAAATCCTTGATAGTTGAGGTTTAGTCTTCCCATGGTGGAAGACGCTCAAACCTGGATATACTTGTGTTGTCATTTTGCACAATTAAAACTGCTCTTTCTTCAAAGCTTTGAGATTATACTTTTCTTTTGCTGAAGAGTCTCATGATTATGAATGCTGGACACTTGCAGATATTCTTCCCTCTAGGACCCACATCCGTTGCCATCTTTGGAGGACTCGGAGCTCTCATTTTCTCTGCATTCCTTGTGTATGACACTGACAACTTGATAAAGCGCTACACTTATGATGAGTACATCTGGGCATCGGTTGTTCTGTACCTTGACATTCTCAACCTCTTCCTCTCCCTTTTGAACATGCTTAAGGGAATGCAATCCGACGGTTAGAGAATGGGTTTGATTCGTAACTTAAGTTGGTTGCTCAATGATAGCTGAAATAAGATAATGATGTACTGAACATCATGAGGCTGTCTGTCATTAAGGTATACTGCTTTGAGTTAGGATCAATCTGTACATGCACCAAAACAGTAACCTTTGCATGCTTATATTGTGATCAATGTGTGATTGGTGTTTTTTCTTGTAAATTTTTGTCGACAGTATCTTGTACCTTTTAATTTGTGGACCTCTACTTCTTGTTGATTATAATCAAATGTTTGTGCTTGTGGTGTTGGTGATGGACATCCTCTATGTTTTTAGCTTGCTGATTAACTGCTGTGTAGCATTGCAATTACTTTAACGGTTTAAGTTTGAATTCTCAAAAACTAATGCTTGTGTTTTTGCGTGGGATACCACCCATTCTTTGAACCCTAACACACACAAGTTCTTACCTATGCTAGTACTCCTTGGGAGGAATGTATGAGTCAGTTTCTGTATCTGACACGTATTGGACTGATATTTCCTTGACACCCATGTCACACATTGTTTGCCCATCTCCAGGCTCCCAAGGCACCAAAACACAGTTGAAAATGAGCTGATATGGTCTTGAATCTGCAAACCTAGTTGACCAAATCATGCCTATACTCGGATCAAGTATAACATATTTATATAGGTTTGTTTCTGTCTATGTACAACTATATCCATGTTATATCTGTAACTAATTCTTTTTAATCCCTCGTATTTTGAATCGTTGTCATATTTGTATCTTAGTCTGTGTCTGATATCTATGCAACCTAGGTTCTCAGACTCAAAAAAGTCCCGTGTCTCGGGTTTGGGTTTGGATTTTCATGCTCCATTTGAGATTAATTTTGTTAAACAAATTGATTATAGAAGCTAAATGTAATCTATTAAGTTCTTACTCTACATTTATGGTTAAATGTTGCAGTCCCATGGGTTGCTTTTCCAAGTATCTGGGCCAATCATACTTCAACAACCTGTGACTATACCAACTGCTCAAGGACCCACCCCCATCAAACCAAATCTTCCCCTCAGTAATGGTGGTATATGTTCCATTAACAACTAGTGATCTAAAATCAGGTATCAAAGTGCATGATCGATTTAAAAAGAAAGAAAGCCATGGCACCTTATTCTTATATATCTTTGCATTAAACAAAGCCTTTGGAATAAATTAAATTTAAGAGTTAATAATATCAACAGCTTTGGCCCCATGATTACATGTTAGTAGGGATTCTAATCCAACATCTCATTGTCCCTCTCTATCAAACACTTAGAATACTTAATGACCCTACAAATTTTTTTTTATCCCTCCTAAAATTAGTACTCTCGATCTGCCAGACAAGTGCACGAAGTGTGTGTTCTACGCCTTCACCAAATGGACGGTGCATGGGTGTAGTTCCCTTTTTCCAAAATTCTTGTGACATAATGTGTTGGAAAGGTGTATAATATATATAATCCTTGTGAAAGTTAATATACTTTTATGTATTAGTATTACTGTCTTTAGGTCTAAAATGTAAGACAACATATTCCTTTTCCTTATGAACTTTGGTTTCTTGAGACCGACTAATGGACAAGGGTTGAAGGGGGCGCTCTATCTAGTAAAGGTGTAGTCCTGGAGGTGGTGTGTAGATCACAACGAAGTGCAACAAGCTGCACACTCTCCATGAACAAAATTTTTTTTTGTAATAACATGTACCATGTATAAATTCTCTAGTTTGCGTCTAGGAAAACACTAAGGCCGCCTTTAGTACCCTAACTCGAGTGACCCAACTGGTTACCGGAAATAGGCATAAGATTCTGGCTGGGTGGTGGAAGATCAGTAGATCGAGCCACGGAGACGTATGATTCCTTCCATTTATAAATGATGGAAGTTGGAGGATAGTGGACCCAAAGGACATGATGGGAGTTGGAGGACAGTGGACCCAAAGGACATGTAATCCAGCGTGCATAAAGTTCTGAACGTTATATCGGACATCTAAAAAAAAAAGCCGACTTTAGTACAGGTCTTATATCTTCGTGACCACTTGAGCCCTTATATCTTCATGACCACTTGATCCCTCGAGTTTGACTTTGCAAAAAAAAAAAAAAAAAATTGAACTGGAAAATGTTTGTATTGTGTCCCCATAACAAATAGTCCATTTATTTATGGATGAATGACAGGAATTGAATTTGCGCGTGGTGGATTCACAATCTATTATCTTGATCCACTTGACTACATCTACCCTTACCTCCGAGCACTAGTTTCAGTTAGGGGTGAGTATTCGGTTTATTCGGTTTCAACCGAACCGAAATAGTCAAAACCGAAATTCTAAAAATTCAAAACCAAAACCGAACCGAAATTAGCCAAAACTGAAACCAAACCGAACTGAATAAGCTATTCGGTTTATTCGATTTGTTCGGTTGGAATATTGCTATTGTTTAATGGATTGGACCCAAAGTTGATATCGCGAATAAATTATATTAAAATTATAATTTTATATACACATTTGTTATATTTCAAAATTTTCCCTGGCTTCAAGACATATATATAGAATTGATGTTTTTAAAATATACACGTTTTCATAAAATATGTATAAAATTAAAGTATTTACATAATTGCATAAATCTTATTCGGTTTTCGGTTTTGGACCGAAACCGAATAAGAAATTTTAGTATTTTTAAAATCAAAATCGAACCGATTTTTTATAAAAAAGCTGAACCGAATCTCTTATTCGGTTCGATTATGTTCGGTTTTGGGTCCAAAACCAAATAATGCTCACCCCTAGTTTCAGTCATATTTTGTAGTATCGACCGATACCGATACGATTTGGCATGTCCCGATCCGATACCGACCGATATCGACATTAATGGAGGTCTCTTTTTTCGTCAATTCGGCAAAAAAAATTGAATGAAAACGATTAATTAGCAAGAGTGCAAATGCATAATAATATTGTAAAAGTATGTAAAAGAAGAAAACTTATGTATCGCAGGTAAACCAATCAGTAAGGGTGACTACTATTTCATTCAATTGCTAAATTCCTAAAAAACAAAACATGAAATACTTAAAATTATGACAAAATATATAATTTTTAATTTTTTTTAATAATATATTAATAATTATTTGCTCTTCCATAACAAAAAAATATATTAATAGTCCGATCTCAAAAAGACGAAACCGTCGATATCGTCGATCCCAATACTCATAGGAGGATACGGATACTGCGAGCCTTGTAATCTATAAGTTCGATAGTTGCTGTGTGGTGTGTCCCCCCCCCCCCCGGAATTTCAGAACAGCAGGCATACAGATTAGTCAATGACTCAATGGTGAGAGTTGGCTAGCGAGAACCGGGCGTCAACTGTAGCCATCATCTATAACATGACATGACAAGCTCTGCCACTTTCCCCAAACCATTTGGTTTCCACCACTCATGTCTGCACTCTGGTTACTGTTTTGAGAGAATCCATATTGCTCTTTTGGTGATGGTGGGTTAACACTACAGCTACTCCGAAGTCCACTTCTTTTGGGTTTCATGCATTTCTTTGGCAATAATTCTAGGATAACCATCAAAAATCTTACAACCGATTTACAAATCGTCTAGATTGCAGTTGTCATTTATATTTTCTCTCTTCATGCCATCTAGACGGTTATAATCCGATTGTAAGACTTTTGGTTGTAATTCTAGTCAGAACCGACCAGCTGGTTAGGACAATCCCTCCATATCCCTAAGTCTCTATCTCTCCGTCAATCAAGTCTCCACAGTCTACTCCAACTCCTCTCTGTCAGCTGAACTAGCAATCCACCAGTCACATATTTGGAGTTCCCACTGGTAATGTCTCGAATAGCTCAAGGAGAGGAGCTCGGAATTCGAGCTCCAGGACGCACGCCGTCAGAACCAGAGACTTCGATGCTACTGCCAACCCCACTCGCCATCAATTTTTTTAATATCTTCTTTTGGAACAAAGAACAAGGGACAACCAAATTTAGTTCCAGGTAGGACAACCCAACCTCCTGGACCGGCCCCGATCCTAGCGTTGCTCTTGTAGAGTTGATCATAAGAGTAATGAATAGCTCTATTCTCATTCTTAGGTCAACTCACTTAACACTTGATACAGGGATCTATAAAGAAACGAGAGACTAGTCTAGATAGGTGGCGACGAAAGATGATTCGGCTAGCCGAGGGCCTTAGATATATGTTCCAAAACTGGGTAGGGGGTTTGTAGGTTATGACAGTTGAGAGTTGGGAACTAATTACATTAGGAGGCCAAAGCCAAGATATGTGGGGGAACATGTGATATTGTTGCGAGCATGCTTGTTGCGAAAAGCAATGGTCACCCACTCGCATGGCCAGGCCTGGGTGCGCAAAGCTCTTTTAATCTCGACCAGCCATAACCCCTTCCTTTCCTTTTACACCGTAACATAAAGGAAAGGAAAACAAAGTGTATTGGAATCCCTTACCAATAGGCCTCCCTCTCCCTCTTTTCCATGTATACTTTTTTTGCCAATGTAGGAGGTCAACTTCAACCTTCCAAAATTTCCCATTAACTTTCGGATTTTTAATATCTATCCCCCCCCCCCCCCCCCCCTTCCTCTCAATGTATCTATATTTTATCAATTTAGGATTTGTTAGTTAGTTATCGGAAAGCGACCCGAACCGATTCGACTTGACTCGACTCACTTAACACATGATTTATAGTGTACCTATACTGTTGAAAGTTGGAACAATATAAAGATGCATCATGCATGTAGTCCTCATGCAATACCATATATAGTTTTCGAGAGTTTTTGTGCGGTGGCATGGGCTTTTAACATTTATGTTTTCGATGGAGTATTCACAAAAGCTAGTCCAGGTTGGACCTTAGTTATCCCAAGCAGGACCAGTCTGGAGGGTTGAGTTGTCCTATCCAAACATAATTTTGGTTTGCCGCTAATTAATCTTTATTGTGGACCAGTCCTGGGAGGTCACATGCGACTCCGATCTCTTGTAGGATCACGCTCATGAGCCAGAAGGTTGTCCTAAGCAGAAGGGGATTGTCCAAATCCGAACTCCTATCAGATTTGCTCCGACCCTAATCCCAAGTTATGTCAGGTGTTTCAAAAATATTTGATTTGATGCGCCGCACGAGAAATTAGAGGACTTCTAGCTAGATGCAGTACATTAGACTCCATTTCCTTCCTAAGCATCTAGAGAAGCTTAATTCAACAATGGAAAGGGAATGAAATAGAATGGAGGTTGGTGAGTGTTAAGACTCTCGTTCAGCATCATTAATCCAATGCTGCAGTCCATTCCAGATATTGACCATGAGGTAGGTATCCCTGACGGATGGACTGTCGCAATAAATCTCAAGATCGGGCAGATAATATTGACCTGCAAAGTAGGGATATCGAAACGCGTTCTAATTAACAAATCGTGTATTCGATCTCGGTTTCAATTCAAACATGAATTTGATTCACACTCTGTGTGTTAGTTGAATCAACATCATCGATCTGCTTATATGACCAAGTTGTTCGGTTGGCTATTACGAAAGATGTGCTTATATTGTAGCCTTAACCCTAGCCTCTTCATATTTTTAAACAACATAAGCTGCGAAGAGGGGCGTATTCATAACTCACGTACTTGTTGATTGTTGGTATCTTCGCTAAAAGTGTAATAAATAACTTGAGTTTACATATTCAACCTTATCTTTCACCAACACCAGTCATTTCATAACTATTATTTGTGTCCAAACAAAATTAAGGTCTATGTTGTGATAAGTAGGGATGAGCGTTCGGTTTATTCGGTTTCAGTCGAACCGAAATAGTACAAAATCGAATAAATCGAAATTATAAAATTCCAAAACCGAATCCGAACCGAACCGAAAAACAATTTGGTTCGTTCGATTGAAATATTTCTATAGTTTAATGGGTCAGGTCCAATGATGAGATCGTGGTTAAATTATATTTAAAATTATAATTTTTATACACACATTTGTTGTATTTTAAAGTTACGCCTAAATTTGGACTATTTGTTATATCAAAGTTGGACTTCAAAATATATACATAGAATTGTTGTTTTCAAAATTGATAACTTTTTAATCACAAAATATGCATAAAATTGAGGGTATTTACGTAATTACATAAATCTTATTTGGTTTTCGGTTTTGGACCGAAACCCAAAACCGAATAATTTTTTTTAGTATTTTCAAAACCGAAATCGAACCAATTTTTTTTTTTTCAAACCGAACCAAATCTCTTATTCGGTTCGGTTAGGTTCGATTTTCGGTTCAAAACCGAATAATGCTCACCCCTAGTAATCAGCACCCTCTCCTGCAGTAATTTTTGTTTGATCTATATTATAGTCGGTCAGCCAACATCTTGAATATAAACAAAGTTATCCAACCTAATCTGAAGAGTATATTATATGCAGAGGCGTAGCTACACCATCCCGATAGGGTGCGGCTGCGCCCCCTCAGATTTGGATTTTTTTTTATTTTTTATTTTTATAGATTGTTAAAATTTGAATTTTTTTAATTTATTTATATAAATTTTATGCAACACAACAAGTTATAACTAAAAGATAATTAGGTAGATTGCAGGTTTTTCCTAACTTCAAAGTATTACGCGATGCCATCAGCAGATATGTTGACTATTGAAGAACTGAAAATCACTGATATCGATCATTGTTTTGATTTCTTAGCATAATCTTATAATTTTATATGTAATTCTAGAATTAGAACTTATTGTTGTTCTCAATTATCTGGATGATGATATTGCTTGATGTGTCTTATGATAGCTCTATAGGTTAACTAGAGACTTGATAGATTACTAGTTGTTTCCAATTATATTGATAATGATCATTGCTTGAGGCATTCAAGGATAAAATTATAAGATAAATAATGACTTGATGGACTACTGTAGTGGAAGTAGACCTGATAATGATCATTTCTTGAGGCGTTCGAGGACAGAGTAGTAGGTTCCACTAGAGTACTTGATAGATTATTACAGTAGAGGTATTGATATACACGCTACGATATGAGCAAATGATCTGACTTGACTAACTGATTGATCCAATATTCTGACTTGACTACTTATATCCGTGATGATACTACTTGATACCGCATCGAGGTGCTACTGCTTGTATTATACACTGAGGTGCCACATGTTCTTGATATTGCACTGAGGTGCTACTCAACTATAGTATGCACTGAGGTGCTACCTGATCTTGATATTTCTGTTATAGTATATTCTCAATTTCCTTGCATGGATATTCTTGTAGTTAGTCAGTAGCTGTAGCATGGTTAGGATATGTGTTTATGCATTACGCTTTAATAAATCTAGATTGAGACTATCAAGAATTAATGCAGATTTATGCTTAGCGTACTTGTACTGAGGTACGACATATAGGAGGATGATCGTGTGATCACGATATGAGATTCCAGATAACTATAGGGTTAATTAGGCAACTAAAACTGGTAGTAACATTGGGAGGGAACATGATCCCGAGATTGTGCATGTCGGCCACCACCCAAACATTCATCACGGTGTACCAAGATGGCCATCACAGATACTTTATATCATCTGCACAAGTAGAATTCAGTATCCGACCACTATTATTATGTCGAGCCAGCTCTCCCTATAGGAGAGTTGGAACTGCTACTGATTTGTTTAGTGCAGTAGCCTTACGAGGGACTGGTGCATATCGTTTGTATTTGTATATACTTGGCTCGGCTAGCCCTGCTCGAAAATGGCATGATTTGAGGATCCCTATTTATATTGCATTACTAAGGTAACCCAGATACCACATAGCAAGCCGTAGGACTGTTTGGCCGACTTACTTAAACATATTGTAATTGATTATGTACTGATTGCTTTTTGCACCCTTTTGTTAGTAGTCGAGGGACATGGATTGTCGTGATGCGTGGTCCAACCTTTGTCATTGTTTGGTTGTAGGGTTGGAATGTTGTGTTGCGATAGGCTATGAACCAAAGTTACGACACAGAAGCCCTTAGTCTGGCCATAGTCATATGATGTATTTTATCTTGGCATGATACGATACCTCTTGTCTTTGTTTGGTGTAGGGGTGTTGCATTGTCTCGATGATAGGGTATACATACGCCTATGATTCTTGGCTCAGGTCCTACTTTTGTATTATTTTGGTTTTAGTTCTTCTCATGTGCTTCCTTGTGGTACTTGCTATCGGGGCCTGACCTCGCTGGTTTTGTCTGGCCAGATCTAGTAGCAGAGCCCTAAGATCCAGCTTTATTTTTGACTGATGGCGTACAACAGGAGCATGGCCGCCGAGGGACATGAGTGGGCTTCTTCTTCACCACTATTATACCATTTTGTTACGCTTTTGGGCGTTTAACCACATGCACCTGTTTAGCCGGATATTCTGAATATTTAGTTTTTGTTACATGATTGTACATATTCATACTACAGCTGACATACAATTATGTACTATTTACATTCTACTAGCTCACCATTTTATACAGCTAGTTTCATGATCATTTTGATAGAGCGTTGGAGACGCCTTACTGCTTTATCTTATATGTTCATTATTTACTGCTTCTTGGTTGATTGATTGAGACATAGAAGTTCTGTGTGACCCCAGGAGACTTGATTGTAGCATGTACCCCCTTATCTTCTTGACAGCTGTGATCATCGTACGACATTTTCATATCTTGTTCGGTGTAGCTGGCCATGTCCGTCCCCGTATTTATCCAATATTCTGGAAGCGAGATGTGACAAATAATAATAATAATCTTCCATAATATAATGAAGCTTCAAAACGGCTCAAAAGTGAGTCGTCTAAGCCGTATGTATATATATCATCAATTAATTATTTTTTTAAAATTAATATTATATAAAAAATTATTGAAAATTTTAAATATGTTATAAGTAACAATACAAGGATTCAAACTCAGCCAATCAGGAAGAATATCTTCCACCTTAACTACATGAGTTACAAGGGATTTTTGTTTATAATTAGATAATATTACGTAGCTAACTGTTTTCAAGACTCTTTATGAAAAGTAGATATATATCCATAAATAATTATAATTAAAATATAATCAAATATATAACAAATTCTAATTAAAATATAAATATAAATATATAATAAATTTTAAATTAAATATATTTAATATATATATATATATTAATATCTGAAGGAAAAAATTATTTTACGTGCAACGCACGTGAAGAATAATAATAAGAAGAAGAAGAAGAAGAACAAGAAGAAGAAGGAGGAATAATAATAATAATAATAATAATAATAATAATAATAATAAGAAGAAGAAGAAGAAGAAGAAGAAGAAGAGAAGAATTAGGTTTAGGGGTTTAGGTTATGCTAACCATGGTTAGCCTAAAATCTTGGTTATACCAGAATTGGAGTTAGGGTTTGAACATTGTAAATTTCCACAAACACAACAAAAAATAATTAATAATAATAATAATAATAATAATAATAATAATAATAATAAAACTACCATTAACAATAAATAAATAAAATTATATACAAAATTTTGAATATTCAAAAATAGTGAAATATCGAGAATATATATATATATATATATATATATATATATATATATATATATATATATATATATATACACACATACACACGAATGATAGGGATATTACAGTACTTGTATAAAGCATATTTATAATTCGAATATTACTAGTGTATCATGAGCTTTGAGTAATCGAATCGAGGTCATATCAGTTCATGAGATGAATTGATAAAATAAGGATTCATCTCGAGTTGAATATCGACAATGCCTAATGGGATGAGCGTGGTGATTAAGACTCGTGAATCTGTCATGAATCTAGATTGATCCTTAGATCATTCTAAGGAAACAACATATGGTCACATGTGGAGTTCTAATCTACACCTGGGGTGGGTGGTACATACAAGAAGGTGCTCGTGTCGGATGATATAGCATAGTGTATTCAAAACAATTTAAATATTGATTTCGCCACCTGTACATGTTGTTCTCTTTTCGTATATCACAAAATCTTCACCACTTGGTCAGTTGGTTGTAGGGGTGAACGTTCATTTTATTCGGTTTCAATGGAATCGAAATACTCAAAATTGAATAAACGAAAATTTAAAAAAATTTAAATCCGAAATCGAACCGAAATTAGCGAAAACCGAACAAAACCTAATAATCAATTCGGCTATTCGGTTTATTCAGTTTGACTATTTTTATTATTTAATGAGTCGAATCCAAAGTTAAAATCGTGGTTAAATTATATTAACAATTACAATTTTTATACACACATTTGTTATATTTCAAAGTTGTGTTCAAAATTTGACAAATTATTAAATTATCAAAGTTAGACTTCAAAACGCATACATAGAATTGTTATTTTTTTAAATATACATATTTTTAATCACAAAATATGAATAAAATTGACAATATTTACATAATTGTATATGCCTTATTTAATTTTTGATTTCTGACCGAAATTAAAATCGAAATCGAAATCGAATAAAAAAATTTAGTATTTCTATACCGAAATCAATCCCTTTTTTTTTCTTATTCAAAACCAATCGAATCTCTTATTCAATTCGATCCAAAACTTAATAAGTTGGTTGTTTAATCTTTTTGGTAGTAGTACTAAAAGAACATAGATGACAAAAGAATACATGAAAAGCACATCTTACATCTTGATAGCTTGTATGTCGAACAAATTATATTCTTTTTAACAATAATAAATAATAGAGCTCATATCTTTGAAAAAATATCCGGACAAATGTGTACATTAAAGAAGACGGACGAAGCATTGCTTAGGCGCGATAAACACACCAAAAAGGCCCTACGGATTACAGCTAATTTAGGGCATCCAAGGAGCTGCTAGCAATACATACAGTAACATCCAGTGTGGGCCCCACCAATAGACCCGACTGACTGACTGACTTCCCGCACTTCCTGTGGAACTCCACCCACCTTCTGGAAGTGAAGAAAAGGCAGGGAAGTCAACCTGCGGATGACTTCACATCCCACGAGAACTTCCCCACAACGGACGCAGCTCCACCGTTACGCATAACATCATAATACATTTGTTTTTTTTTAAATAAATCTTTAGCCTAAAAATATTCTAATGATGTTAACTGAAAATTTTAAATGACAAAAATATTTTTCATTTTTTTCTCCTCTCTCTCTCTCTCTCTCTCCAACGTGGTTAACGAAGGAATAATTTGATCAAAAAATATTATTTATATTTGCTGAAACGAAAAAATTAATTTTCGTCTGACGGAGAGTATCAATTTAAAAGTATTCAATAGTCGAAAGAAATGATATTAGATTTTAGAATATTAACCTGAAAAACTTGAATAGTTGAAACTAAGTCTATACTTTTTTTGGTATTTGTTATTGACACTCATAAAATGTTATTCTGTATTTCGTTTTTAATTTTTTATCATTCAAAAATTCATAATCTCCCCTTGCATTAGGAGTTGTGAGACTTGTCTCACTGTTCAAGTATTCGTACCCAGTATACGCTTATTACACATATATAGCTTGCTTATTCTTTAATTGCTTATATCTTGCCTTATGTCATTCATGCATTGTTTATGTTGTTTTTGTATGTTTTTCTTAATTGCATGATTTGGACCGTTGGTCCCTTGGCTATATAAGCAATCTCATTCTCTTTCCTTCACTTTTCTTTTCTTTCATTTCTCTTTCTTTCTTCATTTCTTTCCCAGCCGAGAGCAACCGAGCTTAGCCTTGATCGTGGGTAACCTTGGTAGTATTAGGCTAGAACTTGACCGTAGACAAGTACATATTGCCAACCGATGGAACAACCATGGATCTTGCTTTGAGTCTTAGTATAGCTTATTTGATCATTTGATCGATTTTATTTGTGGGTAACACTTAGAACTTGCCGCATTTATGATTTTGTGTTTCTTGGATTGGATTTGCTCTTGGAGTCCGAGAACAACAAGTCGGAGAATGCAAAGTTGGCCTGAGAATGTATACAAAAAGTACGTAGGGAACCCTTATCGCATAAGCGAAGTTCCAGTAAGCGCACTTATGTGTGTTTCACAATTTTTTTAGAAAATGCGCCAAGATATGTTAAATACTTTGGGCGCACTTCTCTACTCCTACGTACGTTTTGTACTATGACAATTCATTCAAAAGTACGCCAATCCTACTTGGCGCACTTTTGAATGGGTCTGCAAGTAATCAAGAATGTACGCCACTTAAATAGTCAAGTTGGCGCACTTTGCAGATATTACAGAGTTGGCACACTTTGCAGATATTGCAGAGTTGGTGCACTTTGCTACTTGGTGCACTATGTGGCATTCTCTAGAGACGTCACACTTGCAGCCTTTCGAATTACTTAATAACTAAGCAAGGATTTCTGACCATTCTCGAGAATTGTGTTCTCGACTGTAGGGTCATCTCAACTACTGTGTCATGTCTTGGAACTTGTGCTTTGTCTTTGCGTAGACCTTCCTGCGTTTGTTTGTGAGCCAAACCTCACTACTGGTATACTTGATGAAATTGTACGCCAAAGTTGTCGCTTGGATACTTTCACTTGTGTGCCAATGATAGATTTATGGACCAAGCTCCTGCCTCGGGCACTTCTATCATTGTGCGCCAAGATCCTAGAAATGCACTTTAGTATGATTGTGTGCCACCTTTTGCCCGGAGCACTTTTGTATCAAAGTGCGTCAGAACTGCCTGAACTAGTGATTTGTGCGCCAAAACTATTTTTGGCCATTTGTGTGCCAATACTCGTTTGTGCGCCAATAGTAATTTTTGACCCATTGTATGCGGATGTTATATTCATGCCTGATTTTATGCACCAACCTTGAATTGTTAATTTATGCGCATGTATGCCAATATTTTCTTTAACATGCTTAACTCTTGATGATTTTATAGTTCTCTTTAATCTCGTTATTTTAGTTAATCCTGGTTATTTTCTGAACATGACATTATTGATATTGATCTTAATTTTCTAACATGATCTAGTGATTGTACATTATAAATAAACTCTTGAATTTTGACATGGAATTGATAATACTAATAATCATGATCTTGTACTAATAATCCTGATACTACTGATCCTGATAATCTTGGTAGTGGCTCGACATAGCGCACCATTCTGAATCTCCTGATCCTGATAAATCCTTATAGTGGTTCGACGTAGCGCACTC
The DNA here is from genome assembly GCA_036927795.1 of Iris macrosiphon. Classification (NCBI taxonomy): domain Eukaryota; kingdom Viridiplantae; phylum Streptophyta; class Magnoliopsida; order Asparagales; family Iridaceae; genus Iris; species Iris macrosiphon. Next base: position 49,321,512 of record JAYESA010000005.1, on the reverse strand, counting down.
CTGACTTGAGAATTCCTGTAACTGTCCTGATCAAGGCTATTAGTAGCACATGTATTGCATGACCTGTAACCCCGTGGTTGATTCGTCAAGTTATTGTCATGTCTAAGGCAGATTCCTGAGCACCACGGTCGAAAATTCTTGATAATTGTTCAGGCTAATAAATAGAATAATAATCTAGAAAGCATATAGATAGATTTTCTGGCTACATGCAATCCCAGTATCTCAGCGACACTTAATGGATTTGAAGCTCTCCGTCGTGAGGACACACTTCTAGCATACCGTCAAGTGTTGCACTAGCAAAAAAGATAAGAAATAATTATACCTGATAAATCTATACTATGTACATGTTCGTCTGGATAACCCGGGTGGTCTACAAGACATGTGGCTCTAAAGAATCTAAAACTGCATGTGTTAGTAACTAGGACTGTGATAACCCCAGTTAGCTAATGATAGCAAGTCGTAGGGTATGATTGGCCGTGATCGCTTGATTTCCCGTCCAGTCATGTCCTGATTTCATTAACAACTGACCGGAATGATAACTGGAGTACTGATTCCAGATATCCTTGTTTAATTACTCATGAACCGCTTAACTGTCATTTTACCCGTTGCACTTAATTAACTGTACCTTATACTATTTTTTACTGATTTGTTTGCATGCTGGTTTAGTTCATAAGTTTGGCTCCCTTGTGGTACTTTTTGTTTTGGGGTCTGATCCCACTGGTTTTGAATGGCTAGATTTTGGAGCAGGACCGCAAGATCTTCCGTACTTCCCGCCTCAAGATGGTGAACACGAGGAGCACCCGAGGATATGAGTGAGTTTCTTTTTCCTCACCCACTTGATTTTGTACATTATTCTTTTGAGACATTTAGCCACCGAGCACGTGTTTAGTTCGTATTTTGGAATTTGACATTCTAGCCCGCGGACCTACATGTAAAGCATATTCTAGACTATAGTTAGAGCTGATCATGTAAGATTGTACTCGACTAGTTCTTCATTTTTGTACTAGCTTCATGATCATCTGGGTATGTATAGTTTGTGATGCCTTACTATTATATGTTGGTAATCATACATCTTGTAAACTTATTGCTTGCTTGAGATTGAGACACCTAGAATTCTTGATCCTGGATTGCCTGATAGATTGTAGAGTAAACCCTCACATGTCTAGATAGCCGTGACCGTATCTCGGGGTGTAGAGTACTCTGGTATACGTAGCTGACTTTGTCTACCTTCGCTCTCCAGTATTCTAATTCTGGAACGTGACAAGAGTACATGATGACATTTTATGAGTGTCACTAATGGCACCATAAAAAGTCGTTATTGGTACTCCTAATATGTCATCAGTTCATGCATTCACAAATTAATATCAAATTTATTGCATAAATAAATTTAAAATTTGAATGATAATAAACTAAAAAGAAGTGCATAATAACATTTTAGGAGTGTTAATAACAACAACATTTTTTTTTTAACTAATTAGTCTATTAAAACTCCGTCTTCAGATCTCATGAAAACCCGATCCCAACCGTCCATTCCCCGTTCAACCCCGCACTTCTTTCTTAACAACATCCACGTCATCAGCCTCCTCGCTATTTATACGCAGCAGCAGCAGCAGCAGGAGTGCTCTCCAAGAAGAAATATAAAACTAAGAATTATAAAGAAGGGACGGTCTCTCTCTCTCTCTCTCTCTCTCTCTCTCTCTCGATTAATTCTCCGCTATTTCGTGTCGCTCCGTATCCGACACGTATCGGCATGGAGAACTCGTCGGCGGCGGCGCCGGTGCCGGAGAACTACGCGAAGGAGTCGATCATCGCGTGGTTCCGGGGGGAGTTCGCGGCGGCGAATGCGATCATCGACGCGGTGTGCGGGCACCTGGCGGAGGTCGGGGGAGGGGGGGAGGAGGAGGTGTACGCGGAGGCGTTCGCGGCAATCGGGAGGAGGAGGATGAACTGGTTCTCGGTGATCAACATGCAGCGCTTCTACTCCATCGGCGAGGTCTCCGATCAGCTCCGGCGCGTCGCGGAGGAGAGGAGGAGAAGATTCCATGGCGATGATGATGTGAAGGAGGAGGAGGAGGAGGAGAAGAAGTCGGCGAGTAGAATTAAGGTTTCGGAGGAAGACGATTCTTTGAAAATTCATTCGGAGATCAATGGAGCTGGTGACGACGATGAAGGTGAGTGTAGGTTTCTTTTTAGGGCTAATTTGAGTTTAGACCCTGGATTTTATATCAGCTTAGAGTTTTAAGTCCTTCCCTTTTTCCATTGGAAAGTTTAGATTCTGAATTTTTATTAATTATTTTATTTTTTTCATTTATATCCTCTCTTCGATGTTTTATAATTAGTTCTTCTATAGAGAGAGAGAGTAATAGAAAAAATAAAAACTAAAAATTTAGAGTTTAAAATTTTTATTTGGACATATTAGGAGAGATGATATAAAATTCAGAATCTAAACTCTTAAGTAATCCTCCTTTTTATTATTATTATTATTATTATTATTATTTATTTTTTTGATTTATTTACTTAATTAATATCTAAAATTAATTAATATTTTTTTACGTATTATATGTATGAGGGTTAATTAGTGTTTAGATTCTGAATTTTTAGTCTTACTATGTTCGATCGATTGAAAAGTTTGGATCATAATTTTTTTTATTTTTTTATGTTTTCATTATAGCTTTAACATGATTATGAAGCACTAGTCAATGCATGTTGAAAATGAAAATATAATAATAATAAAAAAACCAAAATTAAAATAAGAATATAATAAAAAAAATCAAAATTTAAAATTAAAAGTATAAACATACTTTAGTTAGATTAAACTCTGACGAGTATAAAATTGAGCGCCTAAATGCTAATTAGCTCTATTTATTAAATTTGAAATTTGCTTGAGGTCCTTCGTATGATATTTTAAATTTTGGTTGGGGTCTTTGGTATATTTTGTTTATAGAAGGATCATATAGGCGTGACGTGAGTGACTCAAAATTGAAGCAACTTTCCCGTTTTTTACTGATGATGTAATATAGGAGAAAGTAGAGGGAGGTTTATGCAAAACTATGCTTGCACTGTATGGTTGGTGGTCCCACGTGGCGCCTTGGTCTTCTGGACGGGAGTGAGTTTCCCAAAATTCGATTTGGCTTCCAAAATCTCCTGGAAATTAAAATTAGAGAGTTCCAGAGCAGGGCTGCTGTTCAATGCTGGCCGTCCGATTCTGACACAGGAGGCGTCTTGTCGTGACGCGTGTCAGTCAAAAGTCAGTTCTTGACTGTTGATTTTAAAGTCCAGGCCCATGATGGATTCCATTTCTGGCTTGGCCCAACTTCAGCAGTAGTAGGATTGGGCTGCCCAGGCTGACCGTTTCAGTTCGCGTTGGATCAAGGACCAGGCTAGGTGGATGGGGTTTTACAACACGATTATATTGATTTTGGCGTGTCCTAGTACATTCTGAAGTGCTTGTCGCATCCGATACTTGTACGATACGATACACTGATCATTGTAGTGTCCGTGCTTCCTAGTTCAGTATCAATGTGAAGTCCAAAAACCCCTCCAAACTTTAGGTTTGGGTTTTGGAATAACAAATACATCTGGACAAAATATTTTATTTGCTATGGGTTGTTTGCTCCTGGTTTACGGTTTGAATTTGACAATCTGCTTCTAATTTAAGCAATGCATGAGTTGTTTGCTCCTTGAGTATTTTATTTGACTAGAGAAATGGTGGGTTATGATGCATTGTACAACTACTGTAGGATCTGAGGAAGCGCAGACTGCTGCTAGTTTGGAGTATGTAAACTTATGCTCTGACCATGAAGAATGCACGGTGCGTCCAGAAAGGATCAAGATCTCCAAAGGTTTCGTAGCCAGAGAGCCGGTGAAGGGGCACATGGCGAGTTCTATATCTACATGATTAGGCACAATTTTTTTGTATTGAGATGCATAGGAGATGAAGTAGGAAATAATAGTGTAGCTTCCCAGAATCTTGGCTTTGCACTTGCTTCATTTTGAATTGAATTCTTATTGTTCTTAATCTGGTGATCAGGTTAATGTTGTAAAGGGGCTGAAGGTTTACGAGGATGTCTTCACCGACTCGGAGCTCCTGAGGATTTCTAACTTCATAAATGAATTGCGTCTAGCTGGTCACAGGGGTGAACTCTCAGGTAGCCCATGGCCCAATAAATGGAAGAGCATGATTGACCTCACAAGAACTCTTTATCGCAATGTTGCTGTTCCTTTGCTAAATTATATTTAAGAAATCAAGTACATTATCATTCTTGGTTTCAGATTTATCGTATCAAATTTCAAAGCGATTTATATCATTTTCAAGGTAGCTGGAATGGACAAAAGATTCCGTGTATATTGACATTAACTTTAATCTAAAAATTGTATAGAACTTTTACTTGGATGACCAACTTGTCTTGTGTGATGATAATTAACATCTATAAAGCCCTTACTATATTCAATTAATAATCCTGTTACTTGCTAATGCTTATTGATCGTCTTTGTATGCATATTCAGGTGAAACTTTCATTCTCTTCAACAAACAAATGAAAGGGAACAAGAGAGAGATCATTCAGCTTGGTGCTTCACTATTTCAACCAACTACTGAGGAGGCAACAGGTAAGGCCCAGCTTAACAGTATTGATTTCACCCCTCATATTTATCTTGGTTCTAAAGATTGAACCTAGATATACTGTCAGATACTTAAATTAACCATTTTTAGTTATATATCATTTTATTTTGTTCTTTCAACATCGTGTAATAGTTGACTAGCTTCTAATAAGGTTAATTTAGCGTTTATGATTTAGTAGCCTGGATTATAAATTTGAAATTGAATCCTCTTAAGTTCTCTCTAACTACAAGTTTATTCAACTCTATAGGCAATATCGAACCAATCCCTCCAGTTATAGAGGCAGTTATTGATCACCTGGTCCAATGGCGTTTAATACCAGAAGGTAGAAAGCCTAATAGTTGCATCATCAACTTCTTCGATGAGGTACTTTGAATATTTAGCAGCGATGTGAAGGATTTCATATCCTAAAATATGAGTATCTGATGTAAGGTTTCATTTGTTATGAAGGATGAGTTTTCACAACCATACTTCAAACCTCCACACTTGGATAACCCCATATGTACACTTACTCTCTCTGAAACAACAATGGCTTTTGGGTGGGTGCTGGCCAGCGACCCCAATGGGAATTACAAGGGCTCCCTCACATTGCCTCTCAAGGAAGGGTATGGATTCTTACCTAGCAGCATACATCAATTGAGAATCTGAGACACATCACTTCTTGGTAACCCTAAAGATATTTATATTATGCTAGTCTAGGAGTAACCTTCTATCCAGTTTCTACAGCTATTTCTCAGAGATCAGACATCTAGTACTAATGGGCATAGTGTGTACCTAGAAGTAGTTCACAGTTCACTTAGATTGAGAATATTGCAAAAAACGAGAAAGAATTCAAGGTTTAATCCTTAGAAGCCATAAGCGGGAGCGGGGACGGAAGCGGAGGCTGGAGCGGAGGCGGGGAAGCGCGACTACTTAGAATATTCTAAATTTGGGAGAGTGATGGGAACGTGCGCTAATAAATTTTTAATGTTTATTAATTATTGTTATCAAAACTTATAAATATTTTAAAATTTATTAGAATTTATAAAGTTCAGTTCAAAGTTATAGAGAGATCTTTCGCATGTTAATTTGTTATGACGTCAAGGTAAAAAAAATTTAGTTTCTTGGTACTTTGATAAATATGTATTGAAAAATTTTCAATTTCTCTCACAAAATTTATGTCATCTTTTAAAATTATGGTCATATTATGGGAAGCGATTATGTCGTCGGGGAAACGAGCTTCCGTCCCCAGAGAAACGAAGCTCCCGTCATCGGGAAAACGAGCTCCCAAGTAAGAAACGCCGAATCGAAGGTTCTTACTGAGATTCGTTGACCTCTTAGGAGTTTCTGGCTTCTAAGGTTTAATCTAGGAAATTGCATTCCACTCCGAGGCACAATTGAAGTTGAGAGTGCTGAACAGAGACATATTCAGAAAGGGGATTACTAGGGGCGCTACACTTCTTTACCGGAATTACAATTTTTGCATATGTACAAGACACTCAAAAATTTTCTGATCCTGAAACAAAGAAATTAGATAGCAGCCTCATCCATATTCAAGAGTGCCAAAATTTTGACAGACTTCTTTTTCTACGTTACTCCAAAATTTTGTCCTCTGCAAGCACTGCCAAAATTGTGACGCTCCTATGAAAAAATGCAGTGCCCCTAGTAATCCCGTTCAGAAATCGAATCACTCGATATCTAACACAAGCTGAACTTGCAGGTCTCTCCTTGTAATGCGTGGGAACAGTGCAGACATGGCAAGGCACATTATATGCCCGTCCCCCAACCGGAGGGTGTGCATCAGTTTCGTGAGGGTTCGATCAGGCAACAACCAAGCTGATCTATCTGCAGTTTCCCCAACGAAAGCCATGACCCTCTGGCAGCCTGGGAGCCCACAGCTACAGAAGGTGCCTAGTGTAGCAGGAGCCCTTGCCTATGCGCCCAATGCCGCAATGGTCCCCTCATGGGGTCTGGCTCTACGTACTCCTGTTGTCATGTTCGCCCCTTCGAGGCCTATAAGCACGGTCCCCGCTTGCAAGCGGGTCGGACGTGAGGGCACAGGGGTGTTCTTGCCATGGACAGTTGGGCCCAAGAGGTATACAAAGCAGCTTCCGCCACGTATCCAGAAGCGCAGGCTGCCATCCCTGCTGCCTTCACCAATAGAGGCAATGTGATGGGGGTTTGGATCGATAGGATAGTGTAGGTCTCGTTTATGCTACGAAATTATAGTAGAGAGATCAAAGCACGGAGACGGCTTGCTTGCTGGTGCAGTAGTAGTTACAGTTCAGAAGAGTGTTGCTGTGTGTTTGTTTCAATCAAATCAAGGATGGTATGGTTTGTGTAATCTTAATCAAAAGGTTAGGATGGATGGCTAATTAGTTGTGAAGGTTTGAATTGTGACTAGGATCGATTCTGGGTCTTTTGTACTATTTATGTTTTGAGTTTTGTTTTCGAGGAGGCGGCGGATGGAATTTTGTTTCTCATGCTTCTTGATATTCTAAAAGTTTGTGAAGGTTCACTTTTCAGCTGATCAATTGTGAAGTTTTATATTGATGAATCACTTTGATGGTGTACAAACATTCGAAGTGTTCACCATCTGGTGTCTGTGCACCCTGATGTACTCGAAGCTGATGCAGGTTTGCCGGACGGCTTGAAGCAGCGCTAGCTAGTTACTTCTGGATCAACAACCACCGGTTAACTAAAGAAAATATGTCTCATGCACGTCCGAAGTTGAGATTCATCCAACTACTATGCCTATTTTAAATATATATTTTTTCTAATAAAAGAATTCAGAAATTCAATTATTCCAAATTGACATCAATTAACAAAAATTATTCTACTACAATACCGTACTATCATTTATCCTATAGTTATAATTTTTTTTAGTTTTCTAGAATAGTTGGCTATGCGGAATGGTGATTGTAATAAAAACTAAATACGGATCAAAATGTTCAATTTAACTTTTTTTTTTTACTATATATAGTCATGAGTTCATTTTTGTTTACATATAAATACTATGATGTTTGTTCACCCTCAAATAGAAAATATACACGTGACGTCTTCATCCAAACAAAACCATCTTGCAAAACCATCTTGCAAGTGGTTTTGTTCACCAAGCAAGATAATTTTGACTTTGAAAAGTCACATGTGCATTTTCTATTGGAGAGTGAACAAATACACTAGTATTTTTGGGTGAACAAAAATGGACTCACCATTCACCTGAGACTTACCAATAAGATGATCATTTCCTTTCACAAATTCAGTAAAGTTGTCTCACCTTTCTATAAAGGTCTGAAGTGTAAACTGATCCTCAAGATCCAAGCGACAGAGGAATATGTTCATTTCTCTCCAACTATTAAGTAAGCTCAGAGCCATGATAGTCTCGAAGAAGAAAATAAAAATCTAACCACCATGCGCATCCTCTATGGTCGTGCCTCCTAATTATTCAGACCATTTATGAGATTCCATAATGATTTCCTTGAAATAAATTTACATAAACAATATCATATCCAATGGCCAACTTATTTGATGCCATGTCATGCGGCACTAGCCAACTTATTTTGTCATTGGCATTGGCTTCAGTGTGTTGTACAAACAAATGTCTGAATCCTTTCATCCTTCTTCGACCCATGTGTCTTACTGACTCGGGCTTGGCACCTCTTTCTACATAATTGTACCTGCTCATCACAGATATGCTGCACTGCAGTGTACATTGCACTCTTTAACTGCATAAAGAAACACAAGGATCATCTAATGGTAACAAGTGAATATCTACAGATAAAAATTGATGTAGTTGACGTTAGCAGGTGCTTTCTTTCCATCACAAATCACTAAAAGTGCTTTTCCACTGCATTTGTCATTAGATGGACAACTGCAAATTCATGTAGAGAGAACCAAATTCTACTGCAGATCCAAAATATTTTAACTGTGAACATGGAATCATACAAGTATACGGCCAGAGAGAGAGATTTAATGGATAAAAGTATATAATTTAGTTAACTGGCAAGCATGGGAGAGGGAGGCCAATTCATATTGAACTAATTGTGTACCAAGTACCAACTTCATTCAACTGAAGAAATAAGTGTCACAAAACAAAGGTCAAAGTTAACCAAAACAGGAAAGGAAAAGATAACTTGTGTTCAAAAATTAACGCAACAAACAAATTCATGCCCAAAAGGAAAACGTAGAAACAGAAGTAACAGAAATATTACATTTTAATCTCTGAGCAGCTAAGAACCATTAATCATCAAGGATTTGTAAAATCTACATGGTTACATCAAACGAACTAACCATCACTGTCTCTAAATGTAAACAATCAATTATGTTGTGAAGAGCTTCAACAAGGCAACGAAGAAGCGGGAGCAAAACGTCTTGAAACCTCCACACCTCAATGACTCATTTTTGTTATTGTTGCCATCAACAGAAAATTTAACTGAGAATAGCAGTTAGCAATTTTAAACATCACCACAGATATCTCATAATGAAAGAGATGGACATTCTGTGACAGATTGGCTTAGGTTTCACTCAAGCCAATTGGAAGCATATAAAATGGGGTGGAGAAAGTTACAAGCTAAGACTCTAATCTAAGAATAGATTCTTAATTGAAAGCAAAGATGAGGAGCTTTCTTTAGTCTCCCATGTTTAGAAAGAGTCCAAAGTAAAACTGACATACGATAACACTCCTTATTATAAACATAGAAGAGTTTTTTATTATTATCCGTGATTAGTTAGCATCATGAGGACCATTTGGCCCTTCCCTGCCAAAATGCTGATCAGGTTGCACAATGCAGCCATGGGCCATGGTGAAAAACTGTAGCCTTAGCATTTCCATCATCAATGTAGCCAAGAGAAATCGAGAACTCTCCTCTGATTTGATGAACTATGACAAAAGAGCTAATGTTTCACGAACATGGGAAAATGGTATCCGTATACAATATCATGTCCGTACCCGCATCCTTGTCCGTATTCATGCAACACAGGTGACTACTTATTGTATGTATCTGAAAAGGTCTTTATCCAATATCCGTATCTGTTCATAATCGTGCAAAGTACCATAAGAGCATACTAGTAAATAGTCTGAGTTTACCCTATATCTACCTTAAGTGAAAAATTCTAGATGGATAATATAGATCAAAAGATGAGATAATATAGATCGGAAAGATCAGATTATCAGGGGTTAATAGTAATACAAACAATATGAAAGATGAGATAATATAGATCGAAAAATGAGACTATCAGGGGTTAATACAAACAATACGAAAGAGTTGGCAGGCATTTGAATTGTATGAGGGTTTTATATATGAAATATTGTAGCTGTTTAATATTATTACAGGGTTACATGCATGACATGTATATATAGGAGGTCTTTTGTTGCACAGGCACGCACACGAGATTACATGGTGGGTAAGAATATGCCATGCCACAAGATGAACATGGTGACATGGCCACGCCATCAATTTTGATATGTCCAGTGTATTTTGAACGTGGCTGAGCGTGTACGATAAGTGCCTGACACGGACACGACAAGCATTATGGAGCATCTTAGAAGAGGCCAACTTTGAACATAAACATTTTCCTAGTCTAAGGGTTTGGGTTAGAAGAGTTGACAGAGAAGACAATTCCACAATTTTGTATTATAGAGACTAGAGATATCATATGTTGTTTTGTGTGGATAAACATGACCCAGCTTCAGAGTTTGTGGTTAACATTGTTTCTATATAAATGTTGCTTATCCCCATGTCCCCCTATTCTGTTTCAGAAATTTACGGTGGTGTTGTCACGTACCCCATGACTCAAAACGCCATACCGTAGGATATGCCAGTAAATTGGCTTTACGGAGTATGGGCATGCAACTAGATTATACGGTTATACCTCCGATGAACTCTTGACTGGAAACAATTATTTTGATGAGACGAAAGCAGAACCCTTGTGTCGCTCTACAATAGGACAATAATAAGTTGCTTCCAGGTCATTATGAGGCTAAGGTCATAAAAAGTCGCATAAATCATGTCACAAAGTGTTTAAAATCACAATTTCCATCAGTAATGCTTCTTAGAGGGAACCATTAAATATCTCACAACTTTCAATCTTTCATAGAGCAGTGAACACAGGTAAAACCTAATGGCTGGTCAGAAACTTGAGCAAGACTGAAGCATCGTCTAAAAGAGTGACATTTTTAAGTTTTAACTACCCCTTCTTCCATTTTTTCTTCTTTCTGTTTGAACCTTCTTACTTCTGTTCTTTATGCATGCACCAGCTAAAGCAGACTGCCACCAGCTCTGTCATCAATCAGAAAACTCTGTTGCATGCCGGCGAACATGAAGAAAGAGAAGATAATTAAAAGAGAGAAGACAAATGACGAACACGAGAGAGAGAGAGAGAGAGAGAGAGAGAGAGAGAGAGAGAGAGACATTTATAAAATAAAAAAAAGTAAATAAAAAATATAAGAAGAGGAGAATAACTTACATGAAGATGATAACATAATACTCGGTCAGTTCTCTGTCACTTTGGTGAAAGGTGGCTGTCCAGAAAGGGATGCCTGTGTTCCTCTCTCATATGAGCAAAAGTCGTATCAGTTTTCACATCCTCAATCCAAGTTCACTTAGATGTAGCCTATCAATACTAACTGTGCACTTGTTTTAAAGAAGGATATTGTTCTTGTTAATGTTACAGTGTTTCAGAGGATATGGTTCTTCTCCATGTTACAGTGTTAACATAGCCAAATGCAGAAAGAGGATTCAAACAGCCGACCCCAAAAATATTTTTGGGATAAAAGCCTGTTCACTTAGGTGTACACCTAGTTGTTGTTGGTGTTGTACTAACTGTGCACCCACTGGTCTCGTTGCATGTGTCGAAACCATCTTGAACTATTTTCTCTCAAGTCTCGTCTTATCCTAATCAACACCACCTCCACTTTCTATGAACAAACTCATTCCTTATCCAAATTCAGTTAGGTGTACCCCCAGTTGTTGTAGCTCATATGACTAACAGTATATAACTAGTAACTGTGCACTTATTGGTGTTCATTGCATGTATTGAAACCATCTCAAATGAATTTCTCTCAAGTCTCATCTTATCCTGAACAACTCCAACTTTCTATGAATACACTCCTTTCTTATTCTATCTTTTAATGGTTTTCCACTCATCCACCTCGACACTCTCATTTCGCTATGTTCACTTTCCGACCGGTTTCTTAACTTCCCAACAATTCGACCTATAAAACATGGTAGTCTTATCTTTGTCGAGCGCTTGAAACATTAAAATTGAAATTTCTATAAAATAAACATTACTGAGAATGGATAATTGGGCTTCATGATTATTGTGTAATTTTGATCATGAAAGTGGATACATCTAGAACCAACGTATTGATATGTAGCTAACTGTACAACAGAGATTGTTTAATACTGGTATTTAAGAAAAGTGGGAAAGTATTTATTCCAATGAAACAACTCTCATTTGCCAAAGGCACAGGTAATTGAATTGCTTGCAAATTAAAAAAAAAAACCGGTGCACTGAGAAACAACTGTAGATTTTAACTTGGTAAGTATCAAACCAAAGGGAACTACAAACACCATGTATTTGACCATTTGAAACAGCAAGCTGACCTGTAAAATAAAAAAAACATACAAAAGACTGTTCTACAGAAGAGCAAAGGTAAATATTAGGCATAAGCCAAATCTAAACTTAAAGATACTGCTCAAACATGATTTGGCAAGCATTTGAATTGTACAAGGGTTTTATATTACAAATATTGTAGTCTGTTTAATATTGTTACAGGGTCTACATCAAGGTTCAAAAACTCGGTATCGGTATCGGACAGTTTGTATGAGTATCCGAATCGGTAGTAACGGCAGTATCGACGGTATCGGATCGGAGTATCGGATTTTTTGGTATCGGCTGTATCGGTAATATTTAAATAATTATTAATAAATTAGTAAAAAATTAGAAAAATAATTTACATATTTATGCATTATTTAAATGTTTTTAATTTTATTTTTATTATAATTGAATAAAACAATAGTCATCATGTGTATGTCTGTAGAAGAATTTGCCTCTATTTATAGTTTTTTTTTTGTCTACTATTTTGGTTCTTCATTATTGTTCTCTGTTGGATTTGATGTCTGGAATCAATTTATACTTTTTTTTAGCTTTTTGTAGAACATCTACTTTGTTAAAGTTTCTGTGATGATCTGATTTGATCTAATTTTTTTCCGTATCGGCCAGTATCGGACCGTATCGGTCCCGTATCGGCCGATGCAGACCGATACGAAATTTTATGTACCAGTATCGGCCGATCCCGATTTTTTTGGCCGGTATCGGATCGGCCAAGGCCAGATCCGATCCGATACGGCCGATACGTATCGGTATCGGTCGATACTTCAAACCTTGGTCTACATGCACAACAAATAGAAGAGACCCCAAGCTGCACAAACACGGATATATAGCATGTCACGGGATGGGCATGGTGGACATGAATATGACATGACACCAATTTTGATGTACGGATATAACATGCCACAGGTTGGGCACAGCGTACATGAATATGATATGAGACCAATTTTCATGTGTCCGATATAACACACACTGAAGTACCCATGCTTCTTATAAGAGTTCTATCATGAGCACACAAGCTTCCTACCCTAAGGGCATTTTGGGTAGGAAAGTTGACAAAGTAGACACATTGCAATTTTCGTTGTAGACATATTGTGCTGGTTAGCGACCCCAAATTTTTCGGATATCGTTGTCATTTTATAGATATCGTGATGGTGTTTACTTTTGTGTGGATAACATAAGTAAATGTCGCGTCCCACCATGTCCAACTATACTAATTTTCAAGAATTTAACACGTAACAGTAATCGTGTCATGTCACACCCGTGTTTCAAGGCTATAGCATATGATATAGCAGTAAATTGCTGCCACTCAATGTGGCATGGGTACCAAACTTGATTATTAGGTTATACCTTACATGAACTTGATTTTATAGATATCGTGATGGTGTTTACTGTTGTGGATAACATAAGTAAATGTCGCGTCCCACCGTGTCCCACTATCCTAATTTTCAAGAATTTAACACGTAACAGAAATCTAGACTAGGGAGTCTTTTAATAAGACACGCTCCGATTTCTGCTAAATCGATAATCGTCCTCCGGACGTGATGCCGTGCGAGCGTAAGGCGCGTTCGCACAAGGCCTAGACATAATGATATACTTTAGAAACATATGCAACATAGTACGCAAATGAGATATCACACATTGAATATAGAAAAGTTCTCTTTATTGATGATAATGAACATCTGGTTACACACTCTTGACCCAAAAGTAATAAGGAGGCTGCACGGACTTAAAACTTGGACGCAAAATGAGATAGCCGATCCATACATTACATCCCTTACTAATATTTCAAAAGAACAAACCACATTGGGTGCGTATTAACACCATCGCCTAGGAGCTTCAAAAGAGTATGTGCAAGCTTCTTGAGATTATGTACTTGCGTTCCAAAGTCACAAACACGAACACGCCAAATCAGTGGAAGATTGGGGGAAGCTTCAACTCCTCGACGAGTATCGAATTAGAGGAGTTCAATGTCCATTTCCTCAAAATCTCTTTGTAACCTGCGATCAACAGACAGGGATCCCACAAACACTTCAAAGAAGTCCCCTTGGGTTGTCATTGCTCTACAAGAGTACAATATTGAATCATTTCTAGGTCTCATCCTTATTTGTCCATGTTCATAATAAAGTGACGTAAGCAGTGGCACAAAGTGTTCTAAAACAGGCCGTCAGAAGTTCCATCAGTTATGCATCTAAGTAGGAACCATTGCATATCTCATAATTTTCAAAGAGGAAGGAACAAAGCAAAGTGTGCAAGCTGCTTAGGAACTTAAGCAATACAGCAGTCTTGCCTAAAACAGGGACATTTAACTATCCCTTCTTCTAGTTCCTCTCTTCTCTTTCTCGTTCTTATTCTCTTCGTGTTCGTTGTGCACACATCAGCTGAAGCCCACTGCTGCCAGCTCTGTTTTGCATCAAACAGAGAGGTCTATGGAGAGCTGACGAACACAAAGAAGACCCAAAAAAAGAGGGGGGAAAGGAGAAAAAAAAATAACAAATGAAGACTGAGAAGAAGAAGAAAAAAGAGTCAAACCTACATGAAGATGAGAACATACTAGTGAGCCAGTTCTTTGCCTCTTTAGTGAGGACATGGCTGGCCAACAAGGGATGCCATCACTACTACTACTCTCACACTAGCAAAAGTCATTTCCTTGTACCCCTAGTTCTAATAGCTTCTTTGATCAATATTCTATCACTCCTAACCGGTGCACCTATTGATCTTGTTGCATGCGTCCAACCCATCCCAAACGATATTCTCGTCTTATCCTACAACAATGACAACTCTAGCTTTCTATGAGAGCACACATTTCTTATTCTCTCTTTTTATGTTTTGTCACTCATCCAGCTCAACATTTTTATTTCAGCTATGCTCATTTTCGGACATGTTTTCTTAACCACCCAACCTTCGACCCCATAAAGCATGGCTGGTCCTATTGTTGTCTTATAGCAGTATTTGAAACATTGAAACTGAGAGTTTTAAATAAAACATTTCTGATAAAAAAAAGACCGGATGACTTATTAAGTAAAATGCAAACAGATATAAACTTACAAATTAATATTCACGTGAACATAAATGGCATGATTGATGCAACAATTATAACACACTTGCATGACAAACCCAAATGGATAATAAAAGGAAGGCAACAAATTGGATAGCACAAGCGTTTAATACCCTTGAATCATTTCTTCGTGGGCTCATCTTCGTCGTCTTCGATATCCCAACTTAAATCCTCATCATCTTCAGCAACAGTCAACCTCTTCGTCAGATCCTCCTTTCTCGGACTTCCACAGGCTCCGCCCACTTTCTTATCATCGTGTTCCCCAAGATCCTCGATCTCATCCCATCCAATATCATCCTCCTCCTGCATGGACGGCTGCCTCGTGATCACGGAAAAGTCGCGGTCCTTGGACGACTCCACGAGTTCTATTTTCGCTTCTGAGGGTGCCATATCATCCAAGTTCTCAACTTCAGATGCTCCCGTGGGTTCCTTCTCCTCTCTCGTTTCCATGGGTGCCTTATTATCTAAGTTCTCAACTTCAGATGCTCCCCTGGGTTCCTTCTCTCGAGTCCCCAAGGTCTCAACGATTTCCGTTTCTATCGACTCTCCTGCTGGTTTCTTGAAGGTATCAGAGATTTCTTCTTCCTTTCTTTCTTCTTCGACGGGTTTCTTCTCTTCTATGGACTCTAACGTACCGACAACTTCTTTCTCTGTCGACTTTTCTTCTTTGCTTTCTTTTTCCTCCATATTTTCTGCCACTTCTTCTTGAACATCGTCATCGTCATCAACCTCCCAGCTCAGTTCCTCCTCCTCCTCGCTCGCAATCGCCCTCTGAACAAGCTTCGCCCTGGCCTCCTCGGCCTGCTGCAACTTGTGAACCCTATAGAAGTACCTACACCAGAACGCCTCCAGATCCACGACCCCCGGAACAAACTTCTCGAAAAACCCCTCCAGAAGTCCGTTCTCGTACAGCAGTCCCTCGATCTCCCCCTCCTTCTCCTCCAGCCTAAACCCCAGCCTCCACCTCTCGAAATCCTCCCCGTCCTCCGGGGCCTGCGCGAACGTGCTCGCGTCGTTCTGGATCGCGATCACCTGGGCCTCGAACCTGGTGTACCTCTTCGCGGGCTCGGCCGGGTAGGAATCGTGGGAGCTCGCGTCGGAGTCGGCGGCGAGGAGCGCCTCCTTGCTCTGGGAGATGATCTCGGCGGTGCCCCTCCACACGGAGCCGCCGATCTCGTCGATGGCGTGTCCGACCGACTCGAGCGAGCCCTGGGCGACGGAGGCGCCGGCCTCGAGGGAGCCCGGGAGGTCGCCGACGACGCGGGAGGCGACCTCCTTGATCGCCTGGGTCTCCTTCTTGAGCCCGGACCCGAACTCCTCGAGGTCCCGCCGGTAGGTCTGGATCACGGACTCGGATCTGGTGGCGAGGGTCTTGATCATCCCGCCAAGGCGGCTCCACGATCCGGACGCTTCGCTAGGGTTAGGGTTCGGATAAGCTTCCCCTTCTTCCTCCTCCTCCTCCTCCGCCGCCGCCGCCGCCGCTCCTTCTCGTTCTGGTTCTGGTTCTTGTTGTGCGTCGTCGTCTTCGTGGTCGTGAGAATAGGAGGGGTCTGGATCTACGGAGAAGACGGATTTGAAGAAATCCATGGCGGGGATTAGGGTTAGGGTTTGGATTGAGGGAGGGATGAGGATGAGGATGAGGAGGTGTCGGTGGTGGAGAAGAAGAAGGAGGGCACTGTTGGAAATTAAACTTCAGTGTGCACACGCGTGTGATAAGTAAATAGGCCGCAATGGGATCCTTGTGTTGGAAGCAACATTTTTGTGTCTCCAATTGCACTCGCAAGAATGGAATGTATGTACTTTGCAATGAGAGCATCCACCGTTGAAGAAAGAGATTTTAACTGCTGCATTTTAGCATTAAATATTACAATAAACATTTGTACATATTTAAAAATTATTAGAAAATTATACACTTCAGATATAAAATATGTCATAACTCCTTTATATTAATTATTGGACACATCAAAAGTAACCAAACAGGAAAGAAAAAAAAATTCTTATCAAATAGAAAAGAAAAATAAAAAGAAAAAAGTGGGAGAAGAAAATAAGAGATTAATTTGGAGTATTTATTTGGAATGTATCATTTATGCACCAATATTATGTGGACACTCAAAAAGTAGTAATTTACACACATTTTAATAATTTAGAATATATGTTTGGAGTATCCACACTGTGAATGTTCTGAGGAGGTGAATTGCTCGAGTACATGTTCCTCTAATGGTGTTTTATAAAATAAAATAAAACCATTAAACAATTTATTAAGGTAAATATTACAAAATATATTGTATAGAGAATTAAATTTTAATTAAATTACGCACAAAGAACTAAGTTTTCTAAATTTGTACGGATAGAACAAAAACGTTCTTAGGACGTTTTAGTTCTCTTTTATTTTTGTAACAATATAGGAACAAAAACGTCATTGGTAAAGACGTATTCAAAATTTATTTATTTTTTAATTTTATTTATAAGAAAAATTAAAAAATTAAAACGCTCATACTATAGACGTTTTAAACTTTTTATATTTTGCGTCGGAAAAAAAAATTAAGAAAGTTTTTTAGTGAAAACGATCTCGTTTTCAAGTTTTTCTTATTTTTTTTATTTTTTGGGTCTAAAGAAATTCAAAAAATAAATAATGTAGTTGTCTAAACTATGGCCACCTTTATATCAGCATCGTAACGATATTTGTTTGTTTTAGTTTTATTTTTTTGGCTAAAAAAATTAAAAACAAAAATTAATAAATAAATTTTAGTGAAAACGTATCCATTATGGACGTTTTAACAATTTTTTCATTTTTTTCATTTTACTATTTTTAACTAAAATAAATACAGATATACTACTATGTTACTGTACCTTTACAAAGGTGGTTGTAGCTTAGTGGTGAGAGTTGCATGTTGTTGTCTTGGTAAACCGGCTCGAATCTTAGTAGCCACATTTTTTTTTAGAATCTCAGTAGCTACATTTTTTTTAAAATATATCAGGCCAAAAAAAATTTAATATTTTGAAAACGCCTCTACTCGTTTTTACTAAATATTTTTCTTAATTTTTTTTCCAACCAAAAAATTAAAAAAAGTTCAAAACGTCCTTGACAAGGACATTTTGTATTTTTTTTCATTCTTCCAGAATTTTTTTTAAATAAATTTGAAAACTTCCATAGCAAAAAATAATTTCGTTCTATATTACTAAAAATATATATAGGATAGAACTAAAATGTCCTTATTCATGACGTTTTTGTTCTCTGTAAATGGATGAAGCTTATTTCTTTGTGCTTAATTTAATCAAAATTTAATATTCTATACGAAAATTTCTATAAATATTAATGGCACTACAAACTTTATTTGGGACAACATCAATGTTATATTTTTTTTCAATACCCAAATTGTTCATAAAATTTTGTTAGGACTAACACAAACTAAAATAGAAAATGTAAGTTTTTTTTTGTCTTTCTCCTCCTTTTCAAATCCTTAATTCTTAATTCATGTGTTTGCATTATTTCTGAGTCGATGGTCCCATTTGGGACTATTTTTGAAGTTTCGAACTTCGTTAATAAAGGAGTTTCGAAGCTTCAAAATTGAAACAATCTCATTTGGGATGATGAAGGACAGCCAAAATTTTGTCAGTCATATGTATTGCTTGAATTATCAAAATTTTGACAGTTCTACAATAAAATATTACTGTCAAATTGACTACAATGAAAACAACCAACTCCAAGAAGTATACTTGTGGATGTCTGTAATTAGGAACTATAGGTGGCAATGTTGATGGATGCAGCAAAAGTTGCTACTCTTTATGTTGATAACTTGTACGACATAGGGCTATGCTATGACTACAACCAAATGCCTACAACCCTCTTATAACCGCCACGTGACGTTCACGTGGCGATTGTCCATTGGAAGAGGGGGAGAGGTGGAATCCGGTGGCTGTCCGGGTGGTCGCCACGTGGCCGGAACGTCACATGACGGTCGTTCATTGGGGAGAGGTGGAGCCGGGAGTGGCCCATATAGCAGGAGGGTGAGAGGGTTGTAAGAAGGTTTTAAGCATTTGGTAGTAAACTTAGCATGCCCCTGTCCTTGTCACCTTCGTGAACATGCAACAACAACAAACTAAATGAAAACCTTCTTACACTGTTATTGCTCGTCAGGCACGGGCTATGCTATGACTACAACCAAATGCCTACAACCCTTTTACAACCGTCACGTGGTGTCCAAGTGGCGGCCGCCCATTGGAGGAAGGGGAGAGGTGGAACCCGGTGGCTGCCCGGGTGATCGCCACGTGGTGGTCGTTCATTGGGGGAGAGGTAGGGTCGGGGGTGGCCCACATAGCAGGGGGTGAGAGGGTTGTAAGAACGTTGTTGGTAGTGAACTTAGCATTATTGCGTCAGGCACCAACTCTTTGGCCCCTCAAGACTTCCGCTACAAGATAGTTGCGTGCGGCATGCTGCTGCTGATGCTGCTAGTCTTGCACTGTGAATGGAGTCTTTGAATGGTTGTAACTTGGGGCAGCGTTCGGTTTATTCGGTTTCAACCGAATCGAAATAGTCAAAACTGAAAAAACTGAAATTCTAGAAATTCAAAACCGAAATTAGTCAAAATCAAAACCGAACCAAATAATCGATTAGGTTTATTCGGTTTATTTGGTTGAACTATTTCTATTGTCTAATGGTCGGGCCCAAAATTGGAATCATGATTAAATTATTGAAATTTATATACACATATTTGTTGTATTTTAAAGTTGCCATTAAAGTTGGACTAGTTGTTAAATTATTAATGTTGGACTTCAAAACACATGTATGTAACTTGAAAATGCCTCTACTCGTTTTTACTAAATATTTTTTCTTAATTTATTCCGACCAAAAAATTAAAAAAAAAATGTTCAAAACGTCCATGATAAGGACATTTTGTATATATATTTTTTTTCATTCTTCCAGAAATACGAAATAAAATTTTTAAATAAATTTGGAAACGTCCATAGCAAGAACGTTTTCGTTCTATATTATTAAAAAAAAAATTAGGAGAAAACTAAAATGTCCTTACCCAGGACGTTTTTGTTCTATGTAAATTGATGAAGCTTATTTCTTTGTGCTTATTTTATCAAAATTTAATGCTCTATACAAAAATTTCTATAAATATTAATGGCACTACAAACTTTATTTGGGACACCACCAATGTTATATATATATATATATATATATATATATATATTTGTCTTTCTCCTCCTTTTCAAATCCTTAATTCTTAATTCATGTGTTTGCATTATTTCTTAGTAGATAGTTCCATTTGGGACTATTTTTGAAATTTCGAACTCCGTTAATGGAGGAGTTTCGAAGCTTCAAAATCGAAACAGTCTCATTTGGAATGACGAAGGACAGCCAAAAATTTATCAGTCTTATGTATTGCTTGGATTATCAAAATTTTGACAGTTCTACAATAAAATATGACTGTCAAATTGACTACAATGAGAACAACCAACTCCAAGAAGTATACTTCTCTGTCAGGATGTGGATGTCTGTAATTAGGAACTATATGTTGATGGATGCATCAAAAGTTGCTAGTCTTTTTGTTGATCACTTGTACGACATCTATGACTACAACCAAATGCCTACAACTCTCTTACAACTGCCATGTGGCGTCCATATGGCGACCGTCCATTAGAGGAAGGAGGAGAGATGGGATCCGGTAGCTGTCCGGATGGTCGTCACATGGCTGAAAATCCATGTGACGGTCGTTCATTGGGGGAGAGGTGGGGCCGGGATGGCCCACATAGCAGGAGGTGAGAGGGTTGTAAGAAGGTTGTAAGCATTTGGTAGTAAACTTAGCATACCCCTGTCCTTGTCACCTTCGTGAACATGCAACAACAACAAACTGAATGAAAACCTTCTTATACTGTTATTGCTCGTCAGGCACAAACTATGCTATGACTACAACCAAATGCCTACAACCCTTTTACAACCGCCACGTGGCGGCCATGTGGCTCCCAAGAGGCGGCCGCCCATTGGAGGAAGGGGAGAGGTGGAACCCGGTGGCTGTCTGGATGATCGCCACGTGGTGGTCGTTCATTGGAGGAGAGGTGGGCTCGGGGGTGGCCCACATAGCATGAGGGTGAGAGGGTTGTAAGAAGGTTGTAAGCATTTGGTAGTAAACTTACCTTTATTGTGTCAGGCACCAACTCTTTGGCCCCTTAAGACTAGCGCTACAAGAAAGTTGCGTGCGGCATGCTGCTGCTGCTGTTACTCTTGCACTGTGAATGAAGTATTTAAATGGTTGTAGCTTGGGTCACCGTTCAGTTTATTCGGTTTCAACCGAATCGAAATAGCCAAACTGAATAAACTGAAATTCTAGAAATCCAAAACCGAAATTAGTCAAAATCAAAACGAACCAAATAATTGATTAGGTTTATTCAGTTTATTTGATTGGACTATTTCTACTGTCTAATGGATCGAGCCCAAAATTGGAATCGTAATTAAATTATTGAAATTTGTATACACATATTTGTTGTATTTTAAAGTTGCCCTCAAAGTTGGACTAGTTGTTAAATTATTAATGTTGGACTTCAAAACACATGTATGTAATTGTTGTTTTCAAAATATGCACATTTTTAATCACAAAATATACACAAAAGTGAGGGTATTTATATAATCGCATAAGTCTTATTTGATTTTCGATTTTTTGACCGAAACCGAAATCCAAAACCTAAACCAAAAAAATAATTTTAGTATTTTCATAAGCGAACCGAATTTTTTTTTTTCAAACCGAACCGAATCTCTTATTCGGTTCGGTTCGATTTTCAGTCCAAAACCGAATAATGCTCACCCCCAGTTGTTTTACATGCGAGAAATCTGTGACTAGTTTTCGTTGTGATTCAAGACGAGTTGGATGAAATCTTAGGTTAGGGTGAAATTTTGTTACATGAGCTTTACCTATCTTACCACTTGCACCGGCGTAGTAGGTTATATAGTATGATCCTCTCATGCATATACATATCAGGTCGACAATCGATCGGTCGAATGTTTTCTTTTATAAAGTTTTCTTATTGCTCCATACTATGACGATGATCTGAAGACCTCCAATAAAACAAGGAGGGAAGCATCCAAAATAGACGAACCTGTGGAGGTACTTCAATTTAAAACAGTTACAGCCTTGTTTCTAAATGTTCTGCGTTATTAATCCTCTGCTAATTTCAAAAAAAGAAAAAGAAAAAGAAAATGGAAAGCAATGGCAAGCTTGTGGAAAGTGTAACAATCATACTCCTTATACATAATGGATACTATGGAAACCAGCATACAAAGTCATAGTACTAGAACAGCTCTATATGTAAGATTCAGACATGCTATAAACCCATATTGGGCATTGAACTTGCACCTGCACCACAAATCCTAGGGAAATTCCACACTTGTTTTCAATATATAATCGAATAAGAACAAAAACTCAATACCATGTCATTCATAGACACACAAATTGGGGAACCCGGAAAATATTAACCTAAGGAGGGGCAAACTTAGGAGGCGAGGCGGCATTTGGAAGCCTGGATATTCTTTCGATTTCTTTGATTATGAGATCCTTCTCCTCTTCGAGTTGCTCGTCTTCACCACCTTGGGAAAACAAAGTGCCAAGTATTAACATACGAAAAATGAGTTTCTCAGGGAAACCCCAGTCAATCCACAAGATGGGTGTTTCCACCATATGGAATGACGGGAAAAACTATGATACAGCCGGTGTATGACAAGTGGGCCCCCCATCTCTTTTCGTAAAGTGTGTAAATATAAACTTTACAGAGGGACCCGCTTGTCACACACTCAAAGTCTTTCTCATGGCATGACTTCTAAGCTCAGCATGATGGTTCCCACTCCAATATCTGAACCACAGTCAATCTAGATTGAAAGAAGCCAATAACTTAAAAACTTTACCATTGCTTGTAGGAAGATTGTTGAGTAGCACCAACAACTCTCCATGATTTTTTGCCAAGACCTCAACTATCTCACGTGGCTTATGTGGATTAGCAACAAACACCTGTTTGACAAAGAACAGAACTAAATAAAAATTTATTCGGAATACAAAATAAAATTCACTCGTCAGTATGACATATCATTGGTGTCAGCTTCATAAAAAGCTTTTCTCCACAATCCACAATCTATCAAGGACGCCTCTCTCGTAAGTACCAATGGCCCTTTACTTCTTACCGCATCTCAAAAGAAGTGCAACGGCAATTTTCACCGCATTCTATTAATAGCCACCTTCTCTGCTAATTTACACCGTCATATCCATTGTTTCTTGCCTAATGCTTATTTTAAAAGAAATGAGTGGATGTATGTTGAAAAGGAGCTTCATACTAACATTCAGGATATTTGTATAATCTGCCATATGTGTAAGTTATGATGTCCAATCAAAGCTAAATCTTTTTGATAATTTCTAGATGATTAAAAATATATATCATATCTTCACTGATAGATCATGATATGCTTTTAGATATCCCTAAATTATTTAGGGACAGATTAAATCTAAATTAGTTGCATCTTTATAACTATATAGACCTTATCTTTCATCAATATAAAGATATTTGATGGAAAAGGTTGTACATCAGTTTTTTCCACATAAAGAAACTTCTGTCCAAGAGTTGGAGAAACCTATTGCAAGATCCCTCCGGAGATATAAATGAGAGATAATAAGAAGTCATTTTGCAACCTAGACCATTCTAGGCATCAAGAATGTCAATTTGTCGAATCAATGTCAATTGTTTTTAATTCTTATGTTTTTAAAGAGTGACAATAAAAAATACTCTTTTTATTTGCATGTAAATCTTATACTGCCATGTCTAATCCTCACAATATACAATCAGTGTTTCTCGTATAGACAACTAGTTGGGAACAAAAGATCTAAATAGAATAATAGATTTTTTTTTAGATATAAGCTCCTCAATTATATGCCATTTCAACATAATCCTCCAGAATATTGTCATTTGGAAGTTAATCCCTTTATTCATATAGATTATTGCATCATAACCATCTGGGGTCAAGGATACTAGAGAACCATCGTAAAAGTTAAGGGATGATTACTTTTTTGACAATTTTGCCCTCGCCCTTTCCTCCTTCGCCCTCCAAGCCATCCATGGAAGAACCCCAAACACCAACCCAGTCTGCAACCAGAACCCTCTCCTTCCACCTCCTCCCTTCTCTCTAACTCTATTCATCCTCCAACCCAACAAACTCAAATCCACCATCCATGGAAGAGAACCAACCACCAATATCCTCCTCCACAAGTTACCCTCCTCCCGCCTTCTCCCTCTCCCAATCACTCACCTCCTTTGATGCGGAATGGATGTGAGGCTTAAAATCAGTAAATTAATTTGAATTAAAGTAAGTTCATGTAAGTCTCTACTAATTACCAAAAAAAATTCTAGGCTGCCAAGATTAATAATTATATAAGGTAAGAGATCATAAGCTATCGTGCAGACCTTAGATTTTGTAGGAAATTAAATCGAGTTACCACTAAATCAGGACAAATATCTATTTAATATGTAGGTTGATAGCAACAAGTTCCATTTTTTTTTTTGTAGAAGCACTCAAGTTATTGGTGGATCAACAGCTATTGATAGCGTATTGGATGGTAGATGCAGTTGTCATAATTACTTGATTTAAAATGAAGAAAGAGACTAGAATCAGAATGTCGAATGATTACCAAAAGGAAGGGGGACTGCTGCTTCTGCTTTCTAATGCTTCTGTTGCTGCTTTTGCACTGCTTTTTAGAGAAGAGAGGCTAGGGGGTCGGGAATAAGAGAGGGGTAGGAGAAGAGATATTAGGCCATCGCATCTAGGAGGACAGTGGAGCTCATCAATAGTAAGGTTTCATTTCATTCATTCATAATTCATCTCTTATCTTTTGACAAACAAGGATATATACACTCCCATCAAACAAACAAACAAACTAACGATCCTAGGAAAAGGTAAACAAAAACAAACAAACTAACAGACTCTCAAGGAATAGGTAAATACAACATCCATTCCTATTGATTAGGACAATTAAAACAAAAACAAAAATAAAAAACTGAACTTGAAATTCAAATGATGTCATCATCAATTCTCCCAGGATGAAAGAAATTCGACTCTAGCGAATGACTCCTGTAGTTACTGTCATAATACTCAAGTAAATCTGGAACAAGGCGCAGCTCCCCCCGTGTAATCCACAAATCATCAAGTCGATCTTTCCATCGTTCCAAGTAACATTGACAACCACCATCTTTAGTAGAGATGATCTGACCATCCAATATTATATCAATGTGATCTGCTAATTAGGACCATGGATGGGACCATGGAAGTGATGGTAGTGGCGGGAAACTCTCTGGAAGAGGCTCATGGGTAGGCTCATGTGAATCCACAAATGGATCATCTGGACTAATTGGGAAACCCTTGTATGCCATCAAATCTTCAATAATAAATATGAAACTGATCCCGAATTTAGATGATAATGCATTCGCGGTCTAATTCTCTGCAAAATTCTAAATAGTCTTGCACTGCGACCATGTAATTTCTTAACGGATCCTTGAGAAAACCGTTCCGGTCTAACCCGGACAATAACATAATCATTAATTTGGAATTCAAGAAAATTTATGTATTTATCAGCAAAAGACTTATATGGAGCATTACTTAATTCAATTTTTTAGCTGATTTCTTTATGCAAATCATGAACATGTTTGGCAAATGCAGATACAGAATCAGAGACCTTAGAATGCTGAGACATGGTAATGAGATCTATATGGCTCCTGGGTTTGAAATCATGCACGACTTGAATTGGACTCATGCGTATAGAACTATTAACTGACCAATTATATGCAAACTCGGTCTTAGGTACTATGATAACCCATTTTCTGATATTTTTCCAAACCAAACAACGTAGAAGATTTCCTAAACTCATACTAGCCACCTCAGTGGATTTCAGTCGATAATGCGGCATATTAGATACAGTTGGTCCCGAGACGAGATCAATAGTGTGTTGAATATCATGCATCGGGGGTAAAACAGTTCGGAAGATTCTCAGGAAAAACATCTTTAAACTCCTCCAGGACAGGGATTGCTTCAGCTGAGACTTGCTCTTGGGAGTCATACTGAACTTCCCTAGCGACTAAGGTAACTAATGTAGTCCCTTTAGCAATCTCATCTTCTATTTCTTTAGGGCCTATAAGGGCAAGTCCGTTCTTCTTGTCGGAGGTTCCACTATTCTTAATATTTGGATTAGGCTTTGGTTGCATAGGGTTGAGCCTAATCTTTTGATCCTTATACATGAAGGTGCAAGAGTTGGAACGACCATAGAGAGTGACTTCTAAATCAAATAGACAAGCTTCCTAAAACGTTGTCCTACATCCATCTTAATCACATCGCACCATACATTGTCCTTGTAAATAGCAAACTCTACAAGAACAAGACCTCTCATTAACGCTGATGGATGACTCGTCTACCCATCTAACCTTATACGGGTTAGGGTGAGGTTCAGTCTTAAGATCAGTCTTGGCTACCATGTTAGATGCAATAGCGTTAACACAACTCCCACTATCCAAAATCACCTTATATGATTGATTACAAATTCTAATAAAGGTGTAAAAAATGGAGGTACGACGCCACTCGTCAATGTCTTTAGCTTGTGACAAGACACATTGAACAACACTAAGTCTAGGGTCTTCACGTCCCCTATCAACATCCCCAAAAGTCGAGAAACTCCTAATGAGTCCCATATATCCATCGTCTTCAGGACGATCATCTTCGCACTCTCCTAGATATGGTTCATGTTCTACTATGTTGACATCCCGATCTTTGTCGGGTTGATCCTCTACAAGGAGGGTTTGAGTCGGACACTAATGTGTGTAATGACCATAACCATGACACATATAATACTCAGTACGAGGATTGGCCTTGTGAGCCTCCCCAAGTAAACCCTTTTTTATTGGAATTTCTTGACGACGATACATTAGGTTTTGGCTTAGGTTGGGACTGATTAAACCTAGGATTTGACTTAATGGGTCTGTTAGGGGTAGTTCATGAATCACGCTGCCTATTAAAAAAGGATCTTTGAAATCGGTCAAGATCCTCAACCAATTGATAAGCATGCTCTAATGAAGTCACCTCATGCAGAAACAAATCACGTTGTAAGTCATCTCGAAACCCAGACCTAAACCTAGAAAGGGTCATTCCAACCTCTTCCGTCACATCACATCGAATTAAATATTCGTTGAATTTGAAGATGTATTCCATGATAGGACGATTGCCTTGGGTCAGTTTCTGCCATTGATCCAAGAGCCTTTGTCGGTAGGATGTTGGCAATTATTTTTCTTTCAACTTCTCTTTCATCTCATCCCATGTAAGAATGAGTTCTTACCTCCTTTGTACCAACAATCGCTCAACATTTTGCCAATGCAACTTAGTTTGTCCAACAAGTTTCATTATGACAAAATGGGCTTTCCTAACCTCAGACATCATACCACCTAAAATAGTGGTCCATGTCTCTCATGCAGACGATGAAAACTTTTGGATCCAACTGACCGTCAAAAGTAAGCGCTTCTATTTTCACGCTTCTCATTATTCTCGTCTCCTGATGAGGTCTCGGGGGTGGCATATAGTCATGATGTCTGACGGAATCATTCTGACGGTGATCAAAGCCTCTAGGTCTTTCCCTATCCAGATTATCTTGGCGTTGTCTATAGTCTTGATGTCCAACTTGGTCATCCCTACGATGATCCAAACCCCTGTCTGTCTCTATCCATCTCTCGATGGCCACTATGATGGAAACCCTCATCCAACAGGTCAGGAGTTCTACGACGTTCACGTTCGAGCCTTTCAATTTTGTCCATAGTATCTTCATTAGACGTTCTTAGCGCATTGACATCTTTTCCATGTTAATTAGACGGTTAAGAATATCTTGCAACATTTGGTCTTGTTCAGGGGCCATATCAGGAGTGGGCTGGTATTGTCTACCGATACGGGTGCTCATGCAATGTGATATGGGTCCTAAAAGATACTCTATATGTTTTCAATGCATAAATTGAAGAAATCTAATGCAAATGAAACCTAAACCATGTTTTGATACCAAAAATTGATGCAGAATGGATACAAGACTTAAAATCAGCAAATTAATTTGAATTAAAGTAAGTTCACGTAAGTCTCTACTAATTACCAAAGAATTTATGGATTGCCAAGATTAATAATTATATTGTAGAAAATTGAATCGAGTTACCACTAAATCAGGACAATTGTCGATTTAATACGTAGGTTTATAGCAATAAGGTCCATTTTTTTGTTGTAGAAGCACTCAAGTTTTTGGTGGATCAGCAACCTACTGATAGTGTATTGGATGGTAGATACAGTTGTCATAATTACTTGATTTAAAATGAAGAGGGAGTCTAGAATCGGAATGTCGAATGGTTACCAAAAGAAAGGGGGGACTATTGCTTCTGCTTTCTACTTCTGAATGCTTCTGCTAATGACTGCTGCTGCTTTCTAATGCTTTTGCTGCTGCTTTTGCACTGCTTTTTACAGAAGAGAGGCTAGGGGGGTCGGGAATAAGAGAGGGGTAGGAGAAGAGAAATTAGGCTATCGCATCCAGAGGAAAATGGAGCTCATCAATAATAAGGCTTCATTTCATTCATTCATAATTCATCTCTTATCCTTTGACAAACAAGGATATAAATAGACTTACATCAAACAAACAACAAACTAACTAACAATCCTAAGAATAGGTAAACACAAAACAAACAAACAACTAACAGACTCCCAAGGAATAGGTAAATACAACCATCATTCCTATTGACTAGGACAATTAAAACAAAAACAAAAAACTGAATTTAAAATTCAAATGATGTCCTCATCATCCTTCCTCGTCCCACTCCTTCCTTTCCTCCTCCATCCTCCAACCCACTTATGGAAGAACCCCAAATGACAACCCCTCCACAACCGAAACCTTGTCCTTCCGCCTGCTCCCTCCCTCTCCAACTCTCTCCTCCTTTCATCCTCCAACCCAACAAACTCAAGCCGCCATTCATGGAAGAACACCGACCCCCTCCTCTGCAAGCACAGCCTCCTCTTGCCTTCTCCCTCTCCCCTCCCTCCACCACCACCTCCTTCCTTCCTCCCTATGTCTCTCCCAAGTCCCCTCCCTTTCATCCTTCATTCCCTACCAAACCTTAGGGATACAGAGGTCATTAGCCTGGTATGGATAATGCTAACCCTAGGGTTAGATTATTTTAACTAGGACAAAAGCTAGCGATGCTTTAGTTGTAAATTGAAATAGTCTATATGAATATGGGGGCATCCTTTCCAAATAACAACTTGGGGGCTTACGTTGAGATGGGCAAGCTTTGAGGGGCTTACAAAATTCTGATAGAACATCTCCTTATCGTAACAAACAATCTGGTCAATGTACCTTAAAAATGTGAAAGGCTGATATCTTGATATTCTTGCTTTTATCCTGCATCAACATGGTCATTCATTAATACTAAAGAGAAAAGAGACGTGTTCCATGAGATAAACTTAAGAAATAGCAGTTTACATAACTCAAGATTGAAGAGGAAGCAGTATATTACTAGAGGTGATGACCAACAAAACTCTATAGAAGAAACATCGATAACATTATGGATTCATGCTGTTAGAGCAAAAACAGCTTGGAATGAAAAGTGTCACGTATCTAGTAAGGGAAAATTTTATAAAAAAAGTATTGAGGCATCAAATTTCATATTTGGAGGAACACAAAAAGGATCTCAGACTAAATTCAGGTGGATTGAAGAACACAACATTTCACATATAATTAAAGCAATTTCTACCATCACTTATATTTTCTAGTCATTAAAGCATTGATTTCTTAAACTAAATATTGTGCATAGGAACTAATACATACATCCTTATCGTTCTGTAATTTTAATTTATTATTCACGTCTACGTCTTTGGTCTGGACAGTTTCACGTCCGTGCTCTTTTTGCTTTTATGTTGCGACAGCTAACTAACCTAGACATAACATTCCAGATGTAATCAGCATGCATACGACATTAGTGTTCCAAAAAAATTCTCCTCCAAGCAATATACTGCCATCAATAGGTTTGATAATTGCTACCGACCATGATATGCTTTCCTTCTTTTTTCCAATTTCCTTTCTGTTTGTTGGGGGGGATGTTTTCCTTATTGACAACAGGACACTATGACACCAAATGGGCAATATAGTCACTAGAACTTGCCAATGGACAATAAGACACCTATGCAACAGGAACAAATTGATGGAAATACAATGTCAGCTAATCATCAGCTATAGCTGATACTCCAATGTCCCTGGCTGGTTTCCCATTGAGTCAAACTTCAGAGAGAAAATATGAGTTCTGAGAAGATACAAAAATCAGCAACATGACGAGACGTTTTTAATGATATCAAACTGACAGAAATACTGGCATGCAATCATTAATCATGATGCATAATAGGTAAGAGAGATCTATCAACTTTACAGGCATGAAGCTTAATACAAATCCAAGAAGCCCACGCTCACCTTGCAAAACTTGATAAGAAGCTAATTTAATATGCTTACATCATCTTAACATCTTAGGAGAATCAGTAAATGTGCGTTGGGGATACATAGTAAGCAATGACCAGATCTTCGGGAGATATACAAACCAACTTGCATAGGCAGTGCATGAAGTCAGTGGAAATTCAGGGTTCAAGAAGCAATACTTAGTTACTCATAAATGGCAGTATTTGAGAATGCATTAATATGTGATATGCAGTTGTGCCTATTCCAAAGATGCATAACTTAATGAATGTAAATGACAGCCCTAAAAAAATAATCAAGTGAAGCCTGCTTTCTTATTTGGCTATGCCCCTTATAGAGGACAACTAGATCCAATCTGCAGCCACTGTTGATTAACTAGACCTGCCAAGCTTTGAAAGCAAAGAACTGAAAATTCTGAATCAATTATGTTGTCACATGCTTTAGCCACAAAATCTCCAAAACATTTCTAAATATGATGACAAAGGCAATCAGATCAATAACTGGAACTATAAATCGACAGAACAGCTAGTGTATCTATCCATTTTTACAACTATCATAATGGTACGCATATAATTTCAATAGATGAGATAATATGTCAGGCTCTATACAAAACACAATTTTTCACCCAAATGGCAAAAAAGGTAGAGCAAGCAGGTGACACCAACCAGAGAAAAACGGTCAAATTTTTCTAGGAGTCGAAAGTAGTTGTATCAACCAAGGTTTTAGGCCACGTTTGGTTCGCGGAATCATGGCCTTGGGAAGGAAAGTCGTTCATTTCCTGTGTTTGGATGCCAAAGGAAAGAAAAATGATTCCCAAAGGAAAGGAAAATAGGGGGAAATGGTTCCCCCACCCACCCAAGGATCACTTTTCCAACCTAAGGATTCACTTTTCCTACCAATTTTCATGGCCTTTCCAAACACCGGAAAGGAAAATTGATGGAAACTGAAATTTCCCAAAGGAAAGGAAAGAGCAAAGAATTGATTTCATGTCCATTCCTTTCCGCGATCCAAACGAGGACTTAAATCTCGGCTACGGATCCTTGCGAGTTTCGTTTTTGGTGGTTTTTGGACCAGAGTATAAGGGTTTCAGGTCGGCAATTAATTTTTAAAAATATTAAAATCTAAAAGGTAGTATTAACTGATATATTTAGGCCTAAATTTTTTGTATTAATTATACAGTTTTATGTTATTTTCGAAATAAATTGTGATCAACATTGTTGAAATTATATCTTTATTAACTTTCTTTCAGAAGACATAACAATTTTATTGTTAATTTACTATCTATTTAGCACCTACAACAACATTCTGAATCCATTACATCTTTAAATTTACTGATAATAAAGCAGTTAATATTATGTAACTAAACTAATCCTTTATTAATACTAACCACAAGTTATCCATGTAATCTACACCTATTTGTATCCAAGTGATTCAATTTTATAGAACTCCATATAATTTTATATAAATTTACATTCAAGTAAAGAATACATATGTAAGTTATAATTTTATTTCGGAGTTATATAAGTATAGATCATTGTCTATCTAACTCATAAAAAAATTCTTAGTTCCCCTTATAGTTGAAAAATTGAAACCCACAAGTGCAAGACGATTATAACTCTAACCTGGAAAAAAAAGTTTTAATGAAATGGGTGGTTTTTTGTAGGTATCGGCCAAAACAGAGATTCAAGATCGGTTGCTGTTAAAAAAGACTGCTGAAATTTAAATTTTCCATATCATCATCCTGCCAAGTGGGATATACAAGAATCTCATTTGGAGCATCTGGGAATATAAAGTCAAGGTGTCAGAAACTTCTAGACATGGAGCTCAGATCAGATTCCTTCACGGAACTCAGTGGTGAGTAGACTTGCACGTAGCCTGCAATGATGACTGTACTAATGTGCAGGTTTGAAGATGAGGTTCTATCTAATTGTTGAACTTGTGCCTAAGGACAAGGGGAACAACTCCATGATGTGAAGTTCTCATTTTCAACTGTACTTGGGCTTTGCTTTAATAGGAAAAAAAAATCAAGCCAAGTGAGGTCATATATGTAAGATGGTAATTATGTACTGAAATAAAATGTTTTAAGTAACAATTGCTATCTTCATATATCTAATGAATGTTGATGTAATTGGTTTTAGAGCGCCCAACAAATCATAGGAAAGGCAAATTATACTCCAAAAAGTATTGCCTCCTTTATCACATAAAAAGTTACTAGATCTAAAATATCCACAGAAAATTAGGAAAAAAAAAAGAACATTTTGTTGCCTAGTTCTTTGAAATCATTTAGTTTGAGACAAATGGCAATTTATTTTTGATATCCTGGGATTCCTATACACAGGCCAAGAACTGAACAGAATAATATACACGTCTACTCATCTACAGCAGTTCTGAAAGGGTATAAGTAACTTTATATTAGGATTTCCAAACAGGTTATGAGAACTAAATTCAAATTATATTGTTATCAATTGTTTACAAGCTGGCACATTTTATATCATACTGGAGAATTTAGACACCTTCAACATTGTTGCTATGTTTGTCAAGAAACTAGGGTCATTGTGAGCAGAAAAGGGAAAAGAAGAGAGGTAAGAGGGAATTGAGGCGACTCAAATATCATAATAATTGCATACACACTTCACACCTAAACAGTAGTAACTATACCATTTTTATACAAATTTCATACTTCCATTAATCACATAATAATCTAAAACAATAGTGAAGATGATAGCATTTGCTATGGAAAATTTCATACATTTTTAGCCACAATATAAGCCAAAATCGAACTGAAACAGAATCCAAGAAGTTACACAACAATCCCAAGTAAAGTTTCAGAAATTTTAATCTCAAGACATATACTATGGGAAGAGCATAACATGAGCATAATAATTAATATAACCAAGATAATAAAGATAATAAAGATAATGAAAGGTATTAGTACCTTCAACAAAGCCATCATAGTCTTTAAGTAACGGACTTCTAAAATGTACCGCTTCATTATTTGTGCATTTGGAGGCTCTAAAAGGAACTCTGAAAGAAGCTAATATACAATATGCCCATCAGTTCATATTTTGAAATCATGGCCAGTCATATTGCAGCGGAAGTGTTGTTCATTCAGTCCACTAACCTTCAAAGATTGCCTTCTAGTTACATAGTTTTGAGATGCCAAAAGCTTTTCATAGAGCTCAAAGAACTGCAACAACAAGAAGAAAAAGCTTGCCTAGACTCCCAGCTAGCAAACCAAGTATAGAGACATAATAGCAATATCTATCTTGTTTAATTTTAAGCTAGTAAACCAACAAGAAGAAAAAATATTAGCTTACCTGTTCATAGTGGACACTCAGATACTGAGAGACTACATTTTCATGTTTAGTTAGTAACTCCTGTATATATAAAAAAGTCTTTTATAATGAGCACAGTAGCTAATGGCATGAATTGGAGCTCATTAGCAATAATGTCCAAAAATAATGAGATGACAAGGAAAGGTGCATAAATCACCTTGAAGGTAGCAAGGGCATCAGAAGCAATATCAAAGTTAGGTAACTCAACATATTTGAAGAACAACTCAAAGCTTGTCGATTCCAATACATATCTGAAAGAGCACTACAAAATCAAATGCATGACAATTATCAAGATTATTTGCCATAAGCTAATAAAGTACAAAGAGCACATAACTTTAAACAGATATCTGATCTAATTATGACCATGATGTACCTCAGTACATGAAATAAGTATTTAAGCTAATTTGCCTTTAAACACCCTCAACTATCAAACTTTTGCAACTTGCTACCTTAAACTGTTTTTATTAGCAAGTTGTTGTAATATGGCTCGTGTTCAAATCAGGAAAGCCCTATTCAGAACCAATTTTGGATGGTTTTCAACAGTTGGGATTTCCTCCAATATTTAGTAATATTAGGAGAGCCTATTTAAGGTTATTTCTAATCCTAATTTAGGTGAGGTTGGGAGTATTAAAGATTTAAAGGCGTTGCTTGTGCTAGGAAACCCTAAGGGAAATTGAGAGAAGAAGAAGAAGAAGAAGAAGAAGAAGAAGAGACCTCGTTGGACATCTCGTAAGGGAAGGTTTGTGGGATACTGGATTACTGTACCAACTCTTGTAAAGTTCTCTCTTGATTCAATAAAGAAAGTCTCCCCTTGTCCCATAGACGTAGGCCAATCTTCGGCCGAACCACGTAACTTGTGTTTTCATTTCTATTAATTTCAGTTATTTATGCTTTATTCATTCGTTGTCAAAAAGTTACGTTCCGCATCGTACGGATTCTTAGAGTTGCTATCCTCAATTATCTAGCGTGCAACTTAATTCCTCAGTCACATTTTCCGTTAAATTTTCATGTGACAGATTTTTACATTAAATACCTTAATTCCCCCCTCCCCCCTCTCAATTACAGAGTAATCCTTTTATTTTACCAAAAAAAAAAAAAAAAAAAAAATCCTTCATAATATTATAATCATATATAATGGTGACAAGGGTTGTGGAGAAGGTGAGAGGGATTGAAGGGGAAAGTTGGCAGGGTGGTCATTGGCGAAGGTGGAGGCCAAGTGTTGGGGGGATTGAAGTTGGTGTGGAGAGGATGACAAAGAGTGCGACACTACTGCTGCTGCACTCACCTGGATTTTCAAGTATCATGTGGAGAATCCGAATGTTCTCAAAACAGCCAAAGCAAATCTAAACTTATCCAATTAATTCTTTTATTTTCTAGTGTCTGAAATGTTTATGGTTTATTATAGGAGCAGATGGACATCAGTGCAAAGAGAGGTCATAGGATGGAGACAAGTCCCTGACTTGTAGGCTAATTCAGGAGACCATGAGGTTGCTTCCATTCTATCCTTCACTTTCAAACAAGCAGTAGAAGATATGGAGTATGAAGGTGGGTACTTGTATATATGAAATTCCTAACTTTTTC
Source organism: Iris macrosiphon (assembly GCA_036927795.1). Taxonomy (NCBI): domain Eukaryota; kingdom Viridiplantae; phylum Streptophyta; class Magnoliopsida; order Asparagales; family Iridaceae; genus Iris; species Iris macrosiphon. The sequence continues at coordinate 49,285,827 of JAYESA010000005.1, read as the reverse complement.
TTGTTGTATTGATTGCTTGTTTGAGAGACTGAAATGGTTATTACTTTGGAGTTGGAGAGTATGGTGGTGGAGGAAGGGTGGAGAGTAGGGAGGTGGTGGAATGGAAGGTTGGAGATGGGTTGAGGAATAAGAAGTGAGGAAGAAGAAGAAGAAGAAGACTATTAGATTGTAATTAGAGAAATATATATATATATATATATATATATATATATATATATATATATATATATATATATATATATTTGATTATGTTGTTAGATTAACAAAGTCGGGCTTTGTGTTAATTTTAACAGAAAATGTGACAGAAAGTATTAAGTTGTAAGAAGTTAGATAGACGAGGGTAGGAACTTGCTAATAAAAGAACTTGCTAATAAAAACAGTTTACGGTAGCAACTTGCAAAAATCTGGTAGTTGTGTATTTAAACTCAAATTAGCCAAGTACTTAACATAGTAGTATAGTTTGGGCGGGCTATTACAACATTGGGTGGATAAGTGCCTCCATCCCACTGAATGCCATATACAGCAGCTACCGCTGCTTGGATGCACCGACACTATACAAAACCATTGCTACATTCTCAAGGGTGCTATTCTCTCGTCAAGGTGTCTAAGCCTCGATCTGCTTCCTACCATCCTTTGACTGTCCTCACAGACCTTGCTCACTATGAAATTGCTCTGGGATAAGTGCTTCCATCCCACTCGATGCATATACACAGCTACTATGAATTAGCTGCATTGTGCTAAACATGAGCACGGGTACATTCTCAATAGAGTGTTTTCTCTCCTCGAGGAATCCAACCTTCAGCAAACTTCCCATCCCCAACTTGCTAATTCCTCTTTTTGGCTTTTGTGAATGGTGAGCGGAACTTATAAACTAGAATACTTCAACATAGGAATCCCATGCATTATATATATATATATATATATATATATATATATATATATATATATACACACACACACACACACACATATTGGTACTATGTGGAATCATCATCTTCTACACCTCCCAAAATGAGAAGACTTGAATGTGGTACACACATAGCATGCACGTGCAAATGGTTCACACGTACTACATGCTAACCCTGAGGAAGCTCGACATAACC
>JAYESA010000005.1:49055542-49284624 GCA_036927795.1 Iris macrosiphon | reverse complement strand
AATAAATAAAGTTTGGAAGTGACAAATTTATAGTTTGAGTATTTGGATGTTTGATGAAAACTTGGTAGTGAAGCTTGGAAGTGGGATAGCCATTAAATAAATCCTATTTTTCTTCCTCCTCTCGGCTTTCCTTACCCTCATGGAGAGGAGCAGTTTTTCCTAAGTCAGATCACCACCTCGATCATCTCTCTCTTCTTTCCCACTTTCCGTCGAGGGAGCAACAAGTCCATTTTTCTTCTCCTCCCATGGGAAGCCACCACGAGAAACATTAATGTCCACAACCCTTTATTCTCATCCTCCCTCTTCTCCGGTAGCAACAACAACGCCCCCAACCATGCCTTCACCTCATCTACAACCATTAGCCAACATCCTCCATCTCCTCGAGCTCCAATCGATCCTAATGGTACCACAACCCTCTCTTCTTCTTCTTCTTCTTCTTCTTCTTCAACTTGATTCCCTCTTTCCACCTCTCTCTCTCTCTCTCTCTCTCTATATCTCTCTCTCTCCCCCACCACTTGACAGAGCCCCTACCTCTACCAGTTCCACATCACTTAAACTATCGTCGCTGCCATCCTCCTTGAGATCCCCCACCCATGTCCCTCACCACCGCGTCACCACCTCCGTCAAGCCCGCGACGAAGCAACCTTGCCTGCGCCTTCTCATTGCATCTCCAACAGACTGAAAGGCCAAGAACTAAAAGTCCTCGCATGCTTCAAAAATATTTACATGCGTTTAATTTTTATTTTTTTTAAATCTACTTCACTTGTCTGGTTCCATATATGTACATGTGTTTTATACATTCCTTTAGTCTCGAACAAATTTTCACATTGAATGTTACTATCTTTAGAGCTAAATATTTCTTAAATTTTTTCAACAATGTCACTTAAAGACCTTCCAGCGATCGTCTGTCACATTCCAGTCCCAAAATACGTAGGACTAGGACACGTAACAATGACCAGCTACGTACCAAGTTGACTCCACTCCAACTCGAATATTTATATGTTATCTAGAGTCGACTAATATAACTATAAGTCACAGTTAATTAGGACACTAAGATTATTACACATGATGAATGGATATATAGGACATTTTGTTTGAATTCTAATGTATACACATAAGTCTATATAATATTATATGCATGTGTTTGAGCATATCTTAGGATATTAAAATAAGTTAGAGTTGTGTTCGATACACGTGCATCAATATCGACTTACCATTTGACAAAGGTTAGAAACTATCAACGTTAGGGAAGTAACAAGGAGTCTTAGGTCTACCAAATTGAGGAAATCAAAATATCGGTCAAAGGCTTAGCGACAGGGAAGACCTAAAATTAATGTCAAGTGTATTTTTAAGCAATTGTTAAGGATCATTCCATTCAAAATTTATTTAGGATAAAGTGCATATTTTAGGATTTTCTATAATTTTGTATCAATCCATATACTAGGTAGAATAGATACCTAGAATAGTCACTATGAAGTCGAGAATATTATGACTATATACTTGGAATTAGGACTAAAGTCATCTCTTGTTAGTAGAATAGATACTTAACTAAATTAGGGTTTAACTCTAGACCCTATACTAGGTAGGCTATTTTTCGATGAACATCGAGGATAGTTACCAAAAAATGATGTAGGAAATTATCTTAGGTTAGTAATGTGACTCGTTGTAGATGAACGAGTCAAATGACCCGAGAGTCTGAATATCGATTTCTAGTTCTCTGGGTTAAAAATTGTGAATTTTTTGGAATTTTTGGAGCTCGAAATATATAAACTATAAAAATTTTGGACCTCGAAATAAAAAGGTGACTGACGATTTTTTTTTATAAAATTTTTAGGAAGATAACCAATTTCGAACCCATTAGTTGTCAATCGAGTAAAAGCCTAATTAGGTAGCCATATTTCAGTTAGAGAACCGATTTATCTGGATTGCACGTGAACCCATTTTTTTGGATTTCTCGTGAACCGACTCAACATTCCTATGGCGAAAGAAATTTTTGGTCTACTAGCACCCATTACATTAAACCTCCAATGATGTTTGATTACTCCAACTGTCAGACACTTGTTCTAGATTTTGTTTTAATTTCTTATCACACCTATAAGAAGTATCAATTCCAGAAAGATCATGATATCCATAACATTTGAGTATCTTTTTTTACGTAGTGAGCTTGTGATAAAGTAAGTTCAGTTTATTTCTGGATGATCTTTATCCCCAGGATAACATCAGCATCTCTCATGTCCTTTATGCTGAACTTAGACGAGAGGAACTTCTTTATCTACCATCAACGAACTTGGTGCATATATATATCAGTCTCGCTGAACCTATAGTCATTTAATCTAATAATTTTAAAAAAACCTCTTGTGCCACATCTTTGGACTGTATAAAAAATTTACAATCCTGACAACATACATGACTGTAGAAATTTTTTACAGTCCTTGGTCTTCCAACTTGCAGCTGTGCCAACTTCTATTACTTCGAATCCCTAAAATTATTTTGAAAGTTCAAAATTTCGTCCAAAATTAATCTAAAACCTATTTTATGTTATTATACAAATATATTTTGGACATTTAGAAGGATTGAGAAGAAGATTTATCAAAATTATAAATCTTAAAATTATAAATGATAATATGGAGGAAAAAGATTGAGAAGATAATTTGTGGAGGATTAGGAAGAAGATTTGGAAAAAATATTAGGGTTTAAGAAGAGATGGAAGGGATGGAGAAAGAAAAAGTTTAGAATCTTGAAGAGAGAGAGAGAGAGAGAGAGAGTTAGAATGATTTAGTTTGTGGAGGTTTGGGGGAGAGGGAGGAGGGGTGTGCAGCCCCAAGTGGAAAAATAACTGCCCAGAGTAAAAGTTTCTCTAAACTGGACGAGTCCCAAATTATGGCTAGTCCCGAGTAAGAAATGAAGTACCTATAAAAACTCCAAAATTAGTGGAAGATGTTCACCTACCATCTAAGGATTGTCGTACTAAAATAAAATAGTTGGAAAAACTAGGCTTAGATAGTAAGGAGTTATATGAGGTAGGGGTGTGTTTGCCATTGATTCAAGCTAGAACAAGCTTTGTTGTTTGACAAACGAAAGAGTACAAAAAAGTTCTAGACAAAAGATCTAAGTACAATATTTTTTTAATTCTGGGGAGTGTGACGATGGAGATTGAGCACTATAGTGGCTCCTTTACTCCGTTGATGGTCCGATGCGAGAATGTGAATACTTTCTTGAAGTCTCTCTCATGTATATGTCTCTGTGTCTGTTCCTCCGTGTGTCCTGTAGTAGGTGTACAATCCCACTATTTATAGCCATCAAGCTGACGGGCTATATGTGCCACATATGCCTATGTTTTGTGGCCGTATGGGGCTCCTTCAACAGAATACAGTTGCAACTGTGGATGCATACCACTGGCAGGCTGCTACGTAGCCTCTGTTGGGATATACTGTTGATAAAGCTCAGTTGGGCGATGGGGTCATTTTCAGCCCATTGTATGCGTGACTTGGTCAACTAGACACGTGGTCAGCACTGATTGTGTGAGAATCTTTTCAGAAGGATCCTGCAAGCTGAAGGTCACATAGAGTCTTGGCCACATACGTGTTCTCGTTTGGTCTGGGTCTGATGGATAATTTTTGCCGCATGATGACGATGACGAACACGTTCTCTCGTCTGGTCTGGGTCTGATGGACACTTTTGGCCGCATGATGGCGAGGATGCATACCTTCCCTCATTTGGCCTGGGTCTGATGGACACTGTGGTCGCATGATAACGAGGACGCATAGTCATGACCGCATACGAGCATACACGTCACACTGCACGCCTGACAAAGTCATTAATGTGCTGACATGACCTTCTGCCTTTTTGTGTACCGCAGCCTCTTTCACGATTCACAAAGCGATCAGGGCAATAAGTGACATAACATGCATTAAATATTATTTCAGGGGATATTATGCGGCCCTATCTTCGTTATTGTTCAAGCCGTATGGAGACTTTTGCAGATTATGCAGCTTATCTTTATTTCGAGGGTACATGGGCTCTATGCGACCTGCCTTCATTTTGAGGGTGCATACCTTCAGATTTTCTATGCATATACAAGACCCCCTTCAAAGTTTTTAAACTGATAAGTTTAGAATACTTTGAACAAGAAGCATGGATGAGCGACTTGGGTCGCATAAGTGACGTGCTGCATGGACGTGCTGCCACATATACAAGTATGTCAGGCTGTCAGATCTTCATTAAATAAGAAGATTTTGCTCGATCTTTGAACGAATCTCTTGGGATTCTGAGCTGCCGTTTGACGCGGGATTTGAGGCGTCAATTTTGAAGGAGTTTAAAGAGGATCACGCAAATCTAGGCATCAAGTTAATCCTCATAACTGCTTGGTTTATTACCTCGATCTCCCCACACGGTTTTGGATCCTATAAATTGGCTGCCCCGGGAGGAGAGAGAACTTTGTTTCTCAACTTCCACCTCCTTCGTGAGAATGTTGAAGGCTAATGTTCCTCTCACCGAGGAGTTGGTCAGGGGCGGCATCGATCTGTAGCCCCTGTAGAAGCATAAAAATCATGCAGGCCGCATAGAGCCCATGCACCCACAAAGTGAAATCAGGCCGCAGAGGAGCCACGAAAAGAACATGCGCCCGAGGGGCTCATCCATCTTGTAAAGCATCCATACGGCCTGAACAACTAAGAAATTGGAGGCTGCATTAGAAGATCTCATGCGACCTGAACAACCATGAAATAAGGGGTCGCATAAGATTTTTTGACACGACATTCAATGCATGTCAGAAGTCCTGACACACCACTCATCGCGCAGAGCGCCTCGAGAATCGTGAGAGAGGTGGCGGCTCATAAAAAGATGAAAAGTCACATCAGTGCATTAACAACTTCGTCAGTTGTGACATGCCACGTGTTCCCTCATATGCGGCTACGGTCCTATGCGGCTTTATCATCATCCGACCAAAGTGTCCATTCGACCAAGGCCAGACGAGAGCTTGCATGCGGCCACAATGCCATGCGGCCAAAGTATCCATAAGACCAAGGCCAAAGAAGAGTGTCACGACCCGCACCCAGATGAATCGGGCACCGGTTCGTGAGTACGTCCAGCCTACGCCGCAGTGTCGGAGGTAGTGCGCTGTCTAGATCATATTCACAGGTAATTTAAAATCTAGCTCATTCACAAGAATAAATAGGCAAGGATAATAACAGAAAATAGGAATGCTAAGATTTCATAAGACAAATTTTGTGACATCCAAATTCACAGTTTAATACAGAACCAGAAGATAAATCGGGGACAAACCCGAGTACTATGCTGAAAGAAAAATACTAACTAACTGGCTAACTACTCCTCAAAAGTAGTCTCCTGAGTAGGAACCGGCTCCTCAATAGTATCATCTGCTACGTCATATAGGCCATAAAAGGTGGGGGCATAGTCCTCATCATTGCCTAAATGTCAACGGATCCAGTCAGGAAAGGAGCAAAGTACCAATACACAACAAAGCTTACACTAAATAATTATGACAAGTAGTAAAAATTGACTAAGTATCACGATAAAATTATACATAATAAGTAGTAAAATTAACTAATGTGTTAAGTACTATAAATCAGGGATATAAGTAAAACAGGATCATAATGAGACAAGAAAATGGAACTGCAACAAGACAAAAGAAACTATGTGTGTGTGAAATTGTGTATTTAGAATACATAGTTGGCATGTAGGGGGTTATAAGGCTAATAAGGCACGTCATAGACGTCTAGCAGTCAGGAATACAGTCGCGTACTCAACAGCTAGCAGTCAGGACATGAGGGAAAGGGTAAACTACATGCCTCCTAGTATTCTCTCTCCCGACACGAAAATCGAGACATGAAGTCCAAATTTTAACACTAAGTGTAATCATCCAATGGTGCTAGTAGAGCAAGGAACTAATTATCATAATATAAAGAATAAACTTGAAGTGCAGGTACTTGCCTGATGTTTGGATTCCAACTACGGTTCTGTCCTCAGGAAAAATTCTAGATATGCCTCCGGATGCTGAAATAACCATTACCATCATGCTCAGAAGATATCAAATAGCTAGAAACGCCTGTCCTTGAGTCCAATTTGGACACAAGGGAGAAAATGATAATTTTGGGTCAAAACGGAGTCCGCATGTGGGCCCAATTTGCACCGAAAAATATGTCAGGGTCAAAGGTCTCCAAATTCGTCCAACTTGGTGTCAACAAGTCAGGAACGCTAATACGAACTCAATGGAACTTTCAGAATTGGATTTCGATGAGCCGGTCACAAAATTGCCTGTCGAGTGGGGCCTGTGGGGCCCACGACACGCGATTTCGTCAACGTTCTCAGAATCGAACCAAACTTAGGTCATAGGACCAGCGTATCGCTACGAGTCCGATGGCACAAATTTTGTTTCAATCCGACGTGTGTATACAAAGTTAGGGCACGATCCAGAAAAGTCGGATACGGGACGTTGTCCGCGGATACGCGTTGATCCCGGTGTGCACGCACACCCGAATTGACTTCTGCGAAATCCCACACGTCCGTATCGACGGCGCGCACGTATCTGTGAAGACCGTGCGTGACCAAGTCGTCCCGTTTGGCGGGGCATACCCAGTTCCGGGGTGAATCAGGGCATTATTTTTCCTATTTTTGGATCGCGGTTCGCGATCTCTACAGGACGCGATGCACCGAGCGGTTTGCCCGAGCACCGAGGGGGTCATGCAGGCTACACGTTGCAATTGACGAAATTGAAAATGGGGTTACGAGCAGAAAGTTACGAGTACCTGAACAGGGCTCCCAAAACTGACATTTTCGTGTCCGAGGCGACACGACACAAGGGATACGTGTCCTGGACACTGTGTCCAGGCTAGGGCACGGTCGACGGCTGAACAGTGACGCCGGGGCTTCACCAGAGCTTCGTCGGAGGTGGGCAGCACCCTGGCGGAGGCAGAGCGGAGCTCTGGCGGCTCTAGGCCGGCGCTGGGCGGTGGGACGGCGGAGGAAAGAGGGCAGCGGGGAGGCTGCGGCTGGGTGCTGGATCGGGGAAAGAGGAGGAAAGGGGGAGGAGAGGTCCGGCGTCGCTCGGCGAGGGCTCGGAGGAGGGCGACGGGTCTCGGGCGGAGCGGGACGGTGGCGCTGGCGAGGGTTCCGGTGTGGGGGAGGAGGAGGTGAAGGGGAGAGGGGGTTTAAATAGGGGAGCCGAGGAGGGGGGCTGGCCAGAGATGGCGGATCGAGGGGGATCGTGCCGCGCGGGGCGCGGGGGCTGACGCGGGCTCCAGCGACGTGGCCGGAGCCGTCGCCGGGAAAAGCGGGGGACGGGGTCGTGGGGGAGAAGGGTGCTGGCGGGTCCGGGCGGGTCGCTAGCGGGTCGGGTTCGGTCGGGCGGACCCGACCCGATAGTCAAGGTGGGCTGGGTTCTGGGCTGGGCCCAATTGGGCCGGGCTCGGGTTAGATTTTAGGATTAATAATTAACTAAATAAATAAATAATTAAATAGTTAAATAAATAAATATTTTTAGGTGTTTTATATTAGGTCCGGGGCCCAATAAATTCCAGAAAAATTATCCTAAGTCCAGTTTTTAATTCTACACCATAAAATATTATTTTCATAATATTTTAATATATTTTAAGAATATTTAATTTTATTTAATGCCAAAATCACCTTATTTTTAATTAGCAAAAATTCTCGAAAAAATCCCAGAAAGTTCTGAAATATCCAGTTTGAAAATCTTGAAAGAATCAGGGGGTTTACAATCTACCCAACTTATAAAAATTTCGTCCTCGAAATTTAAAAAATAACAATGGCACGAAAAGGAAGATCGAGAGTTAAAATATACCTCAAGGTTCAAAAAGATAGGGGTAGCGCTCCCTAATCTCGTCTTCTCGCTCCCAGGTGGATTCGCCGGGAGAATGATGCCTCCAAGCTATACGAACAAGGGGAATAACTTGATTCCTTAGAACTTTCTCCGTTCGGTCCAGTATCCCCATAGGTTGCTCTTGGTAAGTCAAGCTTGGGCCCACTTCGAGCTCTGAATGATCCAAAATATGACTTGGATCTGACACGTATTTTCTCAGTTGCGACACGTGGAATACGTTATGGACCCCATCTAGAGAGGGTGGCAATGCCAGACGGTATGCCACTTCTCTGATTCTCTCCTGTATGCCAAACGGTCCAATAAATCTTGGGCTGAGTTTTTCGCTCCTTCCGAACCTAATGGTGCCACGTGTCGGAGAAATCTTCAAGAATACTAATTCTCCAACCTTTAATAAAGTCATAATCAAGTCTTAGTTCCATAATCATAGTGTTAAATTAACTTGAATTTCATAAATTGATTACCTCAAATTCCAATGGTCTTCGATGGCTATTTGCCCAATGTCGTTGCCTGTCTTGAGCCACATGAAGTCTTTCCCTTATTTGTTTCACCTTCTCGGTTGAATCGACCACCATCTCTGGTCCCAGTAAAGCTCTCTCTCCTACATCGTCCCATGATAGTGGGGTACGACATCTTCGTCCATATAAAGCCTCAAATGGGGTCATTTCAATACTTGCTTGGTAACTGTTATTATAAGAGAACTCCACAAGATGTAGATAATCTTCCCACGATCCTCCAAAATCCAGAACACATGTACGGAGCATATCTTCAAGTGTCTGAATTGTACGTTCATATTGTCCATCGGTTTAGGGATGATAAGCTGTGCTGAATTTGAGTTGAGTCCCTAAGCTAGCTTGTAAGCTCCTCCAGAAGTGAGAGGTAAATCTTGAATCTCGGTCGGAGACAATACTTACTAGAACTCCATGCAATTTAACAATCTGTCGAATATATAAATCTGCCAACTTTTCTGTAGGTAGCTCTACTTTGAAGGGTAGAAAATGTGCAGACTTGGTCAGCCTATCCACTATCACCCAAATTGCATCCTTCCCACTAGGTGTCCTTGGAAGTCCAGAAACAAAATCCATAGTAATATGTTCCCACTTCCATTCCGAAATGGATAGTGGTTGAAGCAATCCCTCAGGTCTTTGTCTTTCAGCCTTGACTTGTTGGCACACTAAGCAACGAGATACGAACTTGGCTACTTCTCTTTTCATGCCATACCACCAAACATGCATCCTTAGGTCCTTGTACATTTTGTTGGCTCCTGGATGTATAGAGTATTGTGATCTGTGTGCCTCTTGCATAATTTCTTCTCTTATATCTCCTTGAGGTACACATAATCTATCTCCATGTCTTAGTGATCCATCTTCATGAATTTTGAATTCCTCCAATAATCCAGCTTGTACTTGGCCTCGAATGCTTCGTAGGCCTTCGTCTTGAAACTGAGTCTCCTTAATCTTATCCATTAAAGTAGATTGGATCTTCAAATTCATCATTTGACCTTCTATTCCTGGAATAATTACCTCAATACCCAAACTTTCCAAGTCCTCGAGCAAGTGTCGGTCCATCGTCAAGTACATTGCCATAGGATATCTGCTTAGAGCATCAGCAACTACGTTGGCCTTCCCCGGATGATATTGAAGGGTGATGTCAAAATCTTTCATTAACTCCAGCCACCTTCTTTGCCTCATGTTCAGCTCTTTTTGAGTAAAGATATATTTTAAACTTTTATGATCTGTAAAGATTTCTACCCTTTCTCCATAAAGATAATGCTTCCATAGCTTAAGAGCAAAGATAACAGCTGTTAATTCTAAGGCATGAGTTGGATAGTTTTTTTCATGAGGTCGAAGCTGTCTAGAAGCATATGCTATTACTTTTTTGTTCTGCTCTAATACACAACCTAGACCTTTTCCAGAAGCATCACTGTATATAGCAAATCCTCCGGTTCCAGATGGTAAGGTCAGAATAGGGGCAGTAGTCAGCCTTTTTTTTAATTCTTCAAAAGCATGTTGACATTCATCAGTCCATATAAATTTTTCATTCTTCCTTGTTAATTTCGTCATTGGTTCAACAATTCTAGCAAAGTCCTTCACAAACTTTCGATAATAGCCAGCTAGTCCCAGGAAACTTCTAATTTCTGCTACAGAGTCTGGAGTGGGCCATGATTCTACTGCTGCTGTTTGTGGTATTTAAACGAAAGAATGAAAGTGTATTTCAATGACGGGATTTGTGCGAAACCCGCGCCCTTTGGTTTACAAACAAACTTGTACAATGTAATCCTATACGAGGATGTGGGAGTACAATTTATTTAATCTGGGTATAAATTGCTATAGGTGTCTGATCTGCGGTCGATCACTTTAGCCCTTGGACCGCGCGATGTTGAAGAAGTGACGTGGAAGACAGGTAGCAGCTTCGAAGGTTGCAGGAGAGGGTGGATGCACGATGCCGAAGTCGTCGATCCCCGCTCTTTGCCTGAGCTCCGGGCTCTCTCTCTCTCCTCCTTGTTCGATCTTCTCCGACTGTCGACCTTGGATCTGGTATTGGTACTCTTGACCGAATTTTTTGACCTGGGATCTGATATCGGTTTCTTGGCCAATTTCTTCGACCTTGTTCCCCATTTGACAGGGGCCTCTATTTATAGAGTCTTTGGTGACAGTGACCACTCCGTTGGTGTAGCAACCGAGGAGTGGAAAGTACAGCACCCTTTTACATAACGGTTAAAGTAACCAATGCCTACGTATAGATGATCTTTTGACTGAGCGGGTGACGTGGGTCCAACTAAGGGGACACAACACGTACAGTTGCTACTAAGATCACGGCGTAAAAGCCACGCGGGTAGGTATCCATTGTGTAGAAGAGGTTGGCGTAGAAGCCAAATATCCGTCACCATGGCATAGAAGCCAAGTAGGCATAGAAGCCGAACAGGCATAGAAGCCGAACAGGCATAGAAGCCGAGTAGGCGTGGAAGCCGAGTAGTCGTAGAGACTGATTGGGCGTGGAAGCCGCATGAGCACAGATCCTGAATGGGCGTAGAGGCCACTGCATATCGTGCCAGAATGGGCGTAGAAGCCGCTTGAGCACAGATCCTGAATGGGCGTAGAAGCCGCTGCATATCGTGCTGATGTGGACGCCTTAGACGGAATTACGACTTTTGAAGATGTAACCAAATCTCTTGCAGAGATTTGCCATCACCTTATGCATTAAATACGGAGGCGTGCTTCGAAGGTCTGCAGGCCTTCTGTGCACCCATCGCAGAGACGTGTCTTGAGAGAAACTGTCACCGCCCTGTGCAATTAGACGTGGAGACGTGCCTCGAATCCCGTACGAAGTGCAGCTTTTGACGTGGCGGGCGGTTTGTCTGCTGCGAAGCGTAAAACAGCTCATGTTTGCCTGTGTAAAATAGGGCGGCGTATTCCCTTGTACGCAAAAGAGCGGCTTATGCTGAGGGGACTCCGGTAAACGACGGTTTGGTGATATTTTACCAAATTCTCTGCATTAAATGGTGAGATCTGCCATCATACTGTGGGACGCATCTCGAGAGGTCTGCCATCATTTCCAGCCGTCGTCTGGGTAGCCGTGCATCACCTTTTGTCAGGAGTCAGAGGTCAGATTCACTGCGTGACTTGACAGGTTCATTTCGGGGAAGATGAAGCGTTTCTCGTACGCTATCACGCTGCTTTGAGAGCGGTTGAGTTTTACGCCATGGAGGCGATGAAGAACTCTGTTTCACGCTGGAGCAGCCTGGACGTACTGCATTTATGCGGATGGTCCTTTGAGCTTTATTCTTCACGCTGTATTTTAGCGAAAAAAACTCTGTGGTACGCCTGATGGCTCTGAAGGCCTCTGCTTACGCTGCTCTGTATCAAGAGGCCGTGTAGCTTTTCCCAGCGTATTTTTTATGCTTCTACAAGACCCCCTTCAGAGGTTTTAAATTCCTTGAAATTTGAAACGCTTTGAACGAAGCATGAATGGCCCCTCGTAACTCGAAACGTTTCTGAGTGGAGCGTTGAAACGGTCGGTGCAGACTTTATGGCAAATTTATGGGGGACAGCTGTGATCTCTTTTGCCTATAAAAGGCTGGGGGAGTTAGCCTGTTCTCCCCACATCTTCATCACCACGCCGAGATGATCACCGGAGTTTGCCGGGTCAATTTGAGGAAGAAGGAGATCATGTTCTTCCAGCATGTAAGGAGCCGAAAAAGACGGCGTCTTCGAGCAAGTGTCCACTGCAATGATGGATCATGGAAGGATATCTTAGCCTCCCTTGCTTGGGATAATTAGCAACTTTGTATGGCGTTGCCCCAGGAGAGAGGAAGGGTCGTATTTGACCACGGCGGCTGGCATGTCGCGCCTTCTCTCGATGCCCTCCGGGAGGTGAGAGAGAAGACAAGCTGTAGCAGCTGTCTCCCCGGACTGAGTTGGGTTTAATACCTCAACCCAATCTGCCGTGGCGCACGGAGCATGGGATCTGCATGCTTTTATGCGAGCCCCAACTCTGTCGTGCCCGCTGGTGATCATCTCCTTCGAAGAAGAGGAAGATCTGCACCGATGCGAGAACCCTGCAGAACGGACTCTGGCGGCGATCTTCAGACGACGAGGGGGTATCTCCTTTGTAGACGGAGTTTCCCTCAGATGTAATCATGAAAATGAAAAAAAAACCCTTGTAGATTGGATTTCCCTTATATGTAATCATGATTTTGATCTTTAATAAAAATCGTCTTTCTTCTTCATATGATCATCTTGCCATATGTTGCTGTGAAGTCTGAATATGTGCAGCTTCAACACGTCTGAATCTGTACGCCGACTCTGTAGAAAGAGTGCTAGATCCTGTCCTTTATGCATGGCGAGTAGTTCATAGAACGCTGTAGAGCATTTTGAACATCTTAGAACTGTCCTGTTGCTGGGACTGAGGAACCGCGTAGAGCTCTGAACTTCTGATAAACAGAATTTTTGTTCAGTCTTCGCCTTCAAGAGTGACTTCTCGAAAATCCCTTGGAACAGGGTCGAGGAATGGCTGTCAAAAACTGAGTTGCCATCTTTTGATAGACGAGGTATTCAGACTGGAGTTTGGATGAACCTTCAATTGACCCGAGAAGAGTAATTTCTTAATGTTTGAACTCTTGTATGTTTCGGATACTTGGGATATGTTGAGGCCAAGGAGGAGTATCTTCTGTGTGAACACCTGTAATTGACCATCTTGGGGACCGTTCGAATATACAGAAAGTCGTGGAGCGAGAAATCATCAGTTGTAGCCTCCGGGCGTAAAACACCGTCGAGCGTGAAATCGTAGACTTGTAGTTCCTGTGCGTGAATTCATGGGTTTTGTGGCCTCTCGAGCGTAAAAGCTACTGAGCACAAAGGCATCCGGGCCAAAAACCTGACTTGTAGCTGTCGAACGTAAAGTTATAGATTCGTAGCCGTCGAGCGTAGGAAGCTCCTTTAGCGTAGAACTGTATATCCGTAGCCTGTGAGCGTAGAACACCATCGAGCGTGAAATCGTAGACTTGTAGTTCCTGTGCGTGAAGCCATGGGTTTTGTGGCCTCTCGAGCATAAAAGCTACTGAGCACAAAGGCATCTGGGCCAAAAACCTGACTTGTAGCTTTTCTAATTTGCTGACCGTCCGTCTTTCAAGGTTAGTGGTCTGACGTGGCATCCAATCATAACCCTTTATTCAATTTTGTGAGATTTGGTTAGGGTCTCGAGGAGTCCGTCTGAGGATTCGAAGAGTCGGCCCGAACTCTATATATATCCCAAGTTTTCTGAGAGAGAAACTTTTTATCCGTCTTCTGTGAAAGAGAGCTTTCGACTGTTCGAGTTTTCTTCGTTCCCTCAAATCTTCAGAAAATGGCGTCGAAACAAACCTCCTTCGCTAAGGGAAAGGGTATAGGTTCCTCTTCTCATTCTTCCGCCCCAGCGAGGGAGTCTTTGGTCGGTCAAGGCGAACCTCCTTCTGAGCGAAGTATCCCGCCGACGAGCAGTGCACCCGGTCTTCGAGGTAAAGCCTTCGGGGTGACAAAAATGACGAAAAATCCTTCGCACACGTTGAACGTGACCGCGCTAGGTCGTCTTCTGTGCTGATAGCCTCTTCTTGAGGAAGATGATGCACGGAGGCATTTTCATCTTTTATGCCCACATTTCTAATGTGTCAGCGTAAAGACTCCATATTTTTGTAGTTCTGAGCGTAGAAGCTCTGGCTACCAAAAATTGGGGTATATCGTAAAATTTGATTTTTTACGCTTGTGGGGGGGGGACCTCCGGCGTAAAATTGCCAGATTTGCACAATCCTGCGTAGAGCACAGACTGTTGTTTCTTTCGGTCCGTATGTTCGTGCAAGACTTGTGATGACGTATTTTCCTTGCACTTTTGTAGTTGACTTGGGTGAGTCTCCACTGGCCGAGGTGATGGGCTCCGCTGCTGGGATGCTGCACTCGAACTACCTGGAGGATCTGTCCCACGTGTCCTTCCCTATCTCCGGACTCCAGTACCCTGAAGGAAGGAGGGTCTTAATATCGGCTCAGGGCGAGCGAATGCTGCTGAGCATGATCAACGGGGAGCCTCTGACTTACGTAGACGGGGAGCCGTACGTAAAGCCGGCTTTCCTTTTTGGGGACATGATCGACAAACAGTCCCAGACGAAGCCTAAGAGGGAGCCCTGGGTCTTCTCAGCCGGGAATTTGGTTTTGTACCTGCCAACAATGTCGAGGGATTATCCCATCTCGGCTTTCTTCCACGCGACGTATCCTAGAAAGATGTCGTGGACGCTGACTCCTGATCTTCACGGTAAGCCGGGGAAGATTTTTCATCTGAAAGGAGCTGACCAGGGGTCATTCGTCAGTCGCCCCTCCGGCGTTGTGACGTTGTTCAGAGGATTGTTCCCGGGCAGTGTTCCAAGTGAGGATAGCTTGGTGATCCAGCCGGTCCAATTGCCGACCTTCTGCAACGACTTCATGGGTCGAGGGGGGTATATCCCAAGGAGAATCCTCGGTGCAATGGGTGGATCGCCCCAACGAACTCCCGATGGAGATGCCTAGTTGACTGGGCCTTGAAGCACTTCCAGAGAGAGTTGGAGGGCATTGGACTATATGCCGCTGTGAGTGCGACGAGCGTCGGGTTGCCTCCGAACCCCAATTTGTTCTTGGCGCTGATGGAGCGGTACATTCCGCTCACCGGGACCTTTGCCACTCCACTGGGGGAGTTGGGGTTGGCGCTCCACGAGATGGCAGTTGTCTCGAGACTGCCGATGGGGGATACTCCATATGAAGAGTATGTTCCCACTAACCGGGAGTTAGGGGATTTGGACCCTCAGGTGGCGGAAGTATATCAGGAGCTGATGTGTCAATACTTCGCGTGCGCTGCCTTTTATAACGAGCCTTCTGATTTGGCTCATACCACCAAGTGGATGTCCTACCTCTTCTTCCACCGAGCCGGGGCCGCCAGGTCGAAGAAAGCCTCGGGTGGCAAGAATGAGCCCGTGAACTGTTTGGGCGTGCTTAGTGCCCAGGTTGTGGAGACTCTTATGGAGGAGGCCGAAGCTCCGGACCAGATTCTTGTCGAGGGGGTAGGAAAGTACCCGGAAGGCACCAAGGCCTGTAGTTACTTGAGGCATTGTCGCAGGCCTTTGTCTAAGGAAGCCCAGCTGGCTGGTTTCCTCTATATATGGTTGCGCCGAGTAGTGGTGCCAGGTACCGCGTCCGCGGACCGCATTCATCGAAACATCCTGTGGCCGACAGTGCGCCTAGTATTTGGGGCAAGACTGGGCTTGCTTCCTGCTATGGTGTGCCGTATACAGGCTGGCTTGAGAGCCATAACTGACGGGTTGCTCGTCGACGAAGCTCGACATGAGAGTTTTCTCAGGGTGGAGTTACCATACCTATATTTGATGGGATGGTTGGTTCTCCACAATCCCCGGGTGATGTCTCCTGGGTCCGGTAGCAGCTCGGGGGGTATATTCTTGCTGAATTACAAGGATTCCTCCTGGAATGTGAGTACAGTTTTAGATTGCCGGCTGGTGCTGAACCTCGGCCACGGTTGGAAGCTCCTCTGTACTGCTCCCCCCGTGCATCGCAACCAATCATGGGTGCGGCTTGAGGATTCAGGTGGAGAGAAGACCAACCTTTCCCCGGAAGATTTTAACTGGTTGGTCTGTATTAGACCCTCCCATCTGCTGTACAGGAGCGAAGATCACTGCTTCTTCGAGCCCTACTTGCCTAGTCGGTTTGCCAGGCAGTTTGGGTACGATCAGCTGCATGTGGGCAATGCCGTTACCAACTTTAGGTCCAGGGGTGGACTCATTGATGGAGCTAGAGGGTGGCGATATTTCCTCATGGGTTGTACGAGGGCAACCTTCATTGTGCCGGTCGTTACAACCTCCACGGAGCTTCGCATTCTCCATTCTTACGCCCAGTTTTACGTGGCGATTAATACCTTCCATCGTGATTTTGACGTGCGTGGAAGTTTCCGGGTGCCTTCTCCCAAGCCTGGGGGAAGAGTTGACGTCCCTTCGGTTTCTTCGGACGAAGGTGAGGAGTCTGGTACTCCGGACGAGCCTCTGGTATCGGTGCCGAGGTGCAAAGTGCCTCTGCCTGCGGGGGCTTTGGTAGTCCCTTCTGGGAAGCGACGGGCTTCTACTCTGAAGGAAGTTTCTCTTTGCAAGAGGAGAAAGGAGACGGTTGCTCGTCCTCTCCGCATTCCTGGCATTGCGGCTCCTGGGAGTGAGCCTGCCTCTCTCTACCTCGGGGATGACTCCTTGGCTGGAGGTTCCTCGCCTTCTAGAGAGGGGCCTCCTACAGTTCCGGTCGTCGATGCCGGAGAATCCTCGTTAGAGGTGGTTGTGGCGGCTACTGCTCCAGGTAGCGGAGCGAGATTGCCTGTGTGGCCGAGGCAGATGGGAGAATCTTTCCCGAGGCCAGCAGCGGGCATGACTCCTGCCGCGTTAGTGAGCGCGCCTGGCGAGATTCCGGCCGATGAACTTCGACCACGTCTTGGTAGAGGCCTGACAGAACTCTCGGCGATGTCGGTCGGCCCACCTCCTTCTCCAGGCATGACGATTCGTATTGCGTCATTAAGGCGTGGTTTAGCTATATCGACTGCAGATGCGTCGTATATGCCGTTGGCTCCGGGTAAAATGTCGTTTTTATGTCTCCTTTGAGAAAGATTGTCATCATACTGATATTGACTTTCTTATTTTCTTCTCAGGGGATAGCGCCCACGGGGAGTATAGCGTTGAAGTACATTCTGGTTCCGCTCGGGCTTCTGACGAGGAGGCGTTCGTCTTTGATGAGAAAGTGGCTTTGGGGGCCAGTACGCATGGAGTAGCTTCGTCACCTCGAGAGGAGGATGAACACGTCGTCGTGACCTTGCCTCTTGTGAGTGTGGTGACGACTTCGACCGCCGTTACCGCACCTTCTTCGATTGCGCCATGTGTCGATGCGACGGCTGTGGCCACCTCGTCTGCAATCATCCCTGGAGAGGGACTTGCTGACATTGCGAGCGCTCCCGGCGTTCAGTCGGATCTAGTTGCGTTGACCGAGCAACATACCAGCCTTTTCTACACCGGTTTGAGAACGATGGTGTCAATGGTGTTAGCGAAGAGTCTGGATTTTGAGCGCCTGAGGAAGATTTCTCTTGCTTCGATCGGGGTCATCAGGGAGCTCTGTGATCCTGGGGTAGCTGACGCCCTGGAGGCGGTGGTTAATGGGTTAGAGCAACCTATTAACGAACATTTGCAGCTGACTCGGGGTCTCGATGCTGATGTTCAGGCTCGGTTCGACCTCATGACTGCGCGGCTTGCTATGAAGGTGGAAAGCCTAGACAACTCTATCCAGAAGCATAAGCTAGAGGTGGATAGGAGAAAAGTTGTCGTGGAAGAGGCTCTTGCCGTTGAGACGCGGTGTCGCTCTGAGCATGAAGGGAATGCATCGAGGGTCTCCAAGCTAAAGGAAAAACTCGCTTGGGCAGAGGAGTGGGCTTCTTAGTCGCTAGCAGGTCTAGACGTAGCGTCCGGTCGACTGAGCACAACGCTTTTTGTGGTATTTAAACGAAAGAATGAAAGTGTATTTCAATGACGGGGTTTGTGCGAAACCCGCGCCCTTTGGTTTACAAACAAACTTGTACAATGTAATCCTATACGAGGATGTGGGAGTATAATTTATTTAATCTGGGTATAAATTGCTATAGGTGTCTGATCTGCGGTCGATCACTTTAGCCCTTGGAACACGCGATGTTGAAGAAGTGTCGTGGAAGACAGGTAGCAGCTTCGAAGGTTGCAGAAGAGGGTGGACGCACGATGCCGAAGTCGTCGATCTCCGCTCTTTGCCTGAGCTCCGGGCTCTCTCTCTCTCTCTCTCTCTGTCTCTCTCTCTCTACTCCTCCTTGTTCGATCTTCTCCAATTGTCGACCTTCAAGTCTTCCGTTTTCCGACCTTGGGTCTGATATTGGTATTCTTGACCAAATTTTCTGACCTTGGGTCTGATATTGGTATTCTTGACCAAATTTTCCGACCTTGTTCCCCATTTGACAGGGGCCTCTATTTATAGAGTCTTTGGTGACAGTGACCACTCCGTTGGTGTAGCAACTGAGGAATGGAAAGTACAGCACCCTTTTACACAACGGTTAAAGTAACCAATGCCTACGTATAGATGATCTTTTGACTGAGCGGGTGACATGGGTCCAACTAAGGGGACACAACACGTACGGTTGCTACTAAGATCACGACGTAAAAGCCAGGTGGGTAGGTATCCATTGTGTATAAGAGGTTGGCGTAGAAGCCAAATGTCCGTCACCATGGCATAGAAGCCAAGTAGGCATAGAAGCCGAACAGGCATAGAAGCCGAGTAGGCGTGGAAGCCGAGCAGGCATAGAAGCCGAACAGGCATAGAAGCCGAGTAGGCGTGGAAGCCGAACAGGCACAAAAGCCGAACAGGCATAGAAGCCGAGTAGGCGTGGAAGCCGAGTAGTCGTAGAGACTGAGTGGGCGTGGAAGCCGCATGAGCACAGATCCTGAATGGGCGTGAAAGCCGCTGCATATCGTGCCAGAATGGGCGTAGAAGCCGTATGAGCACAGATCCTGAATGGGCGTAGAAGTCGCTGCGTACCATGCTGATGTGGACGCCTTAGCCGGAATTATGGCTTTTGAAGATATAATCAAATCTCTTGCAGAGATTTGCCATCATCTTATGTATTAAATACGGAGGCGTGTTTTGAAGGTCTGCAGGCCTTCTATGCACCCGTCGCAGAGACGTGTCTTGAGAGAAACTGTCACCGCTCTGTGCAATTAGACGTGGAGACGTGCCTCGAATCCCGTACGAAGAGCAGTTTTTGACGTGGCAGGCGGTTTGTCTGCTGCGGAGCGTAAAACAGCTCATGTTTGCCTGTGTAAAACAGGGCGGCGTATTCCCTTGTACGCAAAAGAGCGGTTTATGCTGAGGGGACTCCAGTAAATGACGGTTTGGTGATGCTTTAACCAAATCCTCTGCATTAAATGCCAAGATCCGCCATCATACTGTGGGGCGCGTCCCGAGGGGTCTGCCATCGTTTCCAGCCGTCGTCTGGGTAGCCGTGCAGCACTTTTTGTCAGGAGTCAGAGGACAGATTCACTGCGTGACTTGATAGGTTCATTTCGGGGAAGACGAAGCGTTCCTCGTACGCATTAACGCTGCTTTGAGAGCGTTTGAGTTTTACGCCATGGAGGCGATGAAGAACTCTGTTTTACGCTGGAGCGGCCTGGACGTACTGCACTTACGCGGATGATCCTTTGAGCTTTACTCTTCACGCTGTATTTTAGCGGAGAAAGCTCTGTTGCACGCTTGATGGCTCTGAAGGCCTCCGTTTACGCTGCTCTGCATCAAGAGGCTGCGTAGCTCTTCCCAGCGTATTTTTCATGCTTCTACAAGACCCCCTTCAAAGCTTTTAAATTTCTCGGAATTTGAAACGCTTTGAATGAAGCATGAACGGCCCCTCGTAACTCGAAACGTTTCTGACTGGAGTCTGGATGAACCTCCAATTGACCCGAGAAGAGTAATTTCTTAATGTTTGAACTCTTTGTATGTTTCGGGTACTTGGGATGCTTTGGGTCAAGAACGAGTATCTTCTGTGTGAACTCTTTGCAATTGACCGCCTTGGGGACTATTTCGAATATGCGGAAAGTCGTGGAGCGCGAAATCATCAGTCTGTAACCTCTAGGCAAAAAACACCATCGAGCGCGGAATCGTAGACTTGTGGTTCCTGTGCGTAAAGTCGTAGGTTTGTTGCCTCTCGAGCATAAAAGCTACCGAGCACAAAGGCATCCGGGCAAAAACATAGACTTATAGCTGTCGAACGTAAAGCTGTAGATTCGTAGCCGTCGAGCGTAGAAAGCTCCTTAGCGTAGAACTGTAGATTTGTAGCTTCCGAAAAAAAAATTTCTCCGAGCGTGAAGTTGCGGATCTGTTGCTTCTGAGCGTGAACTAAGCACCACCGAGCGTGAGATCATCGATTTGGTATCTGCTGAGCGTAAAGTCGTAGGTTTGTTGCCTTTCGAGCATAAAAGCTACTGAGCACAAAGGCATCCGGGCATAAAACCATAGACTGATAGCTTGCGAGCGTAAAACCGTAGATCTGCTGCCGTCGAGCGTAGAAAGCTCCTTTAGCGTAGGAACCGCTGAACTGCTTTGCGCAAAAAACTTTTCGAATTCGCTGACTGTCCGCCTTCTCTGAATGATAGGCTGATGTAGTATGATACCGTATTTGTTGAGGACATCCCACTGGGGGATTTTTAATGGACCTATTATTTGTTGCGCACATTAAGTGCAAATAATAAGTTCGAAATAAACCCTATCAGAGGTAATATGGACGTGATAGGTATTGTGGACTCAACACCACTGACATACTTAGAGTTTAAGTACGGGTGTTGAGTTGAGATGACAATCGATATCAGAGGTAATATGGACGTGATAATCGATAGCCGAATTTAGGAAGGTTTGTTTAGAGGTAATATGAACATGACAAACTCCCTGGGTTGTGACTCTATCGGGGATAGAGGCATACATCTGCTCAGAGGTAATATGGACGTGATAGGTATTGTGGACTCAACACCACTGACATACTTAGAGTTTAAGTACGGGTGTTGAGTTAAGATGACAATCGATATCAGAGGTAATATGGACGTGATAATCGATAGCCGAATTTAGGAAGGTTTGTTTAGAGGTAATATGAACATGACAAACTCCCTGGGTTGTGACTCTATCGGGGATAGAGGCATATATCTGCTCAGAGGTAATATGGACATGGCAGTTTTTGTGGACTCAACACCACTGGCATACTTAGAGTTAAGTACGGGTGCTAAGTTGAGATGACAATCGATATCAGAGGTAATATGGACGTGATAATCGATAGCCAATTTTAGGAAGGTTTGTTCAGAGGTAATATGAACATGACAAACTCCCTGGGTTGTGACTCTATTGGGGATAGAGGCATACATCTGCTCAGAGGTAATATGGATATGGCAGTTTTTGTGGACTCAACACCACTGGCATACTTAGAGTTAAGTACGGGTGCTAAGTTGAGATGACAATCGATATCAGAGGTAATATGGACGTGATAATCGATAGCCGAATTTAGGAAGGTTTGTTCAGAGGTAATATGAACATGACAAACTCCCTGGGTTGTGACTCTATCGGGGATAGAGGCATACATCTGCTCAGAGGTAATATGGACATGGCAGTTTTTGTGGACTCAACACCACTGGCATACTTAGAGTTAAGTATGGGTGCTAAGTTGAGATGACAATCGATATCAGAGGTAATATGGACGTGATAATCGATAGCCGAATTTAGGAAGGTTTGTTCAGAGGTAATATGAACATGACAAACTCCCTGGGTTGTGACTCTATCGGGGATAGAGGCATACATCTGCTCAGAGGTAATATGGACATGGCAGTTTTTGTGGACCCATTACTTTTTGCGCACCTAAGTGCAAGCAATAGGTTTGAGACAAGCCCTGCTAGAGGTAATATGGACGTAGCAGTTTTTGTGGACTTAATACCACTGGCGTACTTAGAGTTAAGTACGGGTGTTAAGTTGAGATGACAATCGATATCAGATATAATATGAACATGATAATCGATAGTCAGACCAGGATGGTTTGTTCAGAGGTAATATGAATATAACAAACTTAGCTGGGGATTACAGCTCAGAGGTAATATGAACATGGCTGATTTTGTGGACCCATTACTTTTTGCGCACCTAAGTGCAAGCAATAGGTTTGAGACAAGCCCTGCTAGAGGTAATATGGACGTAGCAATTTTTGTGGACTCAACACCACTGGCGTACTTAGAGTTAAGTACGGGTGTTAAGTTGAGATGACAATCGATATCTGAAGTAATATGAACATGATAATCGATAGTCAGACCAGGATGGTTTGTTCAGAGGTAATATGAACATAACAAACTTAGTTGGGCATTACAGCTCAGAGGTAATATGAACATGACTGATTTTGTGGACCCATTACTTTTTGCGCACCTAAGTGCAAGCAATAGGTTTGAGACAAGCTCTACTAGAGGTAATATGGACGTAGCAGAGTGATGATCTTGGCATCGATCAATTCCTGAATTCTCCTTTTTAGTACATAGCACGCCTTTGTAGGATGATGAATGTACTGATAAAAGAGACAATAATCTGGGTCATCGTCTTTGCCATCCCTCTCAGGGTATCTGATGTTGGGTAGCTGAAGTTTGTTTTCCTTCATCAACGTATTAAAGATTTTACTGATGTCATCTTCATTGAAGGAGAAAGTCCCTTTTGGCCTTCGGGCTCCTGATGCTTGAGTTCTATGGTCTTCTTGGAAGATCGTCATCGTTGCATCATCTTCGGATTTTGAGGGAATTCTACCCCCAGCTTTGGATATTGCTCGGTTTTGTCGAGGGAGACTACCCCCAGACTTGTCGTTGCACTCGCGGAGATCACAGCGCTCATCTGGTTCCCCGTAGAGGTCAGATGTTGTCTTGCGCACGGAGCATGATTTGTACTTCCGATTTGGCGCTGAGGCATCATCGGAAGTTTTGTCTGTACCGCGCGTAGCGGGAGACTGGTTTCTATGCGTAGAGCACAGTGGATACTTCTGGGTTAGCGCTGAGGCTTTGTCCGAAGTTTTGTCTGTACCGCGCGTAGCGGGAGACTGATTTCTGCGCGTAGAGCACAGTGGATACTTCTGGGTTAGCGCTGAGGCTTTGCCCGAAGTTTTGTCTGTACCGCGCGTAGCGGGAGACTGATTCCTATGCTACAGTGCAGTGGATACTTCTGGATTAGCGCTGAGGCTTTGCCCGAAGTTTTGTCTGTACCGCGCGTAGCGGGAGACTGATTTTTACGTGCAGGGCACGGAGGGAGCAATGCTACCACCTCATTGGTCGGAGAGATCGGAGAGTCCACAGGAATGGTAGAGGATGTCTTGGGCATCCACACTTTACGCAGCTTCCTTTTGTCTTGGACGGAGAGAGAGTGAGAGCTACCCCCGGTTCGAAGCATGTCTTCGTAGGCAAACTGGTCGAATTGGACAACCAGTGTCTTCTTCACGGATCCCACAGATACCGCATCGTGTTGAACAATTGCTTCCTCGTCAGAAGAGAAAGATGTCCCCAGCAGAGTCGCCATCTTGTTTGTGGTGTTTAAACGAAAGAATGAAAGTGTATTTCAATGACGGGGTTTGTGCGAAACCCGCGCCCTTTGGTTTACAAACAAACTTGTACAATGTAATCCTATACGAGGATGTGGGAGTACAATTTATTTAATCTGGGTATAAATTGCTATAGATGTCTGATCTGCGGTCGATCACTTTAGCCCTTGGACCACGCGATGTTGAAGAAGTGCCGTGGAAGACAGGTAGCAGCTTCGAAGGTTGCAGGAGAGGGTGGACGCACGATGCCGAAGTCATCGATCCCCGCTCTTTGCCTGAGCTCCGGGCTCTCTCTCTCTCTCTCTCTCTCGACTCCTCCTTGTTCGATCTTCTTCAATTGTCGACCTTCAAGTCTTCCGTTTTCCGACCTTGGGTCTGATATTGGTATTCTTGACCAAATTTTCCGACCTTGGGTCTGATATTGGTATTCTTGACCAAATTTTCTAACCTTGTTCCCCATTTGACAGGGGCCTCTATTTAGAGAGTCTTTGGTGACAGTGACCACTCCGTTGGTGTAGCAACCGAGGAGTGGAAAGTACAGCACCCTTTTACACAACGGTTAAAGTAACCAATGCCTACGTATAGATGATCTTTTGACTGAGCGGGTGACGTGGGTCCAACTAAGGGGACATAACACATACGGTTGCTACTAAGATCACGGCGTAAAAGCCACGTGGGTAGGTATCCATTGTGTAGAAGAGGTTGGCGTAGAAGCCAAATGTCCGTCACCATGGCATAGAAGCCAAGTAGGCATAGAAGCCGAACAGGCATAGAAGCCGAGTAAGCATGGAAGCCGAGCAGGCATAGAAGCCGAACAGGCATAGAAGCCGAGTAGGCGTGGAAGCCGAACAGGCACAGAAGCCGAGCAGGCATAGAAGCCGAGTAGGCGTGGAAGCCGAGTAGTCGTAGAGACTGAGTGGGCGTGGAAGCCGCATGAGCACAGATCCTGAATGGGCGTGGAAGCCGCTGCATATCGTGCCAGAATGGGCGTAGAAGCCGTGTGAGCACAGATCCTGAATGGACGTAGAAGCCGCTGCGTACCGTACTGATGTGGACGCCTTAGCCGGAATTACGGCTTTTGAAGATATAATCAAATCTCTTGCAGAGATTTGCCATCATCTTATGTATTAAATGCGGAGGCGTGTTTTGAAGGTCTGCAGGCCTTCTGTGCACCCGTCGCAGAGACGTGTCTTGAGAGAAACTGTCACCGCTCTGTGCAATTAGACGTGGAGACGTGCCTCGAATCCCGTACGAAGAGCAGCTTTTGACGTGGCAGGCGGTTTGTCTGCTGCGGAGCGTAAAATAGCTCATGTTTGCCTGTGTAAAACAGGGCGGCGTATTCTCTTGTACCCAAAAGAGCTGTTTATGCTGAGGGGACTCCAGTAAACGACGGTTTGGTGATGCTTTAACCAAATCCTCTACATTAAATGCCAAGCTCCGCCACCATACTGTGGGGCATTTCCAGCCGTCGTCTGGGTAGCCGTGCAGCACTTTTTTTCAGGAGTCAGAGGACAGATTCACTGCGTGACTTGACAGGTTCATTTCGGGGAAGATGAAGCGTTCCTCATACGCATTAACGCTGCTTTGAGAGCGTTTGAGTTTTATGCCATGGAGGCGATGAAGAACTCTGTTTTACGCTGGAGCGGCCTGGACGTACTGCACTTACGCGGATGGTCCTTTGAGCTTTACTCTTCACGCTGTATTTTAGCGGAGAAAGCTCTGTTGCACGCTTGATGGCTCTGAAGGCCTCCGTTTACGCTGCTCTACATCAAGAGGCTGCGTAGCTCTTTCCAGCGTATTTTTCATGCTTCTACAAGCGCGACGGGAGCTGGACCGTGCGGAAGCTGCTCGCGCGGGCTGTCTTCTGGCAAAGGCTGATCTGACCCTCACGGACACTCCCGAGGCACGGCTGGAGCAGGCTCGTACCGACGCCTTGGTTCTTAGGAATGAGAGGATAGCTGTTGTTTGTGGTATTTAAACGAAAGAATGAAAGTGTATTTCAATGACGGGGTTTGTGCGAAACCCGCGCCCTTTGGTTTACAAACAAACTTGTACAATGTAATCCTATACGAGGATGTGGGAGTACAATTTATTTAATCTGGGTATAAATTGCTATAGGTGTCTGATCTGCGGTCGATCACTTTAGCCCTTGGACCGCGCGATGTTGAAGAAGTGTCGTGGAAGACAGGTAGCAGCTTCGAAGGTTGCAGGAAAGGGTGGATGCACGATGCCAAAGTCGTCGATCCCCGCTCTTTGCCTGAGCTCCGGGCTCTCTCTCTCTCTCTCTCCTCCTTGTTCGATCTTCTCCGACTGTCGACCTTGGATCTGGTATTGGTACTCTTGACCAAATTTTTCGACCTGGGATCTGATATCGGTTTCTTGACCAATTTCTTCGACCTTGTTCCCCATTTGATAGGGGCCTCTATTTATAGAGTCTTTGGTGACAGTGACCACTCCGTTGGTGTAGCAACCGAAGAGTGGAAAGTACAGCACCCTTTTACACAACGGTTAAAGTAACCAATGCCTACGTATAGATGATCTTTTGACTGAGCGGGTGACGTGGGTCCAACTAAGGGGACACAACACGTACGATTGCTACTAAGATCACGGCGTAAAAGCCATGCGGGTAGGTATCCATTGTGTAGAAGAGGTTGGCGCAGAAGCCAAATGTCCGTCACCATAGCATAGAAGCCAAGTAGGCATAGAAGCCGAACAGGCATGGAAGTCGAACAGGCATAGAAGTCGAACAGGCATAGAAGCCGAACAGGCATAGAAGCCGAGTAGGCGTAGAAGCCGAGTAGTCGTAGAGACTGAGGAGGGGTGGAAGCCGAGTAGTCGTAGAGACTGAGTGGGCGTGGAAGCCGAGTAGTCGTAGAGACTGAGTGGGCGTGGAAGCCGCATGAGCACAGATCCTGAATGGGCGTAGAGGCCACTGCATATCGTGCCAGAATAGGCGCAGAAGCCGCTTGAGCACAGATCCTGAATGGGCGTAGAAGCCGCTGCAACGATGGATCATGGAAGGATATTTTAGCCTCCCTTGCTCGGGATAATCAGCAACTTTGTATGGCGTTGCCCCAGGAGAGAGGAAGGGTCGTATTTGACCACGGCGGCTGGCATGCCTCGCCTTCTCTCGATGCCCTCCGGGAGGTGAGAGAGAAGACAAGCTGTAGCAGCTGTCTCCTCGGACTGAGTTGGGTTTAATACCTCAACCCAATCTGCCGTGGCGCACGGAGCATGGGATCTGCATGCTTTTATGCGAGCCCCAACTCTGTCGTGCCCGCTGGTGATCATCTCCTTCGAAGAAGAGGAAGATCTGCACCGATGCGAGAACCCTGCAGAACGGACTCTGGCGGCGATCTTCAGACGACGAGGGGGTATCTCCTTTGTAGACGAAGTTTCCCTCAGATGTAATCATGAAAATGAAAAGAAAACCCTTGTAGATTGGATTTCCCTCATATATAATCATGATTTTGATCTTTAATAAAAATCGTCTTTCTTCTTCATATGATCATCTTGCCATATGTTGCTGTGAAGTCTGAATATGTACAGCTTCAACACGTCTGAATCTGTACGCCGACTCTGTAGAAAGAGTGCTAGGTCCTGTCCTTTACGCATAGCGAGTAGTTCATAGAATGCTGTAGAGCATTTTGAACATCTTAGAACTGTCCTGTTGCTGGGACTGAGGAACCGCGTAGAGCTCTGAACTTCTGATAAACAGAATTTTTGTTCAGTCTTCGCCTTCAAGAGTGACTTCTCGAAAATCCCTTGGAACAGGGTCGAGGAATGGCTGTCAAAAACTGAGTTGCCATCTTTTGATAGACGAGGTATTCAGACTGGAGTTTAGACGAACCTCCAATTGACCCGAGAAGAGTAATTTCTCAATGTTTGAACTCTTGTATGTTTCGGGTACTTGGGATATATTGAGGCCAAGGAGGAGTATCTTCTGTGTGAACTCCTGTAATTGACCATCTTGGGGACCGTTCGAATATACGGAAAGTCGTGGAGCGAGAAATCATCAGTTTGTAGCCTCCGGGCGTAAAACACCGTCGAGCGTGAAATCGTAGACTTGTAGTTCCTATGCATGAAGTCATGGGTTTTGTGGCCTCTCGAGCGTAAAAGCTACTGAGCACAAAGGCATCCGGGCCAAAAACTTGACTTGTAGCTGTCGAACGTAAAGTTGTAGATTCGTAGCCGTCGAGCGTAGGAAGCTCCTTTAGCGTAGAACTGTATATCCGTAGCCTGTGAGCGTAGAACACCATCGAGCGTGAAATCGTAGACTTGTAGTTCCTGTGCGTGAAGTCATGGGTTTTGTGGCCTCTCGAGCATAAAAGCTACTGAGCACAAAGGCATCCGGGCCAAAAACCTGACTTGTAGCTGTCGAACGTAAAGTTGTAGATTCGTAGCCGTCGAGCGTAGGAAGCTCCTTTAGCGTAGAAAAGTATATCTGTAGCTCCTGAAAAGAAAAGAAAAATTCGAGCGTGAAGTCTTGCGGATCTGTTGCTTCTGAGCGTAAACTGAGCGCTATCGAGCGTGAGATCATCGATTTGGTATCTGCTGAGCGTAAAGTCATAGATTTGTGGCCTCTCGAGCGTAAAAGCTACTGAGCACAAAGGCATCCGGGCGTAAAACCATAGACTTATAGCTTGCGAGCGTAAAGTCGTAGATCTGTTGTTGTCGAGCGTAGAAAGCTCCTTCAGCATAGGACCTGCTGAACCGTCTTTGCACGAAAAAAGACTTTTCGAATTTGCTGACCGTCCGTCTTTCAATGTTAGTGGTCTGACGTGGCATCCAATCATAACCCTTTATTCAATTTTGCGAGATTTGGTTAGGGTCTCGAGGAGTCCGTCTGAGGATTCGAAGAGTCGGCCCGAACTCTATATATATCCCAAGTTCTCTGAGAGAGGAACTTTTTATCCGTCTTCTGTGAAAGAGAGCTTTCGACTGTTCGAGTTTTCTTCGTTCCCTCGAATCTTCAGAAAATGGCGTCGAAACAAACCTCCTTCGCTAAGGGAAAGGGTATAGGTTCCTCTTCTCATTCTTCCGCCCCAGCGAGGGAGTCTTTGGTCGGTCAAGGCGAACTTCCTTCTGAGCGAAGTGTCCCCCCGACGAGCAGTGCACCCGGTCTTCGAGGTAAAGCCTTCGGGGTGACAAAAATGACGAAAAATCCTTCGTACATGTTGAACGTGACCACGCTAGGTCGTCTTCTGTGCTGATAGCCTCTTCTTGAGGAAGATGATGCACGGAGGCGTTTTTATCTTTTACGCCCACAATTCTAATGTGTCTGCGTAAAGACTCCATATTTTTGTAGTTCTGAGCGTAGAAGCTCTGGCTACCAAAAATTGGGATATATCGTAAAATTTGAATTTTTTACGCTTGTGGGGGGGACCTCCGGCGTAAAATTGCCAGATTTGCACAATCCTGCGTAGAGCACAGACTGTTGTTTCTTTCGGTCCGTATGTTCATGCAAGACTTGTGATGACGTATTTTCCTTGCACTTTTGTAGTTGACTTGGGTGAGTCTCCACTGGCCGAGGTGATGGGCTCCGCTGCTGGGATGCTGCACTCGAACTACCTGGAGGATCTGTCCCACGTGTCCTTCCCTATCTCCGGACCCCAGTACCCTGAAGGAAGGAGGGTCTTAATATCGGCTCAGGGCGAGCGAATGCTGCTGAGCATGATCAACGGGAAGCCTCTGACTTACGTAGACGGGGAGCCGTACGTAAAGCCGGCTTTCCTTTTTGGGGACATGATCGACAAACAGTCCCAGACGAAGCCTAAGAGGGAGCCCTGGGTCTTCTCAGCCGGGAATTTGGTTTTGTACCTGCCAACGATGTCGAGGGATTATCCCATCTCAGCTTTCTTCCACGCGACGCATCCTAGAAAGATGTCGTGGACGCTGACTCCTGATCTTCACGGTAAGCCGGGGAAGATTTTTTATCTGAAAGGAGCTGACCAGGGGTCATTCGTCAGTCGCCCCTCCGGCGTTGTGACGTTGTTCAGAGGACTGTGTCCGGGCAGTGTTCCAAGTGAGGATAGCTTGGTGATCCAGCCGGTCCAATTGCTGACCTTCTACAACGACTTCATGGGTCGAGGGGGGGTATATCCCAAGGAGAATCCTCGGTGCAATGGGTGGATCGCCCCAACGAACTCCCGATGGAGATGCCTAGTTGACTGGACCTTGAAGCACTTCCAGAGAGAGTTGGAGGGCATTGGACTATATGCCGATGTGAGTGCGACGAGCGTCGGGTTGCCTCCGAACCCCAATTTGTTCTTGGCACTGATGTAGCGGTACATTCCGCTCACCGGGACCTTTGCCACTCCACTGGGGGAGTTGGGGTTGGCGCTCCACGAGATGGCAGTTGTCTCGAGACTGCCGATGGGGGATACTCCATATGAAGAGTATGTTTCCACCAACCGGGAGTTGGGGGATTTGGACCCTCGGGTGACAGGAGTATATCAGGAGCTGATGTGTCAATACTTTGCGTGCACCGCCTTTTATAACGAGCCTTCTGATTTGGCTCATACCACCAAGTGGATGTCCTACCTCTTCTTCCACCGAGCCGGGGCCGCCAGGTCGGAGAAAGCCTCGGGTGGCAAGAATGAGCCCGTGAACTGTTTGGGCGTGCTTAGTGCCCAGGTTGTGGAGACTCTTATGGAGGAGGCCGAAGCTCCGGACCAGATTCTTGTCGAGGGGGTAGAAAAGTACCCGGAAGGCACCAAGGCCTGTAGTTACTTGAGGCGTTATCGCAGGCCTTTGTCTAAGGAAGCCCAGCTGGCTGGTTTTCTCTCCATATGGTTGCGCCGAGTAGTGGTGCCAGGTACCGCATCCGCGGACCGTATTCACCGAAACATCCTGTGGCCGGCAGTGCGCCTAGTGTTTGGGGCAAGACTGGGCTTGCTTCCTGCCATGGTGTGCCGTATACAGGCTGGCTTGAGAGCCATAACTGACGGGTTGCTCGTCGACGAAGCTTGGCGTGAGAGTTTTCCCAGGGTGGAGTTACCATACCTATACTTGATGGGATGGTTGGTTCTCCACAATCCCCGGGTGATGTCTCCTGGGTCCGGTATCAGCTCGGGGGGTATATTCTTGCTGAATTACAAGGATTCCTCCTGGAATGTGAGCACAGTTTTAGACTGCCGGCTGGTGCTGAACCTCGACCATGGTTGGAAGCTCCTCTGTACTGCTCCCCCCGTGCATCACAACCAATCAGGGGTGCGGCTTAAGGATTCAGGTGGAGAGAAGATCGACCTTTCCCCGGAAGCTTTTAACTGGTTGGTCTGTATTAGACCCTCCCATCTGCTGTACAGGAGTCGAAGATCACTGCTTCTTTGAGCCCTACTTGCCTAGTCGGTTTGCTAGGCAGTTTGGGTACGATCAGCTGCATGTGGGCAATGCCGTTACCAGCTTTAGGTCCAGGGGCGGACTCATTGATGGAGCTAGAGGGTGGGGATATTTTCTCATGGGTTGTATGAGGGCAACCTTCATTGTGCCGGTCGTTACAACCTCCACGGAGCTTCGCATTCTCCATTCTTACGCCCAGTTTTACGTGGCGATTAACCCCTTCCATCATGATTTCGCCGTGCGTGGAAGTTTCCGGGTGCCTTCTTCCAAGCCTGGGGGAAGAGTCGTCGTCCTCAGATTGCAGGGCGAAAAAGGCTAGCATCTTCCTGAGAGGTTGGTGGGAACATACTCTTCATATGGAGTATGAGGTGTGAAAAAGGCTGACATCTTCCTGAGAGGTTGGATATGAACCTCCGGATATAAGCCAGACGGCCTTGAAATCCCCGGAGTTCCCTCAGATTGTGGGGCGGTCGCATTTCTACGATGGCCTGGACTTTGTCAGGGTCCACCTGGATGCCTTTGGCGGTGATAACAAATCCCAGAAATTTGCCACTAGATACGCCCAGGAAGGACTTCGTAAGGTTCATCTTGAGTTGATGTCGGCGCATTAACTCGAATACCGTCCTTAGGTCCTGAATATGATCATCCTTGAGGCGGCTCTTGACGGCTATGTCGTCTACGTAACACTCTACTGTTTTGCATAAATGTTCATGGAATATGCCGCTCATAGCCCGTTGGTACGTAGCCCCGGCGTTCTTCAATCCAAAGGGTATGACCGTATAGCAATACACTCCCAACAGAGTGCGGAAGGCAGTGTGCTTTTCGTCTTTAGGATGCATCTTGATCTGATTGTATCCTGAGAACCCGTCCATGAAAGACATGCGTTCAAAATCGCAGGTGTTGTCGATCATGATGTCCGTGATGGGAAGAGGAAATTTATCCTTGGGGCAGGCCGCATTCAGATCTCGGTAATCGATGCAGATACGTACCTTCCCATTTTTCTTCATGACTGGAACAACGTTGGCGACTCAGTCGGGATGTTGTTCTTCCCGGATCAACCCACAGGTTATCAGCTTTTTGACTTCAGCTTCAATGGCGTCCATCATGTCCGGTCGGAACCGGCGTTGGTGCTGCTTCACAGGCTTTGAGTCAGCCAATATGTTGAGTTTGTGAGTAGCCACCTTCGGGTCTAGGCCCGGCATGTCTCCATAATCCCATGCAAAGACGTCGATGTATTCATTTATCAGCTGTATAATTTTTTCCCTCTCGGCTGGTGGAAGATTGTCACTGATAAATATCGGCTTTTGCGAAAGCTCACCCCCAACATCGATTTGGATAACTTCGTCTTTGGTTGGAGGTTCCCTTTGTTCGAAGCAGAATTCCCACTGTGTATCCATTTGCTGAGCCCAAGAGTCATTCTCAAACGGCTCAGAATCTCGTTCCTCTGCTTCTGAGGGATCTGTCATCACCATATTTGCTGATAGTGCTTGTTCGAGAGCATCAGGTGAGTCGGGAGGTGACGAGCCGTCCCAGGAGGAGAAAAAGATGTCCTTATCCGTTGTGGAAGCCGTAAGGGAGGTGGCATACCCTAACCCGAAACGAGTTTGTTGGTAGCGGGGGTCGCCGCGTGGCGGCGTTCTTCTGCCTCTTCCGTAGTTGAGGCCCGGCTTTCGCTTCAAGTCGTAGCCCATATTTTGCATGATCTTCAGCGCTTGAGGGCTGTATCGGTGAACCTGCATCTTCCCAGTATCGTTATCGAAAGGATCTTCCTGGATGGCTGGCTGATTGCGCATGCGGCCGAATACTATTGGACGCTGGCTGCTGCAAGTAGGCGGGATTATGAAGATAGAATCTTCATGCGGTCCATACGTTGTGATGACGTTGGATGATGACGCTGCTTCCCAGATATGTGGATGGTAGGAGTCCATAGCTTCCAAGA
The DNA here is from genome assembly GCA_036927795.1 of Iris macrosiphon. NCBI lineage: Eukaryota > Viridiplantae > Streptophyta > Magnoliopsida > Asparagales > Iridaceae > Iris > Iris macrosiphon. Next base: position 49,251,844 of record JAYESA010000005.1, on the reverse strand, counting down.
ACTTTCGTGCTATGGGTTCTACCTCGTCACGGGGAGTGGGTTCCTGATTTGGAATCTGAGTATTAATGTACTGGAAAAGAGGATGTTTATTGCCATCTGGAACTCCGTTCCTGGTCGTGTTTACATCGGTCGGCTGCTTGTCGCGCCGAAGGTTGATGACCAAAGGTGGAGGCTTCTGGTTCAGAGTAACCGCTGGAGAATTGCTTCTTTTCCCCGAGCCGGATCTGTTCAGGTAAATAGCCATGGACTCTATGGCTTTTGGACGAGTGGTTCGTCCTTTCACTCTGATCGACAGCGGTGGTGCGGCAGAGGGTTCTCCTGGCTCCCGGTGGGATCCCTTCTCTGTCTTGCCCGCCACTTCTTCCGTGTGGTCCTGCGAATACAACACGGCGTCGGAATAGTAGGACTCTACTCCTTTAAATGGGTTTAGGTCGGCCACCTCCGTTTGTACCATCCCTTGGGGGTCTACATATTTAAGACATTGATGTAGAGTTGAAGGAACGATGTTGTGATCGTGAATCGACGGTCTTCCCAGCAAGATGTTGTAGGATACCTCTGAATCGATCACGTAACATGTGGCCACCGATCTGAGGTTGCCAATCTGGATCCTCAGGCGAATCTTCCCTAACGGCTTACTTCTTCCGGCGTTGAATCCCACGATTGTAGTGGAGGTGTAAGCTAGTTCGCTGGTAGGAATCCTCAAAGGTCTGAGCAGACTATGCGGGATGATGCTGATCGATAATCCCGGATCTATGTGAATTCGATCAACCTCCATGGAACCGATGTACCCGGTGTAATAGAGGGGTCTGTCATGCCTGTTATGTTTTAACAGTATGTCGTTTTGGGTGAAGGTGATATTTGGGACCATCTCCATCACACTGTGGCATTGAGGGCACGCCACTGGTTCTTCGTCGGGAGATTTGAGCTGGGTCAAGCATGCCTCCGCCTGCATCAGTGCTTCACTCAGGGCTAGACGAGTGTCTTGGGAGAGCCTGAGTAGCTCGAAGATGGAGAGCCTGGCCGGCATATTAGCCAGTTGGGCTAGGATGTCGAAGTTATACGGCTTCTCAAAACCTTTGTTCGGAATATTTTTCACAGGTTTATCGAAGCGCACTTCTCTTTGTTTTCCTTTGTCCGCCGGCGTCGGTTTTGAAGGGTTGGCTTCCGGTATGACGGGGCTTGGCCCTGCAGGTTTGGCAGTTGAAACGTCTGCCGGTATATCCTCCTGACTTGCTCCGTAGTCGTTGAGATAGGCTCTCCCTGACCGGGTTGCAGCAAGTACCTCGTCTTCGTCTGATGGCGAAGAATTGTTGACGATATGGCATGGTTTGCACTTTGGGCTCCTCCTGGACGTAGCTTTAGTCTCTTCCTCGAGCTCTGACACCAAATCTGGATGAACCCACATAATCTCGCCCTGACGGGTGGTCAGGGGTACCATGTTATGATTTTGATCCCTAGACGGAGGGAGATTGACGATGTCCATTGTGGCTCGGGAAATGGGCGTGATACCGTCCATGACTTCTTGGGGAGGCAGATCGCCGAACCGCAGAGAGATCATGTTGGCTGTGACCGTTTTCTTGGTGTCGTGCAGGGTGATGGCCTTAGCATCGATTAACCCCTGGATCTTCCTCTTCAGTACGTAACACATCTTTGTTAGGTGGTGTACGTATCTGTGGAAGATGTAGTATTTGGGGTCGTCGGTACTGCCGACCTCTTGGGGCCGCCTTAGCTCCGGCAGGGTGATCTTGCCACTTTTGACGAGACACTCAAATATACTAGGGATATCGTCGTCGTCGAAAGAGTAGACCTCGACGGGCCTGGAAGTCCCGGGCTTTGTCTGCGTGGTCGCCGCCGTCTTTTGTCTGGACGTATTGACTGTCAGAGCTGCAAGGATGGTCGCCGCTGGGAGATGGCCTTTTGCCTCTGTCGGAGGCGGAGATCATGATGCCGTTGTCGCGCGCCTTGCGACTGTTGTCTTCGGCGGCCACTGCCGAGACGATGAACGAGGGCCACTCATGGAACTGATATGGTCCTGTGAACACCGAGACTATAGGAAGGAGGTTCTTCCTGCAAATGTCTACTAACGCCGAGTCTGGAACTCCTGGAGGCATTTGTAAGGTGGCCTGACGAAAACGTTCGACGAAGGTGCGAACGTCCTCCTTTTCCCTTTGCTTGACTTCAATGAGGGAGGACATAGACATGTCCATTCCATCCTCGTAGAATCGTGTGAAGAATAGCGCTTTGAAGTCTTCGAAGGAAGTAATGCAGTTGTTCGCCAAGCGACGGTACCACTGATAGGCTACTCCTGAGAGGCAGCCCTTGAACACCCGAGTGAGGAGGGCGTCGTTCCCTTGTAGCAACACCGTCATCATACTGAAATAGTTCATGTATTGACTTGGTGATGTTTTTCCTTTGAACAGAGCCATGGTCTGAGGTTTGTACTTCGGAGGAAAAGGGACTTCTTCCCAGATAGCCGGGTAAGGCTGGTTGATTCCCAATTTCTTGAGCTGATCTTTGTGCCTCAAGGCGTCAAACTGGGTTTTCAACTCCCGCACTGCCTGCATCGGGTTCTCAGTTGGAAGCGGAGGGACTACTGACTCTTGATCTAGAGCAGGTTCTTGGCTTGGGTCGGATGGTGGTAAGTCCACCCCCATACGTATCTGAGTTGGCGGGACCGACGCTTGAGCCATGGCAGTCGCGTGCTGAGTTAGCATCATCTGGTGCATGTTCTCCATTACGGATTGTATTTGCTTCAAAGATGTTTCTAGCATAGTGATGCGTTGTTCCGCGTTTCCTGAAGCCTCCTCGCGTTCGTCTTCAATGGCGTAAGCTCCCACTTCGCTGGGCGTCATCGAAGGATTTAGTATAGGTCGCAGCAGAAGTCGACTCTATACTCTCAGCATCTGTTCTAGGAGATTGGCGACCCCCAGCGTCTGAATCAGACGAGTACGGAGCTGGTTGCTGTGACCTTGCCCGGGTGTTTTGGAACACCCCAGCTTCAGTGCTCCAGAGGAGGTCTTCGAATCTTCTTCGGCTCGGAGGCCCAGAGGGATGACGTCTCGAGCTCGACCTTCTTCTGGGTATGCGTGAAGCCATGTTCACGGACGCATACGCGTGCTCTTCTTCCGAAAAAGACTGAGAGTAGCTCAATCGGTCGAAGACCGACCGTTTTGCTATAGAACAGCAGTAGTCAATCACAATCTTACGACTATTACAACATTGCTCTCTGGGGGGCGTAATAGACATGTTGGAAGATCCCCTCTCCTTACGCTTCTGGACTAGACATTCGCGTAGGTCAGGAGTAGCAACCAGAGCTTGCTTTACGCTGCGGGACTTTGCCTGGCATAATTTGGAGATTCGCTCAGACTGGCGTAAAGCTGAAGAGGTCCTCGGTCGGCCATCGGCTTCTCGCGCAATCCGGAGGGTAGGCAGATTGTTCTTTTGCTGGCGTAAAGGCCGAGAGATTGAATATTCGCCTGCTTGCTTCCCCTCGCGGAGATCACCGCGCTCATCTGTTTTTTCGTAGAAGTCAGATGTTGTTTCACGCGTGGAGCGTGATCTGTTCTTCCGATTTGGCATTGAGGCACCATCAAAAGTTTTGTCTGTACCGCGCGTAGCGGGAGACTGATTCCTACGCGTAGAGCGTAGTGGATACTTCTGGGTTAGCGCAGAGGCCTTGCTCGAAGTTTTGTCTGTACCGCGCGTAGCGGGAGAGTGGTTCCTACGCGTAGAGCGCAGTGGATACTTCTGGGTTAGCGCAGAGGCCTTGCCCAAAGTTTTGTCTGTACCGCGCGTAGCGGGAGACTAAATTTTACGTACAGGGCACGGAGGGAGCGATGCTACCACCTCATTGGTCGGAGAGATCGGAGAGTCCACAGGAATGGTTGAGGATGTCTTGGGCATCCACACTTTGCGCAGCTTCCTCTTGTCTTGGACGGAGAGAGAGTGAGAGCTACCCCCGGTTCAAAGCATGTCTTTGTAAGCAGACTGGTCGAAATGAACGACCAGCGTCTTCTTCACGGTTCCTATAGATACCGCATCGCGTTGAGCAATTACTTCCTCGTCAGAAGAGAAAGACGTCCCCAGCAGAGTCGCCATCTTGTTTGTGGTATTTAAATAAAAGAATGAAAGTGTATTTCAATGACGGGGTTTGTGCGAAACCCGCGCCCTTTGGTTTACAAACAAACTTGTACAATGTAATCCTATACGAGGATGTGAGAGTACAATTTATTTAATCTGGGTATAAATTGCTATAGGTGTCTGATCTGCAGTCGATCACTTTAGCCCTTGGACCGCGCGATGTTGAAGAAGTGCCGTGGAAGACAGGTAGCAGCTTCGAAGGTTGCAGGAGAGGGTGGATGCACGATGCCGAAGTCGTCGATTCCTGCTCTTTGCCTGAGCTCCGGGCTCTCTCTCTCTCTCTCCTCCCTGTTCGATCTTCTCCGACTGTCGACCTTGGATCTGGTATTGGTACTCTTGACCGAATTTTCCGACCTGGGATCTGATATCGGTTTCTTGACCAATTTCTTTGACCTTGTTTCCCATTTGACAGGGGCCTCTATTTATAGAGTCTTTGGTAACAGTGACCACTCCGTTGGTGTAGCAACCGAGGAGTGGAAAGTACAGTACCCTTTTACACAACGGTTAAAGTAACCAATGCCTATGTATAGATGATCTTTTGACTGAGCGGGTGACGTGGGTCCAACTAAGGGGACACAACACGTACGGTTGCTACTAAGATCACGACATAAAAGCCACGCGGGTAGGTATCCATTGTGTAGAAGAGGTTGGCGTAGAAGCCATATATCCGTCACCATGGCATAGAAAGCCAAGTAGGCATAGAAGCCGAACAGGCATGGAAGTCGAACAGGCATAGAAGCCGAACAGGCATAGAAACCGAACAGGCATAGAAGCCGAGTAGGCGTGGAAGCCGAGTAGTCGTAGAGACTGAGTGGGCGTGGAAGCCGCATGAGCACAGATCCTGAATGGGCGTAGAGGCCACTGCATATCGTGCCAGAATGGGCGTAGAAGCCGCTTGAGCACAGATCCTGAATGGGCGTAGAAGCCGCTGCATATCGTACTGATGTGGACGCCTTAGCCGAAATTACGGCTTTTGAAGATGTAGCCAAATCTCTTACAGAGATTTGCCATCACCTTATGTATTAAATGCGGAGGCATGTTTCGAAGGTCTGCAGGCCTTCTGTGCACCCGTCGCAGAGACGTGTCTTGAGAGAAACTGTCACCGCCCTGTGCAATTAGACGTGGAGACGTGCCTCGAATCCCGTATGAAGTGCAGCTTTTGACGTGGCAGGCGGTTTGTCTGCTGTGGAGCGTAAAACAGCTCATGTTTGCCTGTGTAAAACAGGGCGGCGTATTCCCTTGTACGCAAAAGAGCAGTTTATGCTGAGGGGACTCCGGTAAACGACAGTTTGGTGATGTTTTACCAAATCCTCTGCATTAAATAGTGAGATCCGCCATCATACTGTGGGACGCATCTCAAGAGGTCTGCCATCGTTTCCAGCCGTCGTCTGGGTAGCCGTGCATCACCTTTTGTCAGGAGTCAGAGGTCAGATTCACTACGTGACTTGACAGGTTCATTTCGGGAAAGATGAAGCATTCCTCGTACGCTATCACGCTGCTTTGAGAGCGGTTGAGTTTTACGCCATGGAGGCGATGAAGAACTCTGTTTCACGCTAGAGCGGCCTGGACGTACTGCATTTATGCGGATGGTCCTTTGAGCTTTATTCTTCACGCTGTATTTTAGTGGAGAAAACTCTGTGGTACGCCTGATGGCTCTGAAGGCCTCTGCTTACGCTGCTCTGTATCAAGAGGCTGTGTAGCTTTTCCCAGCATATTTTTCATGCTTCTACAGTTGCGCTGGAATGGCAGATTCACAATCTGACTCACCCGCCATCATGATGTATCCTTTTCCCTTTTTGCTTGCCTAGATGTAATTTTGCCTCCCTCTCGGGAATAAATAAAGGCAACTCTTTTCTGACTTTTGTGGACCCATCATTTCGGAATGTAAATGACCAATTTTGGTGAGAGTGTTATCAGAGGTAGTATGGACATGATAGACTCCCAATAAACTTCTTAGCAGGACACATCTATTCAGAGGTCATACGGACATGATAGAGTGTAACCCTACTAATTGCGTTTTGGAAGTAGTTTTGTCAGAATCGAGGGCCTTGCTATGTCCCACCCGAGTAGGGGGGATTAAGCATAGTACCTTTTCAGGAATTTGCCGTTGATAGGAGCCATTAACAGATCTCCATTAGGCTGGGCTATCCTGTAGGCGCCGTTCGAGAACGTTGTCTCGATCACAAAAGGGCCTTCCCACTTGGGTTGGAATTTGCCTTTACTTCTGTGGGTAAGAATCATCGGTCTTCTTACGGCTAGAACTAGCTCGCCAACTTTGAACACTCTTTCCTTCACTTTATGATTAAAAGTCTTGGAAATGCGTGCTTGGTAAAGCACGATGCGCTGTTGAGCTTCTAGGCGTTTCTCGTCTAATCCTTCAAGCTCTTGGAGCCTTAACAGGTCATTCTTTTCTCGAGTCAACTCACTAGTCACTGCTATCCTGCGACGGGATCTGGATTTCGATGGGAAGAACTGCCTCGCTCCCGTAGACCAGTAAAAAGGGGGTACAACCTGTAGGTGTCCGTACCGTTGTGCGGTATGCCCAGAGACATTCGCCCAGCTTCTCGTTCCAGTCTCTTTTGTTTGAAGAAACGAACTTCTTCAGGAGTTTGATAATGGTTTTGTTGAAAGCTTCCGCCAAACCATTAGCAGCTGGATAATATGCCGTAGAGGCAATATTATGTATTCGACTTTTATCGCAAAATCGATGAAACGCTTGGCTGATGAACTGAGGCCCATTATCATGGATTATCCTTCGAGGAATCCCAAAGCAATAAATGACGTGGTGCTTGATGAAGCTGATCACGTCAGACGCTTTTACCTCAGCCAGAGGGATCGCCTCTGCCTATTTGGAGAAGTAATCCGTGATGGCCAGTATGAACCGGTGGCCTCTGGAGGAAGACGGGTGAATGGGACCGACGATATCCATACCCCATGCTTCGAAGGGCCAGGATACGACCGTAGGATGTAGATATTCAGACGGTTGGTGTATGAAGTCTGCATGAACCTGACAGGCTCTGCATTATCTTGCATAGCTGATCGCGTCTGTGATCATAGTGGGCCAGTAGTAGCCCATTCTCCTGATACGATCCTGTAGCTTAGGACCGGGCTGATGCGCTCCGCATACGCCGTCGTGAGCTTCTCAGATAATCTGCTGTGCTTCGTCGTCTGAGAGACATCTTAATAGCAGTCCGTCGTAGGTTCGACGATATAGGCAGTGTGAAGATGCATCGAAATAGAAGCGTAATGATCGTCTCTTGACGGATATTGCTTCTTTGGGGTCCTCTGGCAAGATTCCGTATGTGACGAAATCTATGAAGGGACTTCTCCAGTCCCTTCCGGGGGGATCTGTGTTCACAGCGTGGCTGCGTTCTATGTGAAGGTTGTTCTTCACGAAAAATAAATCTCTGTTAAGAAGGATCACCGAATCTTGCCTTCTTATAGGGGTAGCTAAGTCCGCAGCTAGACTGGCCATGGCATCAGCTTCCAGATTCTGAGATCGAGGTATATGCTCTAGGAAGAACCCTTTAAACGTCATGGCTATCTCGATTGTCGCTCGGTGATAGGGGATGAGGTCTGGATTCCGGACTTCGTATATCCCTCTGACTTGATTGACGATAAGCAGAGAATCGCCGAAAGCTTCCAGGGATTCGACCCCCAGCTCTTCAGCGACTTGGAGCCCAATCAACAGGGCATTGTATTCCGCCACATTGTTGGAGCATGGTTCATTAAGAGAGTATGCCCGGTAGATGACGAGTTTATCAGGAGTGACCAGGACGATTCCTACCCCTGAAACCATGTTTCCCTGGGGGCCAGTCCTGGAGGCGCTGTCAAAGAACAGTTGCCATGTGTCACTTTTCATTGCGGAATTACATTCTGCAACTTCGTCGAGAATGTCTTCGTATAACTTGGAGGCCTCCGGGATCAGATGAGCAGCTAGAAAGTCGGCCAGCGCTTGGCCCTTGATGGAATTCTGCGGGATGTACACCATGTCATATGGTGTTAACAGCATCGCCCAGGTTGTGAGTCGGGAATTAAGAATACTCGGCTTGCTCATCAATACTCGAAGAGGGTTGATCCTGGAGATGATATGAATAGTCTGGCCGATGACGTAGTGCCGCGTCTTTTGGATAGCGAACATCAGAGCCAGACATTCTTTCTCCACTGGGTTGTACCGGTGTTCGGCTCCGACCATCATCCTGCTGAGGTAGTAGATAGCCGGCTCATGCCCCTCGTCGTTCTTCTGCGCTAGAAGAGCTCCTAGCGAATGATCCATTGCTCGGACGTACAGCAAGAACGGTTTCCCCATGATGGGAGGCACCAGAACTGGCGGACTGGTGAGGTAGCGTTTGATCTCCCCGAATGCTTGCTGACAGGTTTTGTCCCACACGAAGGATACACCTTTCTTCATGAGGTATAAAAAAGGCTGGCATCTTCCTGAGAGGTTGGATATGAACCTCCGGATATAAGCCAGACGGCCTTGAAATCCCCGGAGTTCCCTCAAATTGCGGGGCGGTCGCATTTCTACGATGGCCTAGACTTTGTCAGGGTCCACCTGGATGCCTTTGGCGGTGATAACAAATCCCAGGAATTTGCCACTAGATACGCCCAGGAAAGACTTCGTAGGGTTCATCTTGAGTTGATGTCGGCGCATTAACTCGAATACCGTCCTTAGGTCCTGAATGTGATCATCCTTGAGGCGGCTCTTGACGGCTATGTCGTCTACATAACACTCTATTGTTTTGCATAAATGTTCATGGAATATGCCGCTTATAGCCCGTTGGTACGTAGCCCCGACGTTCTTCAATCCGAAGGGCATGACCGTATAGCAATACACTCCCAACGGAGTTCGGAAGGCAGTGTGCTTTTCGTCTTCAGGATGCATCTTGATCTGATTGTATCCTGAGAACCCGTCTATGAAAGATATGCGTTCAAAACCGCAGGTGTTGTCGATCATGATGTCCGTGATGGGAAGAGGAAATTCATCCTTGGGGCAGGCCGCATTCAGATCTCGGTAATCGATGCAGATACGTACCTTCCCATTTTTTTTCATGACTGGGACAATGTTGGCGACCCAGTCGGGATGTTGTTCTTCCCGGATGAACCCACAGGTTATCAGCTTTTTGACTTCAGCTTCAATGGCGTCCATCATGTCCGGTCGAAACCGGCGTTGGTGCTGCTTCACAGGCTTTGAGTCAGCCAATATGTTGAGTTTGTGAGTAGCCACCTTCGGGTCTAGGCCCGGTATGTCTCCATAATCCTATGCAAAGACGTCGATGTATTCCTTTATCAGCTGTATGATTTCTTCCCTCTCGGCTGGTGGAAGATTGTCACTAATAAATATCGGCTTTGGCGAAAGCTCACCCCCAACATCGATTTGGATAACTTCGTCTTTGGTTGGAGGTTCCCTTTGTTCGAAGCGGAATTCCCACTGTGTATCCATTTGCTGAGCCCAAGAGTCATTCTCAAATGGCTCAGAATCTCGTTCCTCTGCTTCTGAGGGATCTGTCATCATCATATTTGCTGATAGTGCTTGTTCGAGAGCATTAGGCGAGTCGGGAGGTGACGAGCCGTCCCAGGAGGAGAAAAAGATGTCCTTATCCGTCGTGGAAGCCGTAAGGGAGGTGGCATACCCTAACCCAAAATGAGTTTATTGGTAGCGGGGGTCGCCGCATGGCGGCGTTCTTCTGCCTTTTCCGTAGTTGAGGCCCGGCTTTCGCTTCAAGTCATAGCCCATGTTTTGCATGATCTTCAGCGCTTGAGGGCTGTATCGGTGAACCTGCATCTTCCCAGTATCGTCATCGAAAGGATCTTCCTGGATGGCTAGCTGATTGCGCATGCGGCCGAATACTATTGGACGCTGGCTGCTGCAGGTAGGCGGGATTATGAAGATAGAATCTTCATGCGGTCCATACGTTGTGATGACGTTGGATGATGATGCTGCTTCCCAGATATGTGGATGGTAGGAGTCCATAGCTTCCAAGAACTTTCGTGCTATAGGTTCTACCTCGTCACGGGGAGTGGTACATACTTGCTCAGAGGTGAGAATGACATGGCAATTGACGGTCAAAAGTTTATTCAGAGGTAGTATGAACATGACAAACTTTGTGATTGTGACTTCCATCGGGGATGGAGGCACACATCTGCTCAGAGGTGATATGACAGTTTTTTTTGTGGACTTAACACCACTGGCGTACTTAGAGTTAAGTACGGATGTCAAGTGTAGACGACAGTCGATATCAGAGGTAATATGGACATGACAACTGACGGTCGAAAGTTTATTCAGAGGTAATATGAACATGACAAACTTTGTGATTGTGACTTCCATCAGGGATGGAGACACACATCTGCTCAGAGGTGATATGGACATGGCAGTTTTTTGTGGACTTAACACCACTGGCGTACTTAGAGTTAAGTACGGATGTCAAGTGTAGACGACAGTCGATATCAGAGGTAATATGGACATGACAACTGACGGTCAAAAGTTTATTCAGAGGTAATATGAACATGACAAACTTTGTGATTGTGACTTCCATCGGGGATGGAGGCACACATCTGCTCAGAGGTGATATGGACATGGCAGTTTTTGTGTAGGGAGCTTCGTTCAAAACATATCTCCCTTGTTTTTACACACATGAATCTTGCCGGAGCAATTTGTTATGTAAGAATGGAAATCCAATCGGGTAAGGGCTGTCCCCTCGTTCACAGATTCAGAGTGATGACCTTGGCTTCTATCAACTCCTGAATCTTCCTTTTTAGTACGTAGCACGCCTTTGTGGGGTGATGTGTGTACCGATGGAAGAGACAATAATCTGGGTCATCCACTTTGCCAGCCCTCTCAGGTCGTCTGATGTTGGGTAGGTAAAGCTTGTGCTCTTTTATCAACATATCGAAGATCTCAATGATGTCGTCTTCGCTGAAGGAGAAGGTTCCTTTTGGTATTCGGGCTCCTGATGTCCAAATTTTTTGGTCTCGCGAAGAGACGGTCGTTGTTGTATCGTCTACGGCCTTTGAGGGGATTCTACCCCTGGCCTTGGACGTTATTTTGTCCTGTCGAGGTATGTTACCCCCGGACATGCCGCGGTTCCTGGCCATAGAGACCGATTCATCAAGGACTGTCTCTGGTTGTTCAGGACTGGATTTCGGGATTTTCGGTTTCTTGAGAGACGCGGCATATCCCAACCCGAAATGAGCTTCTTGATAGCGAGAATTACTGCGCACCGGCGTTCGCCTACCTTTCCCATAGTTGAGACCTTGTTTTAGTTTAAAGTCGTAACCCATATTTTGCATAATTTTTAATGCTTGTGGGCTGTATCTGTGGGTTTGTATTCTGCCAGATTCAGACTCGCGTGATTCTTCCTGTACGACTAGAGTGTTCCGCCTACTACCGAAGATTATCGGCCGCTGATCGTCGTGGGTAGGTGGGATGATAAAGATGGAGTCTTCCTGTAGCCCACCTGTGATGACGACATCAGACGTTGACGTATCCTCCCATAAGATTTCCCCGCGTTTGATTGTTAGGGGAACTGCAGGCTGCTTATGATTCCTGCCTTCGCGTTTCTGGGTTAGATAATCTCGTAGGTCCGAAGAATTTATAGAAGACGACGACGACTTGTTTCTTCTGTTCCCATCAGTGGGTACGCGGAGATTGGGCACCCTGGCTTTCCCTATTCCACCTGTGTAGAATAGGCTGGCCATCTGGGCGGCGGATAATCCCTGGGGAGGGGGCCTGCCCGTAATCTGAGCTCGTCCTGCGTCGTGACGTAATTTGGGGATCTGCTCAAACCGACGTAAAGCTGAAGAGGTCCTCAGTCGGCCATCGGCTTCTCGCGTAATCCGGAGGGTAGGCAGATTGTTCTTTTGCTGGCGTAAAGGCCGAGAGGTTGAATATTCGCCTGCTTGCTTCCCCTCGCGGAGATCACCGCGCTCATCTATTTTTTCGTAGAAGTCAGATGTTGTTTCGCGCGTGGAGCGTGATCTGTTCTTCCGATTTGGCGGTGAGACACCATCGGAAGTTTTGTCTGTACCGCGCGTAGCGGGAGACGAATTCCTACGCGTAGAGCGTAGTAGATACTTTTGGGTTAGCGCAGAGGCCTTTCCCGAAGTTTTGTCTGTACCACGCGTAGCGGGAGACTGGTTCCTACGCGTAAAGTGCAGTGGATACTTCTGGGTTAGCGCAGAGGCCTTGCCCGAAGTTTTGTCTGTACCGCGCGTAGCGGGAGACTGAATTTTACGTGCAGGGCACGGAGGGAGCGATGCTACCACCTCATTGGTCGGAGAGATCGGAGAGTCCACAGGAATGGTTGAGGATGTCTTGGGCATCCACACTTTGCGCAGCTTCCTGTTGTCTTGGACGGAGAGAGAGTGAGAGCTACCCCCGGTTCGAAGCATGTCTTCATAAGCAGACTGGTCGAAATGAACGACCAGCGTCTTCTTCATGGCTCCTATAGATACCGCATCGCGTTGAGCAATTACTTCCTCGTTAGAAGAGAAAGACGTCCCCAGCAGAGTCGCCATCTTGTTTGTGGTATTTAAACGAAAGAATGAAAGTGTATTTCAATGACGGAGTTTGTGCGAAATCTGCGCCCTTTGGTTTATAAACAAACTTGTACAATGTAATCTTATACGAGGATGTGGGAGTATAATTTATTTAATCTGGGTATAAATTGCTATAGGTGTCTGATCTGCGGTCGATCACTTTAGCCCTTGGACCGCGCGATGTTGAAGAAGTGTCGTGGAAGACAGGTAGCAGCTTCGAAGGTTGCAGGAGAGGGTGGATGCACGATACCGAAGTCGTCGATCCCCGCTCTTTGCCTGAGCTCCGGGCTCTCTCTCTCTCTCTCCTCCTTGTTCGATCTTCTCCGACTGTCGACCTTGGATCTGGTATTGGTACTCTTGATCGAATTTTCCGACCTGGGATCTGATATCGATTTCTTGACCAATTTCTTCGACCTTGTTCCCCATTTTACAGGGGCCTCTATTTATAGAGTCTTTGGTGACAGTGACCACTCCGTTGGTGTAGCAACCGAGGAGTGGAAAGTACAATACCCTTTTACACAATGGTTAAAGTAACCAATGCCTACGTATAGATGATCTTTTGACTGAGCGGGTGACTTGGGTCCAACTAAGGGGACACAACATGTACGGTTGCTACTAAGATCACGGCGTAAAAGCCACGCAGGTAGGTATCCATTGTGTAGAAGAGGTTGGCATAGAAGCCAAATGTCCGTCACCATGGCATAGAAGCCAAGTAGGCATAGAAGCCGAACAGGCATGGAAGCCGAACAGGCATAGAAGCTGAACAGGCATAGAAGCCGAGTAGGCGTGGAAGCCGAGTAGTCATAGAGAATGAGGGGGCGTGGAAGCCGAGTAGTCGTAGAGACTGAGTGGGTGTGGAAGCCGAGTAGTCGTAGAGACTGAGTGGGCGTAGAAGCCGCATGAGCACAGATCCTGAATGGGCGTAGAGGCCACTGCATATCGTGCCAGAATGGGCGTAGAAGCCGCTTGAGCACAGATCCTGAATGGGCATAGAAGCCGCTGCATATCGTGCTGATGTGGACGCCTTAGCCGAAATTACAGCTTTTGAAGATGTAACCAAATCTCTTGCAGAGATTTGCCATCACCTTATGCATTAAATGCGGAGGCGTGCTTCGAAGGTCTGCAGGCCTTCTGTGCACCCGTCGCAGAGATGTGTCTTGAGAGAAACTGTCACCGCCTTGTGCAATTAGACTTGGAGACGTGCCTCGAATCCCGTACGAAGTGCAGCTTTTGACGTGGCAGGCGGTTTGTCTGCTGCGGAGCGTAAAACAGCTCATGTTTGCCTGTATAAAATAGGGCGGCGTATTCCCTTGTATGCAAAAGAGCGGTTTATGCTGAGGGGACTCCGGTAAACGACGGTTTTGTGATGTTTTACCAAATCCTCTGCATTAAATGGTGAGATTCACCATCATACTGTGGGACGCGTCTCGAGAGGTCTGCCATCGTTTCCAACCGTCGTCTGGGTAGCCGTGCATCACCTTTTGTCAGGAGTCAGAGGTCAGATTCACTGCGTGACTTGACAGGTTTATTTCGGGGAAGATGAAGCGTTCCTCGTACGCTATCATGCTGCTTTGAGAGCGGTTGAGTTTTACGCCATGGAGGCGATGAAGAACTCTGTTTCACGCTGGAGCGGCCTGGACGTACTGCATTTATGCGGATGGTCCTTTAAGCTTTATTCTTCACGCTGTATTTTAGCGGAGAAAACTCTGTGGTACGCCTGATGGCTCTGAAGGCCTCTGCTTATGCTGCTCTGTATCAAGAGGCTGTGTAGCTTTTCCCAGCATATTTTTCATGCTTCTACAGCTGCTACCTTCTTAGGATCTACTGCTATGCCATCTCCAGTTACAACATGTCCCAAAAATTCTACTTTGTCTAGGAAGAATGCACATTTAGATAGTTTTTTATAAAGTTTTTCCTTCCTTAATGTCTCCAATGCTAGCCTCAAGTGCTCTTCATGTTCTTCTGGAGTCTTGGAATAAATTAAAATATCATCAATAAAAACCACTACAAATTTGTCTAGATATTGTTGGAAGACTCTGTTCATTAAATTCATAAATACTGCTGGTGTATTAGTTAATCCGAACGGCATTACTAAGAATTCGTAGTGTCTGTTCCGGGTATTGAAAGCAGTTTTAGGAATGTCTTCCTTCCTCACACTTACTTGATGGTAACCAGACCTCAAGTCAATCTTCGAAAATACCCGAGCTCCACTTAATTGATCAAATAAATCATCTATCCTTGGTAGGGGATACTTATTCTTGATTGTTAAAGCATTCAAAGCCCTATAATCAATACACATTCGAGATGTTCCATCCTTCTTTGGCACAAATAATACTGGAGCTCCCCAGGGTGAAACACTAGACCTAATGAAGCATTTGTCTTCTAACTCCTTTATCTGCTCATTTAATTCTACTATCACTTTCTTGTTGATTCTATATGGATTTTGAGATCCTGGCGCTGCTCCTGGCACTAAGTCAATAGAGAATTCAACTTCTCGGTCTGGGGGTAATCCTGGGAGATCCTCAGGGAAGACATCAAGATATTCAAAAATGATAGGTAGTGGCAATTCTTCTGGTACTAGGGCTCCACAAATTTGGTTACTACCCAATTCTCTAGAACCTCTAGTGAATTCAAATTCTGGCTTGTCAGGGGGCCTGAAGATTACACTACCCCTGTGACAATCTATAGTGGCATGATGCTGACTCAACCAATCCATACCCAGAATAATGTCAAAACTGGGGATTGGCATTACGAGTAGCCTAGCATATAATTCTCTCCCACATAGTGTGATAGGATAATTGTTACATGCATCACTAACTGGGATAATTCCTCCACTGGTAATGATCTTATAACAATTCCTAAGAGGTTCTGTGACTAAGCTATGCTTCATAAGTAAATCTACGGACATGAATGAATGTGACGCTCCAGAATCAAATAAAGTAATGGCTGGTACTGAATTTATAAGTATGGAACCTGTTATCACATCTGCTGTGGCTTCAGCTTTCTCCAGAGTCATTGTAAAAGCACGGCCTTGTTGAGGTGCACCCCTCTATTGCTGATGCTGGTGCTGAGCAAAGCATTGTTGTTGAGTTGGGAGTGGGGGTCCTCTCTGCTGCGCTGTTGGGGGCCTGGCCTGAACTGGAACTTTTTGTGCAGCTGTGCGTCCTTGAGCAGCGGAACAGTCCTTCATTTGATGTGCTGCTGATCCACAATATAGATAGGCACCTAGCCTCTTTCTACAAACTTGCCAAGTGTGACCTTGTTTTTGACAAAAGCCACAAGTGGGAGCTTGTTGGTTCTGTCCTTGAGTTTGGTGTTGGGGTGCTGTGGCTTGAGGGAAAGGACGTTGGGTTTGTTGCGGGGCCCTCTGCTGTAGTTGTGGTTGGAATGGGCGTTTGTGGGGTCCCATACTTCCAGCATCTCTTTTCCGCTTTAGTCTAGGTCCCATGTCTCTTTCAACACCTTGTGCCACGCTCAAGATTTCTTCGTATGTACGAGCTCGGCTAGTGGTGACAGCAAGGCGAATATCAGGAGACAACCCCTTCTTAAATCTACGGGCTCTATCTTCAGGGGTACGAACCATATATTCTGCAAAGTGGCTCAGTCTGCTAAATTCAGCAGTGTACTCATCAACAGAAAGATTACCTTGTTCCAGCCTCTCGAATTGACTTTCGAGAGCTTCTCGAGCCACTTCGGGATAGAACTTCTTCTTGAACAGCCTCTTGAAATCCTCCCAAGTGAGCTCAGGAGCAGATAACTGAGGTTCATCTCTAAACCAAGTCCGAGCTATGTCGAATAGTTGCAGGCTTGTAGATTCCACCTTAAGATCATCAGGGACCCAAGCAGTTTTCAGGAGTCGCTCCACATTCTCTATCCATTCATCGGTATAGAGAATACCTTCAGTCCCATAGAATTCCAAGGGTCCAAGGTTCTTGAAGTCATTGGCACTTCCTGGCCTCTTTGGTGGTGCTTCCTGGGATCGAAGAGCATCTGAAAGGCTAGTTCGTAGCAGGGCAGTCTGTTCCTTCTGGGATTCTATAAGTCCCTGGAATACTCTGAGTAGCTGCGCTCCATCCATAGTAACTGTCGGAGTAGTTGGAGGCGGAGGGAGCGCAAGGATTTCAGGCACAATCTATTCGACGGGTTCGGATGTGCCTCCTATGGTATTCCTTGTCTGAACTATTCTGAAAGGTTAAGGGATAGTAGGATTAGAATAAATTACTTGGAAATCAAGGATGATAGGGAAAATTTACTAAGAAATGATGTCAAGATTTGAAATAAAAGATTCTATTCTGTGAATGAGCTTTTCCTAAAATTCTCAATCTTATTTCATACTCTGTCCTAGGATATTACACTAAGACCTGCATGGGCCACCATAAAAATGTGTCACGACCCGCACCCAGATGAATCGGGCACCGGTTCGTGAGTACGTCCAGCCTACGCCGCAGTGTCGGCGGTAGTACGCTGTCTAGATCATATTCACAGATAATTTAAAATCTAGCTCATTCACAAGAATAAATAGGCAAGGATAATAATAGGAAATAGGAATGCTAAGATTTTATAAGACAAATTTTGTGACATCCAAATTCACAGTTTAATACAGAACCAGAAGATAAATCGGGGACAAACCCGAGTACTATGCTGAAAAAAAAATACTAACTAACTGGCTAACTACTCCTCAAAAGTAGTCTCCTGAGTAAGAACCGGATCCTCAATAGTATCATCTGCTACGTCATATAGGCCATAAAATATGGGGGCATAGTCCTCATCATTGCCTAAATGTCAACGGATCCAGTCAGGAAAGGAGCAAAGTACCAATACACAACAAAGCTTACACTAAATAATTATGACAAGTAGTAAAAACTGACTAAGTATCACGATAAAATTATACATAATAAGTAGTAAAATTAACTAATGTGTTAAGTACTATAAATCAGGGATATAAGTAAAACAGGATCATAATAAGACAAGAAAATAGAACTGCAACAAGACAAAAGAAACTATGTGTGTGTAAAATTGTGTATTTAGAATACATAGTTGGCATGTAGGGGGTTATAAGGCTAATAAGTCACGTCATGGACGGCTAGCAGTCAGGAACAATCGAGTATAAGGCTGATGGTACAGTCGCATACTCAACAGCTAGCAGTCAGGACATGAGGGAAAGGGTAAACTACATGCCTCCTAGTATTCTCCCTCCCGACATGAAAATTGAGACATGAAGTCCAAATTCTAACACTAAGTGTAATCATCCAATGGTGCTAGTAGAGCAAGGAACTAATTATCATAATATAAAGAATAAACTTGAAGTGCAGGTACTTGCCTGATGTTTGGATTCCAACTACGGTTCTGTCCTCGGGAAAAATTCTAGATATGCCTCCGGATGCTGAAATAACCATTACCATCATGTTCAGAAGATATCAAATAGCGAGAAACGCCTGTCCTTGAGTCCAATTTGGACACAGGGGCGAAAATGACAATTTTGGGTCAAAACGGATTCCGCATGTGGGCTCGCTTTGCACCGAAAAATATGTCAAGGTCAAAGGTCTCCAAATTTGTCCAACTTGGTGTCAACAAGTCAGGAGCGCTGATACTAACTCAACGGAACTTCCAGAATTGGATTTCGATGAGCCGGTCACAAAATTGCCTGTCGAGTGGGGCCTGTGGGGCCCACGACACGCGATTTCGTCAACGTTCTCAGAATCGAACCAAACTTGGGTCACAGGACCAGCGTATCGCTACGAGTCCGATGGCGCAAATTTTGTTTCAATCCGATGTGTGTACACAAAGTTAGGACGCGATCCAGAAAAGTCGAATACGGGGCGTTGTCTGCGGATACGCGTTGATCCCGGTGTGCACGCACACCCGAATCGACTTCTGCGAAATTCCACACGTCGTATCGACGGCGCGCACGTATCTATGAAGACCACGCGCGACCAAGTCGTCCCGTTTGGCGGGGCGTACTCAGTTCCGGGGTGAATCAGGACATTATTTTTCCTGTTTTTGGATCGCGATTCGCGATCGCTACAGGACGCGATGCACCGAGCGGTTTGCCCGGGCACCGAGGGGGTCATGCAGGCTACGTGTTGCAATTGACGGAATTGAAAATGGGGTTACGAGCAGAAAGTTACGAGTACCTGAACAGGGCTCCCAAAACTGACATTTTCGTGTCCGAGGCGACACGACACAAGGGATACGTGTCCTGGATACTGTGTCCAGGCTAGGGCACGGTCGACGGCTGAACAGTGACGCCGGGGCTTCACCGGAGCTTCGCCGGAGGTGGGCAGCACCCTGGCGGAGGCGGAGCGGAGCTCTGGCGGCTCTAGGCCGGCGCTGGGCGGTGGGACGGCGGAAGAAAGTGGGCAGCGGGGAGGCTGCGGCTGGGTGCTGGATCGGGGAAAGAGGAGGAAAGGGGGAGGAGAGGTCCGGCGTCGCTCGGCGAGGGATCGGAGGAGGGCGACGGGTCTCGGGCGGAGCGGGACGGTGGCGCTGGCGAGGGTTCAAGTGTGGGGGAGGAGGAGGTGAAGAGGAGAGGGGGTTTAAATAGGGGAGCCGAGGAGGGGGGCTGGCTAGAGATGGCGGATCGAGGGGGGTCGTGCCGCGCGGGATGCGGGGGCTGACGCGGGCTCCGACGACGTGGCCGGAGCCGTCGCCGGAAAAAGCGGGGGACGGGGTCGTGGGGGAGAAGGGTGCTGGCGGGTCCGGGCGGGTCGCTAGCGGGTCGGGTTCGGTCGGGCGGACCCGACCCGATAGTCAAGGTGGGCTGGGTTCTGGGCTGGGCCCAATTGGGCCGTGCTCGGGTTAGATTTTAGGATTAATAATTAACTAAATAAATAAATAATTAAATAGTTAAATAAATAAATATTTTTAGGTGTTTTATATTAGGTCCGGGGCCCAATAAATTCCAAAAAATTACCCTAAGTCCGATTTTTAATTCTACGCCATAAAATATAATATTCATAATATTTTAATATATTTTAAAAATATTTAATTTTATTTAATGCCAAAATCACCTTGTTTTTAATTAGCAAAAATTCCCGAAAAAATCCCAGAAAGTTCCGAAATATCAAGTTTGAAAATCTTGAAAGAATCAGGGGGTTTACAAAGAGCGCATATGCTGCTACGACCCTATGCAGCCTTGTAATTATGCGGCTACACTGTCCAATCGACCAAGGCCAGACAAGATCTTGCATGCGGCCACAACGTCATGTGGTCAAAATATCCATAAGACAAAGACCAAAGGAGAGCACATATGCGGCTACGGCCCTATGTGGCCTTGTCATTATGTGGCCATAGTGTCCAATCGGCCAAGGCCAGACAAGAGCCAACTGACAACTATGACAAATCGCTGGCGAAGTAGCGACAGCTACAGCTAGATCGTTGTAGTAGAGTAGTCGAAGTATTTGCCAACATATTAGTCAGGTGGCATGGCAGTATTAGACTACGATACTTGACGGTTACAAAAAAGGATCATAGTTGTGAGATTCAACACAAGTACCCCAAGATTCTTGACCCAATATATATATTCGCCTTACGACCTAGACAATAGCCTTAAGAGACTGTGACTACTGGTAGAACTCTTGTAAGTTGGGTAGTGTAGATGAGTTAGAAATAAAATAATGTATGGATAATAAATGAGGAAGTGTTGGAATGGCAAACCATGACTTTAGGAAGCACTGCTAGAAAGTAATGTAATGTAATGTAATAGCTATAGTGATTATTATGAATATAGGTTAGTGTCAATTTCGAGGACAAAATTCTGAGCATCTTGGATTATCTCTAGCGATGGATGGCTTCACTGATACCCTTATATCATCATCTTATTTATATTGGAGATTTACCCTTCTTCCTCATTTTAGTATTGATATAGTCATTGGTAGTGGATTTGTCTCCACCCGACTATTATTTTGGATTATTCAGACTTATTATTCTAGTTTAGCTATTTTATTTTTATGACTTGTTGTGTGGATGAGATTTAGTATATCTGTGACTTGTGACTATATATATACCACATATGAGTTCATATTCATATTACAGTGGACGTGTGTATTATGGTATCCATATATTGGAGTTGCCATATACATACGGCTGGCATATTTACGTGTTCCTAGTCCTACGTATTTTGGGACTGGGGCGTGACATATTTTTGTGGTGGCCCATGCAGGTCGATAGCATATTATCTCGGTTACGTTACTGTACTGAGCAAGCCTACGCATAGGATTAGAATGTAGAATCTCATCCACTTATTTAAATCACCGTCCTTGATTTTATTTCGTATTCTCATTTGATTGCTTGTATTGCATATTGCTTGAATCCTTCTCAACGTCTATCTTTCCTTTGTGCTTGATAGGGGTTAGGAAGGTGCCTTGTACTAGGTATATACACTCTAGTATTCAATAACACTATTAGTTAAATTATTGTAAGTTGGATAGTATGTCTCATAACCTAGTAACACATAGTCCTATTGCCCCATTAATAAAGTATAATTGAATGACGCCAACTATAGGCTTGCATAAGAAGATAGTGTTTATCTAGACTATAGAACTTTGGTGTTTATCTAGACTGTAGACTTAGAGGCCCATACACCAATTTGGTTGACTTTAGACTTAGACAAAAAATTAGTATGGCAACTGTAGAGGCACAATACCGGCCTTCTTGGTGAACTTAAATTATTATGTACCTTCTCCATCATAATCAAGCGTACTTATATTTTTTTGTACTACCTCGACTTATGCTGCTATTATAGCCTAGTTTTGCAAGCTTATTCTTTTATTGAGCTTGTTCATGACATATGTATTATTGGGGGCCCACACTAATATATTGTCTAAATCAGAATCGGTGTATTATGGTCTGATCAATCGTAGTGCGCTTGGTTCGCTCTTCATATCACTACTTTACGTGGATTGAGATATAGTTGACTCAACTTGTTAGACGAATATACTTGCCCTCTAGACTAGTCAGAGCATATCATGTCAGGTACATAACTATACTGATATGAGCATGCATATAGGAATTTACCAAAATAAGATTTCAATCCACAACTGCCTTGGCAACTCCCTTTCGAATCCTCTAACCCCTTTGAATCATGTACTTGTATTCTATCACCTCCTCATTGAATTCTTTATTGTTGTTTTTCGTCTTCCCCTATTTCGGAAAGACGAACGTTCGTGCTTAGTATAAGTTTGATACACGGATAGTACTAGATATACTCCATAGGCCAAGCACTCATGATGACAAACAAGATAGCGCAGGCACGGGAAATCGTAGATACAGGTATGACCTTTAGTGTGTTTGTCATTTTATACTCACGACCCCCTTTATGACACGAGATCTTAGGTGCATAGTAGACATAGAATTATATATAAGGTAGTTTAGCAGTTATATGTTAATATCCTAACTAGATGGCATACACATAATGCCAATAGATGCCGCGAGTAGCAGTAGTAGTATTCTCTTCCTATCACCATCTCGCCCCTTGGGTGACTCATCTTCTCTTCCATATCCAATCCTTATCTCGTGCTTAACTCTTCCTATAATAGTTGTATCTTTTCGTGCCATTATGAATTATTTGATTTATATCAACCTCACCCTTATTTTGTTAGTTAAAATATGAATGTGTTAGTAATGATTAATAACTAAATGATGAGTTAATAATAATAACCCTTATGTATATGCACTATAGCAATATTTGTATTCTTTTATTAATTTAACCCTTAAGTAGCATCATTTAGCCCAATAGGAATCTATTAAATTGTTTGAAATAGTTCATACTTCTAATAGTTTTTAGTCAAGACCTTAATTGCTACTCTAAAACCTAAACTAAACCTAGGAAGAGTTGAAGGCACTTGTTACGAACTGACAACTATGACAAATAGCTGGCGAAGTAGCGACAGCTACAGCTAGACCGTTGTAGTAGAGTAGTCAAAGTATTTGCCGACATATTGGTCAGGTGGCATGGCAGTATTAGATTACGATACTTGACTGTTACAAAGAAGGATCATGGTTGTGAGATTCAACACAAGTACCCCAAGATTCTTGATCCAATATATATATTCGCCTTATGACCTAGACAATAACCTTAAGAGACTGTGACTACTGGTAGAACTCTTGTAAGTTGGGTAGTGTAGATGAGTTAGAAATAAAATAATGTATGGACAATAAATGAGAAAGTGTTAGAATGGCAGACCATGACTTTAGGAAGAACTGCTAGATAGCAATGTAATGTAATGTAATAGCGACATTGATTATTATGAATATGGGTTATTGTCAATTTCGAGAACAAATTTTTTATAAGTTGGGTAGAATGTAAAACCCCTAATCCTAAAAATCGTATTTACCATTTTTAATTAATTATTTATTAAATTATAGTAATTATGAGATAATTAGGAGAAATAGATTTTTTTTTATTTTTTATTTTAGGTGTTTGAGAATTTAGGAGATTTATGGAGCCATTATAAATTTTTTCTAATTTATTTCATGTAGGAGACCCTTTGGACAGTTGTTAGCTTAATGGTATACATTAATACAAATTCTAGATTTTTCTATGTGTGTATATATATATATATACATAAACATATTTTTTATAAGAAAAAGAAAGAAAAAGAAATAAAAAAGAAAAGAAAAAGAAAAAGAAAAACAATTAAAATCTTAATGGATCCTTAAAACTACCTGAACCCAATAACCTAGGCTACCCGCTCAACCCAGACCCGCACCCCACTTTAGTAACCAACAGAGGAGCAGCAGCTCTAAACACCCCCCCTACGCGGCTTCAGCAATTCCCCCGCCCCCTCTTTCCATCTCTCTCTCTCTCTCTCTCTCTATATATATATATATATATATACACTACCAGAAAAAGTCAAATTAGCGACGTCGAAAAACGTCGCTAAATAACCCAAAATCGTCGCTAATTAGGTTTAGCGACGTAATTAGCGACGTTTTAAAGCAGTCGGAAAATACCAAGTCGCAAAAAAGAAAAACGTCGCTAAACGTCGCTATGCCGACGTTTTTTAGCGACTTTAATGTGTCGCTAAATTTAGCGACGTTTTGCGACGCCAAGTCACTAAACAGCGACGTTTATAAAAGTCGCTAAACGTCGCTGATTAGCGACTTCTATCGCGACGTTACACCGACGTCTTTAATGACCTGGCTATACTGCCATGTCAGCAATTGGCGACGTTTAGCGACGTCATTAGCGACTCTATTAGCGACGTACTTAGCGACGTTTTACAGCGTCACTAAGTAGCGACGTACGTAGCGACGTAAATTAACGTCGCTAAACGTCGCTGATAACGTCGCTAAATTTTAAAAAAAAAATTAAAAAAAAATGTGCAGAAGCAAACATTGGTGATTCCTTGCAGTTTTACATCATCTTCATCATACACACCAACATGATTCAATCTAGTTAACTATATAATCCAATTAAATTAAAGACCACAAGAAGTATCAATCCAATTAAATGTGGATAACTATATAATCCAATTAAATTAACTAAAAAATTAAAGACCACAAGAAGCATCATACATCATGTTTATTGTTGAAGTATCAATAATTCATAAATAATAATAAAAATAACTATACTACTACGGATCTGCAGGAGGCTGAGCAGCGGCGCGCTTGAAGGATAACAACTCCTCATACTCGTCCCGTGGAATCGACACCGATGTCGATGGAGAAGGCAGTGACGTCGGTGGAGGCCGTGCCCGCTCCAATTCTGCGAGTCGCTGGTTGTAAGAATCCAGGGTAGATAACAGTCTCGTACTGCTAGCACCCATTGAATCCTGCATCCTCGTCAGGTTGTCGCCCATCGACATCTGTGACGCCTGCATCATCGTCAGCTTCTCGCCCATCGATAGCTGTGACGCCTGCAGCTCCATGATGTTGCGATCATTGGAGGCTCTAATATCATTTGTCAATTCTCGTAGCTCCGTCATGCTGCGGTCGAGCATATCCAATCGTGCGATGAGCATCGGATCGTTCGCCTGCGGCTGGGACCGGGACTGGTCCTCCATACTTCGTAGCAAGTCGTCACGGAGAGACGCAATCTGACGGTCAACGGCCTCCTGGACGGCCTCCTGGACTCTGGCCGACGACTGCGAGGGCTGCGACTGCGAGGGGTGTGTGGAATGCACAGCTATCGGGGAGGCCCTAGATGACTGCGTCGCAACCAGGGCGCCATAGGAGCCCGTACCGTAGTACGTACCCCTCTGGAGACCACCAGCTGCGGTCACCCACAGGTCGTCCGCCGACGGAGATGGACCGGGCTGCGACGAAGCACCAGCCTCTCCAGGTGTAGGTGCACTAGCAGTCGCCCGCTCACGAAGCCTAAGATACTCGGCCTAGAAAAGGTTTGGAAACTCAATAATTGCCTAAGTTATATTAAAATAAACACAAAGTAAAGTAATACTTACATAGGTCTGTTCGGCCCTCTCATCAATGAGATTTCCGTCCTTGCGATGGGTGGCCAAGAAGACGGTCACCATGTTTGCATCCTCACCCCTCTGTACCTGTTAAAAATATATTTTTTATTACTAAACTTAAATATTTTTTCCAAGTACCATTTTATGGTACTTATATTAAAATAATATATTTTAAAAGAAAAAACATACCAAACGACGGAAATGTTCCGTCATCGGAATCGAGCCACCACACCACTTGGCAGCATTCTGCCTAGCCGCCTTGGCCTTCTTAGACCTTTCCTTGTAGCTCGGATCGTCGAATCTAGCCCTCATCGCAGTCCACTGCTCAGGCGTGATCCAACCTTGGATCGGTTTTCCAGCACGATCACGAGCCTTCTGGTCATCCAGAGCATCTCGGATAAGCTTGGCGGCAACGGTAGGAAAGAGCCGCTCGATCAACTCGGCCCGGTGCGGAGGATAAAAAAATGTTTGCTACAATAAATAATTCATTAAGTTAGCATCACGAATATGCATAAATTAGAGGATTTATTTAATATACTTTTACCTGAAAGTGCGCAAACCAGAACGCCTTCCTCTCCTCCGGAGCCTCAGAGTAGTTGATCCAAGGGCCACCGTAGTTGTTCCTCAGAAATTGGCCCAGGCGTCTCTGAACCGACGATGGACGATATCTATACAGAAATAATAATTTAGATTACTGAAAAAGTCAATATACGATGAATAAAGAGAAACACAAATATATACTAAACCATCTAATTGACTTACTTTGTACCATCGGCCCAAATCTCTGTCCTCGTCTCCTCCGGTGGTGCGCATGGAGGATCTTGCTGATGCTGGGACAACGTCGGCACGACCTCCTCTACATGCTCATCTGTCTCCATGGTTCCGTCAGCAGAAGGAACGCTGGACGAGGGAGTACTATCACGCCTCGAACTACTCGACCCAGGAGTGATGCCACGCAACGTCGTCGCAGTCGGAGATGGGACTGATCGATATACGGGAGTACTGGGCGACGATGATCCGGAACCAACAGTAGGCAGTACCGGAGTGGCACTCTGTCTACCTCGGGACCTGCCGAATCCTCCGCATCGTCCTGTCATATTTGATAACAACATATGATGAATATAGAGAAACACAAATATATACTACATTCTACAGTCAAAATGTGATACATATCTCAAAGTATTATACAGTCAACATATGATCAAAGTGCTTCCATGCTTCTCCATCGGATGGATGATCCAATACTCCTTCGATCTATTTTCGCCTGTGCCAACTCATGTTTTCTGCAGTCTCCTTAACCATAAACAACCGCTGCAACCGCGGCGTCAAAGGCAAGTAGTGCATCGAATCGGTAGGCTTCCTTGCACCGACAGACTTTCCTCTAACAGTGGCCTTGTAGCGATCAGCACCACAGAATCTGCACGCATCTTCATCCTTGTCGTCTTTGTAGTACAACATGCACCCGTTGCGACATGCATCGATTTTCTCGTATCCCATCCAAAGCGATCTCACCATCCTCTTAGATCGATAGAAGTCTTTAGGCAACTTTGCACCCTCGGGCAAGATCTCTATAATCAAATCGAGCAGTCGATTATAGCATTCTTGCGACATGTTAAAATCGGACTTGATGCTCAATAATCTTGTAATCACCTCCAACGGTGAATGATCCTCACAACCAGGATATAATGGAGTCCTTGCATTCTCAAGCAACTCCATAAACTTTGCAGCATCGGCATTCGGTGCCTCCTCAGCTGCATCATAATTATCCGGATTGAAACTAGGTCCCGCCGCATCATAATTGTCAGGATTGAAACTAGGCCCCGCCGCATCATAAACCATGTTCACCAACCCGTCGTCATAAGCATCGTGGTCTTGGACATCCATATACGGCTCCACATAGGGCTCCGACTCTGATGCTAGAGATACAAGTTCTCCGTGCGCGGTCCACTGATAGTAATTCGGCGTAAAGCCCTTCGAGTATAAATGATATGTAACTTCCACTTCAGGATGATATTTCCTGTTGCGACATCTCACACACGGACACTTAATTTTGGTACCGTCCATGTATTGAGGGAACGCCTTTGCGAACTGCAGGAACTGCTGTACACCCTCAATGAATTCATCCCGCACACCGCACATGTCATCAGGATGACGGTTGTACATCCACGAACGATGACGCAGATAGTAATTCATATCCATTTCTAGAAATTTCTGCAAAATTGACAGTATGTATCATATAAATCATTACATGCAAAATTAACCGTACTATAAAAATCATAACTGATATAATACATATTTTCATTTATCAAAACTGCAGCTGCCCCCAACCTCATAGTACTATGAACTGCACTATAAGTGTGCAGTCAACACTACAAATAGTGTGTCATACTATAGAACTGCAGCTGCCCCCAACCACACTCCTAGGTCAGTGTCCGTTATGGGAAAAGCAGTCATGGCATTGCACTAAGGCACCTGGTGCTTGAACAATTTTTGCATCAAAAGTTTCCCAAGTACACGGGCTATTGCTCTATGAAATGGATAACCCCATGCATTGTGGTTAAAGAACCATATAAGCATTCCTATATCTAGATGGCTGATCATATGGGGTTAAAGAAATAATTAACTTGCTAGCACCCATGCCAGTTTATTGGTCACTAAAATAAATACAACATGACACTCCATAATTCCTCCATATCACTTAGTTTTATATGACATCCCTAAAGAACCACACCCAACGTATATTGAAACACATCTCTATCTCCCTATAAGTCACATTCACAGCATACTAGTATGGGTTTATCACAACTTTTATCTATATGCAAGCCATTGTACACATCATTTCCCTCCAAACAAAATCATTTCTCATTCCTTCTTCCAATTTTCTATGAACCTTATTATCTCTAGTGAAATCAGGAAAACCTATTCTTCAAATGTTTATGTAAAGATAACCAGCCTACCAACAACATATACAGTCATGGTCACAATACCGTGAAGTTTATATTTCTCATGTCTAAAACCTCCATTACTAACATGTTATAAAGATCCTAAACAATTGATTCATCTACGTAACCCATATATAATTCTTGCTAGGTCCAAGCAAGTTTTACTTGCATAACCCAGATTTCCATATCTGCCAAAAATATAAATATTTCACCATAAGCCATATGAGAATATATGTATTATTTATTGGTCTAGCCCTACTCTATTCCTATGCACACACATCAAAAACACACACACACACACAAATATCTACAACATGTACCTACTTATTCCATCAAAATCTCCTATATTTAACTTCACAGGCTATTTACTCATGGTTGGAAAGTTATAGCCTATACTCCACGTTTTCTACCTGATCATGATCCCCAAATTCCCAAATTCATTTATTGTTTGTGTGAGTTATAATATGCTTCCCATACATTTCGAACTATGCTCCATTCATTATGCTTCCTACTTAATAATTTACATGTTCACATAGCCTTCAATACTCAATCCTCATCATATATTCGACTTCATATGTGAATACTGCCTCCACATAATAACTTTCGACGCATAAATAAATTTTCTTATTCACTGAACCACAACCACCCAAAAAGTACTCATGTATACCTAAAACTTGCCAACAAGAGAACAAGTATGGAGAAGAATGGTGGAGACTTACCAGAGAGGAGAAGGAAGCATAATGAATGGAGCATAGTTCGTGTCAACAAACCTAACCCTAACCCTAACCCCATGTCAACAAACCTAACCCTAACCCTAACCCTACGTCCTGATCAGTGTCTGTGTCAGTGTGTGTGTGTGCCGTGTCTGTGTCTGTGTCAGTGTCTGTGTGTGTGTCATGTTTGTGTCAATGTCAGTCCTGTGAGAGAGAGAGAGAGAGAGAGAGAGAGAGAGAGTTAGGTTTTACCTAGAGCTCGAGGAAGAGGAGGGGGATGCCGGAGTAGCCGCGGGGGAGGTCGACGGAGCAGGCGGTCGACGGAGCGGGGGGGGGGCGGGGGAAATTTTTTTCGTTTCGAAATTTCAACAGATGGGGAAAAACGAAACCGAGCCCTAATTAACCAAATTTTAGCGACGTTTAGCGACGTCAAATAAGGACGTCGCTAAATTAAATTATAGCGACGTTACGGTCGTCGCTAAACACGTTGCTAAATATTTCTAATATAAACGTCACTATTTGCGTCGCTAAACGTCGCTAACTTAGATATATTAGCGACGTTTAGCGACAAAAATTGAACTTATAGCGACTAATCTTATAAAAACTGAACATAAGTCGCTAAACGTCGTTAAATGTCGCCAATTAGCGACGTCTACCGACGTTTTACATGGAGTCGCTAAATTAGCGACGTTTTTAGCTGGAGTCGCTAAAAAACGTCGCTAATCCCGCTTATTCTAGTAGTGTATATATATATATATATATATATATATATATATATATATATATATATATAATATATATATATATATATATATATATTTACTTCTCTCCACCAAAGCCCTAACCCTAATTCATTCTTCCCATCAAAACCTTCAACTGCGCCGCCCTCGACCAGAGACCACCGCCCTTAGCCGCCTCCAGCCACCGAAAACCGATCCCGACGACCGTGACCCCGCGTACAACCCCGCGCGCTGTAGAATGTTACAGCAACTTACTTGTGTTCCAGCCCTGTTTTTCGTCACCTCGCTGAACCAAACTCGACCCCGTCTTCACCGGTACGTTCACCACTTAACCCTCTTTAATATCTGTATGATAGTTGACCTCGAACAGCGCGTAACCCTAAACGAAAACAGCGTCCAAGTTGACAAAAAAAGACCACTTTTGGGTATCGCAGAAAAACTGCGGTGACTACCTATGTTCCCGGATTCGTATCTCCCACCACAGAGATCCGAATTCGATTTTTCTTTTTGGTATACGTAGACCACTTGACCTAGTTTAATTTTTGTTAATTATATTAAATTATTAATTGTTGTATGTAGAATTAAATTCGTTGGAAAATCCCAAAAACTCACGTTTTCTAGATTTTCAAAAATTGCGAAACGGAGCGCGCCCCACCAAACGGGACCGTCCCGCCGTGTACCAAGTGTACCAAAAGGTGCACGCAGTATACCCGGATACGTGAGATTGTGCATAAACTGATTCGAACGCGTGTGCGCGTCAGAATTAGCCCGTATTCGCGGACAATCTCCGTGTTACAACTTTTGCAAAAGTCCTGCGTATTTTGTGCACACTCGTCAGATTGCGACGAAACTTGCGTCACTGGACTCGTGGTATCGCACTGGTCATGTGACCCAATTTCATGCAATTCTGAGACAGTTGACCAAGTCGCCAATTGGCGGGCCCCACGGTTGACTTTTTGGGTAAAATTGTGTTCGGCTCATCGGATTTCATATTTGGACATACCATTGAGTTCGTATTGACATTTAGAGTTTATTTGACCTATAATTTATCCTATTTAGGGACTGTTACCTTTGGCACATTTTTTGGTGCAAAGTGGGCCACACGTGGACCCCACTTTTACCCGATTATCGTTTTGCCTATGTGTCCAAATTGGACGAAATGATATTGTTTTCTAGCTATCTCGCTTATTCTGGGAACGTTGGTGATATTTATTTCAGCATCCGGAGACGTTTATTCTGAGGCCGTAGCTTCTGATCCTGTGTGTTTGACTTCTGGACATTATACCTTGCAGCTTTCTTACTAGGCAAGATACCTTGTCAAATTGTTTACAGTACTTTGCATGCTTATTATATTTCTGTATATTCATTGCATTTCTGTATACTCCTTGCATGTGTAGTTTCTTTAAGTCATTACTATATATTAGATATGTTGATACACATATGGTACTTAGTATCATGAGAGGACAATCAGTAGACGTATGGGCTATAACCACTCTGGTGAACCGTAGTAACTAGCACGCACTATGGTAGTCGTGTCTGATGGTCGCTATCCCCGAGATATGTCGATTGATGGAGTCATGAGGGTTGCTACTCCCGAGGTATGTCGGCTGATGATGTCCACTGACATGTGTGTGAGTTGTGAGGATTAGATCGAGTAGCCTACCCTTGCCCATACGTCAAAAAATTATCCTCATTTGCATTCATATAGATTGTCTTGTACAGCGTACTTATATATTTTCCATCTATATTGCATATTTACTGTATTCAAATTGGCTTGCTTCTATGTATCTTGTTACATCCCTCTGAGGACCTGGTCCCTTTCCAGGTGTAGATGTTCATGACTATCCGCAGGAGCACGAATCAGGACTTACTACTTATCTCTTCCGAGGAGGTCTTACCTTCTGAGCATCTTGGATTATCTCTAGCGATGGATCGCTTCGCTGATACCCTTATATCATCATCTTATTTATATTGGAGATTTACCCTTCTCCCTTATTTTAGTATTGATATAGTCATTGGTAGTGGATTTGTCTCCACCCGACTATTATTTTAGATTATTCAGACTCATTATTCTAGTTTAGCTATTTCATTTTTGTGACTTGTTGTGTGGATGAGATTTAGTATATCTGTGACTTGTGACTATATATATACCACATGTGAGTTCATATTCATATTACAGCGGACGTGTGTATTATGGTATCCATATATTGGAGTTGCTATATACATACGGCTGGCATGCTTACGTGTTTCTAGTCCTACGTATTTTGGGACTGGGGCGTGACAAGTATCTCGAACGGACCGACGAATCTTGGACTTAGCTATCCCTTTGCTCCAAATCTGGTAACTCCTTGCATGGGCGAAACTTTGAGAAACACCCGATCGCTTTCAAGGAACTCAAGTTGACGTCGATGCGTATCTGAGTAGCTCTTCTGACGACTTTGAGCTACCTTAAGCCGTTCCCGGATCAAACGAATCTTTTGGACGGTCTGCTCCACGAGCTCCAGGCCAAAAATTTGTATTTCACCAACTTTATCCCAACAGATCGGGGACCTGCACTTCCGCCCATACAATATCTCATACGTCACCATCTGAATGTTGGATTGAAAACTATTGTTGTATGCAAATTCAGCTAACGGTAGATGCATGTCCCAACTCGTCTTCAAGACTAAGGCGCAGAGTCGTAGCATGTCTTTGAGGATTTGGTTGACACATTCTGTTTGACTGTCTGTCTGTGGATGGTAGGCGGAGCTAAACTTCAACTTCGTCCCCATTGCTGACTACAGACTTTTCCAGAAACACGATATGAATCGACCATCTCTATCGGAGACAATAGATACGGGCACGTCGTGGAGCCGAACAATTTTGTTGAGGTAGATCTGAGCCAGGTAGTCGGCACTCCAAGTACTTTTAATAGGCATAAAATGAGCTGACTTGGTAAGTCGATCGACAATAACCCAGACGACATCATTCCCCCGTTGCGTCTTTGGCAAACCAACAATAAAATCCATTATTATATGTTGCCATTTCCACTCCGGTATAGCGAGGTTCTGTATCTCTCCGTCCGACTTCTGGTGCTCGGCCTTTACTCTCTGACAATCCATGTATTGCGACATGAACAGCACCACATCTCGTTTCAAGCCGTGCCACCAAAATGTCGTACGGAGATCTCGATACATCTTTGTGATACCCGTATGAGAAGTATAACTAGCATAATGGGCTTCCGTGAGTATCTCCTTTCTAAGGGCTGCATCGTTTGGAACGCACAATCTTCCCTTCACTCGGATTATCCCGTCCGTGCTTACCACAAAGTCGGTTGTATTTTCTGCTGAGATAAGACCTTGCATCTTTTGCAGGAACAGGTCATCCTTCTGAGCGGTCTTGACTTTTTCTAACAAGTTGGGTTCGAGGTGCAGTTGAGCCACTTGCGCCCCCTTTTTGTATCTGATTTTAAGTTTAATGCCAAAGCTTCTATATCCTGACGCAGCTTGTCATCAATAGCCAGGCTTATAATGAACACTGGACTCAATGCATCAGCTACAACATTTCCCTTACCCGGGGTATATCTGATCATCAAGTCAAAATTGCAAAGAAGTTCAAGCCAACGCCGCTGTCGAAGATTCAAATCCTTTTGTGTATAAAGATATTTCAAACTCATATGGTCTGTATAGATCTCGTACGGTACACCATAAAGGTAGTGGCGCCACAACTTCAGCGCGAATACCACCGCGGCAAGTTCCAGATCACGTTGGATAATTTTTTCGTGAGGCTTTAATTGCCTCGATGCAAAGGCTATTACTTTATCCCTTTGCATGTGACAGGGCTCGTTGCATCAGGTAAATAGAAACTTGCAAATTTGGCGAGCCAGTTGAATTCGACGAAATACTGCTTTACTGTTATGCTGCCTTGTCGTAGTTGTACGAACTCGTTCTCCTTCTGACGACGTACGGGAGGGGGTATGAACTCCTCTTCAAACGCGCCACGGAAAGTAGCCCATGCAATCATCTCCTTTTCATCGTCAACTGGAAGAGATCTCCGATGCACGTTCCATCAATCGTGTGTGTTCAAGCGAAGCTGTAGTTGGGCACATGCAACACGCTTCTGCTCGGGTACCTCTAGAAGTTTGAAGTGGTCTTCAAGTTCTGCCAACCAATCTAGAGCCACGATTGGATCCTTAGTCCCTTTAAATGGCGTGTTGCAGACTTTCTTGAAGTCGCCAAAGTCGAAGGCAGTCACATCCTTCTTTCTTGGAGTTTGAGGGGTCTCGACTTCAAGCGTGGGTTGCTCCACCGGTGTCGTTGATATTTCTGCAGACTGGTTAGAGGCCAAAGTCTGCACTATCTGTTGTAGGGTATCTACCTGCTTTTGTTGGACTGAGAATCGGGCTTCTATATTGTCTTGGAAGTTGAGTTACCTCTCTTCCGCTCACTTGTCAGCCCGTTCATAACGAGCCTCATCCCTCTGTTGGTTTTCTTCTAACATCCTCATCATCTGCTGAATGGGATCGACACGAGACATGGTTCACTGACTCCGAGAACTTTTTGAAGTACCAAAATTGCTTTCTTGGGCTTGCATCTCGCCCGACGCTAGCGATAATGCTTGCGCTTGTGCCATTCCTTCAAAAGAAGGTAATTTACATCAGGATCATAATGTATTATGGACTCGTTGTATGAACATATCTTATTTTGGCCTAACGAGTTCAAGAGTTCGCACAACGATTAGATCGTTAAAGGAACTTTTCCAATACGAGGGTCAAAGGAACTTGAAGCTGAGCTCTGATACAAATATGTCACACCCCAATTCCGTAGAATCGATAGTCATTCTCCGGGCGTGATGCCGTGCGGGCCTAGGTTGCACACCGCACAAGGCTAAGGTATTTTGCATAACGAGCACATATTCAGAGTACGCAGATAAATTGAAATACAACGTTAAAACATGGAAATGTTCTCATTATTTATAATGAATATCTATTACAAACTCTCGAACGAGTCAGAAGGTTGCCACACAGGCTTACAAAATGTTGATACAAAATAAGATAGTTGTCTTGTACATTACGTCATTTACTAAAACTTCAAAATAAGGGACCTCCAAGCGGGACGATAGCTTTCCCTCTAAGATGCATTGAGTTTAGGTTGTTAGCTCATTGCTTCAAAATACTTCAAAAGATGGCACGATCAGGACGCGCCTACAGCTGGACTGGATTGGGGAAGTGACTTATACTCCTCACAGGATCTCCTTAGTACGGGGAACCTGTTTTAACGAGGGTCAGTACATCGAAACATACTGGTGAAGGCAAGCTAACTTAACTATACCAATCAATATATTGTTTATATGAAGCATGCATATTATTGTGGTCTTTCTATCTTGCCTTAGTTCATTTACAAGCAAGCAATATATATTAGAAATTTCTGAAATGAGCATGCCACCGTTCGGTGCCTTTTACCTTCCCATCTGAACCACCTGCACAATACTTACCAAGTCCTTCCCTGCCATGAAGATACAAGTTAGCTTGTACAGGTTTAAATATATGAAAGGATCACTGGCATAATGCCACAAAGGGACGAGTTATAGTCACGGGGTAGAAAATGATAGGTGACTCAGGTGGCGAGCCCCGCTATATGCCATTTCTTCCTCTAACATACTGACTATTCCATATATTCCGTCCGGATCGGATCGGTCCCAGTGTCCCGGCGACCGTCCGTAAAACCATAAACCTTGTGCACAAGCTGTCTGTGATCAAACGATATTTCTTTAGGTTTCCTATCAATTCATGCAGTTTTAAGGAAATACGAGCACGATAAGTTTCATAGCATAAACGGTTTTGCATAGTCTTTCTGATCAATATATCGCATAGCAAAGTGTGTTCTATATGCATGGCATAATTTATAGAAGAATCATACATTCTAACTAAAATTAAAGCATATAAAGAACTTTCTAAATGAACTAGCATGCAATAAGGTAACCGTTCACAAGTTGATTGACAAGCATAAAGTAGTCCAAGTCTATTCTTCTTATCTTTACATCTTTTAGTTATTACTTTGGTATCGTTTGATCGGGGCAAGCAATGATACAAGATTTTAGATGTGAAGATTTGGAAGAAGGGTCAACTGAATCGAATATAAGCCACTCACAAGTTGGTTGGAGGGAGGAAAGGAAAGAGGTGCTTCAAGACTCAACTCGCGCGTCTCCTACTGCTCGTTCACCTGTATTACCACGAACAGCTGGTCAATACCTCTTCCACTCTTTCCAATCTCGGAATTTAAGTGCAGTTCAAAGGACAAAAATAATAAAATCCATCGAAACTATTCAAGAAAACGCAAGCAAATCCGAAAACCAACTCAAAGCACGAAAGCAACAAAAGCGACATCGAAAACCAGGCAAGAAAACTTGTAGCGGAGAGGTCCCTCTTGACTCTGCCGCTAAGCCCATCCTCGGGACACGGTCCAATGAATATGAAAATCGATTTTGAAGAAGCAAATCCATAATGAGGATGAGTTCTTGTTTCAATCTATCCCGATCGAACGATACCGTCTTGTATTTCTTAGCCGCGCTCCCCGAATAGGGGGAATGGGGCACCACAGTTACAGGGCTAATCAAGACTTAAAGAAGAAACCTAATCGATCTAACCAGTCATCAGAGGTTGCACTTTACTAGCCTCCTATAACTCATATCGTTACCACATATTCATGAATAACAGTAGGAATGTGTCTAAGGCAGACCAATCTTCTTCTCCCTTTATTGCTTCGTTCAAGTTAGTTACTGCTCTCTCTATCTCTAATGCATTCCATTCTCTGGAGGAAGACATGGACAGTGGGAGTATATCTCAGTCCAATGACTCCACCCCTCCAAAAACTTCTCCAACTATCCAATCCAGCACCTGTCCATAAGAACCTACGCCTCACCCAAACAAGCACACTCGGTTTGGAGCCAGTGAGAAGAGCCCGAAGTCGTCTCAATCTCATCCCTCCCATCACTCTGTCCCTTATACTCAAATGCGGGTTAGATTGAATGAGGAGATGTATTCTCCTAAATCTCAATCTGAATCTCCATCTCAAGACAAGCCGAAAACGAGCTCTTCTTCTTCTCAATCTAACTCAGAACAACCAGCCCAAGTTTTAGTAGCTCCAACTGAATAAGTCCTCCATATCCCAGTTTCGTTCGGCCAAAACATAGACCCCCTGGACTGCAGTCATCCAGATAAGCACTCATCTGATCTTTATGGGGACTCCATGGACAGTTTGGAGGATGCGAACGAAGACCCAAACACTGCCCCTCGTTTCCTTGATCACCTGGTAGCAACCCCTTGTCAGTAAGTGCTTCCTTATCCACTGATTCCAATACTTCCTCATCTTAACTCATCTAACGTTTGGTGGAGGACTATATAGTTGGGATTCTTAGTCAGTAGACCCCCGTGGATATGGGCATAACAGCTCCTTCAGGGCCTCTCCTAACGTCCATCTCGGAATTTGTGACCGTGAAACAAACCAACTGCAACAAGGAGCTGACTCCTCCCATCTCAGCTAAGCCTCTCTCCTCTTTGGGACTTCAGCCCCACATACTTCATGTTCACAGCTAAAGATGGAACTCGCGCCTGAACACCTCTCTCACATGAAGGACATGAATGCCGAAGAGGAGGACATGGGTACAGCTAGAAATGCTTCTCAAGATTCAGAATCAGAGGACTTCCTTCTCGCCCTTGCATCAGCACCCCCTTCCCCTTCATCCAACCATTTAGTGTAGCCCTCTGTAGAAGCATAAAATACGCTGGGGAATTGTACGCGTATTATACAGTCAAAATCCCTAACATACATGAAGTCCGCATAAAATAGAGCTTCAGCGCTATGTGGCGTAAAATATGACTTCATAGCTTTTGGCGTAAAACAGACTTCAGAGCTTTTGGCATAAAATAAAGCTTCAGAGCTGCCCGCGTAAAGCAGCGCTTCAAGGCTGTTTTGGCATAAAAGGTTACTATACCCTCCGGCGTAAAATACGTTTATTTTTAATGCAACGTAACGTTGTACGAGGAACTCTTCGTATTCCTCGAATGAATCTGTCAGACAAAACAGTGAACCTGACTTCTGACAAAAAGTACTGCACGACGATCGAGAGGACGGTTGTGATGATAATTTTCCACAGAGATTCAAGCTGTCGTTTAGTGACATATTCTTGATACAAGTCATTTTTATGCATTCAAAGAATATGCTGCCTATTCTACATGGGCAGAAATGAGTTTTTACGCTCAAGATGAGATGAAAGCAGATGCCACGTCAAAAGTTGTTTCTCGTACAGAGCTCGAGGCGTATCTCTGCATTTAATGCACGAGATTTGGACATATCTCTGCATTTAATGCACGAGATTTTTGTTATATTTGTCATGACTGGGAAAGCTAAAACTGTGGCTAATACGCTCACATCACCATCCTTGCATTTTACGCCAACCAGGCTATTTTTAACTATAGGAGTACGCCGTATGCTATCTTCTCGAAATACGCCAACTCAGCTATAATTGCAAAGGTACGTGATAAGGCTATTTAGCCCAGAATACGTTCAAGACCTCAGTCAGGACGGATAATTCGCTATTTTTATGCTAGTTGTCTGTTATTCATGAATCGTCAAGTTTTATGCAGAGCTTGGCTTTTACGCCAACCAGACAGTTACTTGGCTTTTACGCCAACCAGACAGTTATTTGGCTTTTACGCCAACCATCTCTATGCAAGGTACAGTTACCTACGTGACTTGCATGCCGTGATCTTCGAGAAGCAGTTATACGCATTACCTTATAATGGGACACGTGTCATACACAGATTCAGAAGATTATTTGAACATGGGTAGCAGTTATTATAACCGCCGCATAAAAGATGCAACTTTCTTCACAGTTTGGCTTCTACGCCAACTGGACAGTTATTTTGACTGATCTCTATAAATAGAGACCCCTGGTCACAGGGTAAAAGGGGATGAAACGGATCGGAAGATCAAAGGCACAGGGGACCGAAAAAAAGGATCAAGAATCAGAGAGAGAGAGCACAGACAGAGAGTGTTGGTTGACAACTTTGGCAACGAGAATTCAACCCCACTTGCAACCTTTGAAGCTTCTTCTTCTTCTACAGCACTTCTTCATCATCGTGTGGTCCAAGAGACAAAGTGATCGACCGCAGATCAGACTCCTATAACAATACTTCCCCAAAATCATTTTTATTGTACTTAACATCCTCGTATAGGATTAATTGTACTTTTTTCTTGTTTGTAAACAAAAAAGGGTTTCGTATAAACCTAGTTTCATTTTATTTATCATCAAACACAAGATGGCGACTCTGCTGGGGAAGATTTTCTCATCTGACGAGAAAGCAATTGGTCAATACGATGCTGTATCTATCGGATCGACGAAGAAGACTTTGGTCATCCAGTTCGACCAATATGCTTATGAAGACATGCTTTATGCAGGGGGTAGCTCTCATTCCTCCTTTGTCCAGAACAACAGGAAGCTGCGTAAAGTGTGAATGCCTAAGACGTCATATACCCTTCCTGCAAGCTCTCACTCTCTAATCAACAAAGCTGTGACAATATAGCCAACACGCCATGTGCGTACAAATTTGTCTCCTATCTGTGACGTGGTAGACAACACTTCTGGCAATGTCTCAGTGACAATCCAGAAGTTTCAAACACGCCCTGTGCGTACAAATTTGTCTCCCGTCTGTGACGTGGTAGACAACACTTCTGGCAATGCCTCAGTACCAATCCAGAAGTTTCAAACACGTCCTGTGCGTACAAATTTGTCTTCTGTCTATGACGTGGTAGACAACACTTCTGGCAATGTCTCAGTGCCAATACAGAAGTTCCAAACACGCCCTGTGCGTAAAACTTTGCCTCCCGTATGTGACGTGGTAGACAAAATTTTTGGCAATGCCTCAGTGCCAATCCAAAAATTTCAAACACGCCCCGTGCGTAAAATTACATCTCCCGTCTATGATGAGGCAGATGTACCCTTTGATCACGTCAAAGAAAAACAAGTGGCAAATCTTCCAACCTCTAGGCTTTTATGCCTACAAGAGAAGAAATTTTCCACTTTACAGATTACGCGGACTTTCCCTATTTTACGTGAACCTGTGCAAAAATTGAAATTATGCCAGGACAGATCTGTCTGCGTAAAGAATACTCATTTCATGGAAAGGTACGCTCCTCAGACAGATGATGGATCATATGCTACTCATATGGGTGAACTGTTATATTTCTATGGCAGAGAAAGGGTTATGATTCCTAATCTACACCTTCCCACTGATGTAAAAAGGCAGAATAAGTCTTCTTCTTTTTCTTGCAATCTCCCTGATTTGCGAGATTTCTTGATCCAGAAACGCAAAGACAGGGGTCAAAATTAAGATTTAGTGCCCCTAACTACCAAACATGGAGAGATCATGTGGGAAGTAGTGTCAACATCTAATATCGTCATGACATATGGGTCGCATAAAGAATCTGTCTTTATTGTTCCACCTACTCGCAACGATCAGCATCAAATAATCTTCGGTCGAATGTGGAATAGACCGATTGTACAAGAAGAATCTCACGAGTCTGATGTTGGAAAAATGCAAATCCACAGATATATCCCACAGGCTTTAAAGATTATGCAAAACATGGGTTGATTTGAAGTTGAAGCAAGGCCTCAATTATGGAAAAGGCAGACGAATATCGTTGCATGGTGATTCTTACTGTCAATGAACTCGTTTTGGATTAAGGTATACCGCATCTCTTGCAAACTCCAAACCTCCAGAGTCTGATCCTGTAATACCAGAGGCAGGTCCTTCTAAATCAACTTATGTGGACAAAGACAAACAAAAAGAAGAAGAAGAACCAGACAACGACATATCTGAGGGTAGTCTCCCTCGACAAAACAGAGCAGCATCCAAAGCTGGGGGTAGAATTCCCTCTGAGTCCGAAGATGATGCAACTATGACCATCTTCCCTGAGGACCGTACGACTCAGGTATCGCAAGCCCAAAAGCCAAAGGGGACTTTCTCCTTCAATGAGGATGACATTGTTGAAATCGTCAATATATTGATGAAGGAAAACAAACTTCGGCTACCCAACATCAGATACCCTAAAAAGGCTGGCAAGGTTGATAACCCAGAATATTGTCTCTTTCATCGGTACATTCATCACCCCACAAAGGTATGCTATGTACTGAAAAGGAAAATTCAGGAGTTAATCGACGCCAAAGTCATCACTTTATATTTATAAACAAGAAGACGGTCACTGCAAATTAATCTCACTCCAACGTGGGAATTTGCTCCTTCAAAAAGTATCGGAATATGAGTCCCTAAAATCTCCCCAGCGGAGCAACCTTCAGGTTTATCCCCACTCAGCAAATCACTCTCCAGTGAATTTTTTGGACATCGGTTCACGTCCATATTACCTCTGAACTGTTGTCCAAATATTTTTTCCCCAGCTGAGTTTGCCATGTCCAAGTGACCTCTGAGCAAACCTCCCAGGTTGTTGCTATCGATCAGTTCACGTCCATATTACCTCTGAACTACGTCTCTCTACTTTCTCCGGCAGAGTAAATCCATCACCACAAAAATGGTCAAATCCATATTACCTCTGTCATGTTCTTCTTTATTCCCACAGAGTCATATCTTACCACGTCCACATTACCTCTGAGTAAGATATTTTCAGAACTTTTTTTCATGTCCATATCACCTATGAGTAAAGTTCTACTCTTCGACTTTCTACTATCATATTCGCATAACCCCTGGTAGTGCTAGTCATGTCAGCTTATTATCTGTACTTAAGGTACGCCATGGGTAATAAGTCCATAACCCAGATGTACAAATCAACTCTTGGTTCTTCATCCCCAGCAAGTGCCTATGTGCAATATTTTCCCCTTCGTTACAAATTCTTGAAAGCCATCATCTGTATCCTAGAGTCCCAGATACGCAATGGACGATGGATCCTCAAAATCTCCCCAGCAGAGCAATCTTTAGGTCTACTTGCACACTCCCGCAGTGACTATTCAAACCAATCTCGTTAGACACTAGCCATGCTCATATTGCCTCTGAGCTATCGTCCCATCAGTTTCTCCAGCGGAATGATCCTTTGGTCTATCTTCATATTCGGATAGACCACACTCAACAAATCACTCTCCAGTAAATTTTTCGGAGATTGGTTCACGTCCATATTACCTCTGAACTGCTATCATAATATTTTTCTCAGGCTGAGTTTGTCATGTTCATATTACCTCTGAGCAAACCTTCCGAGTTTCAGCTATCGATTATCATGTTCATATTACCTCTGATATCGGTTGTCATCTCAACTTAGCACCCGTACTTAACTCTAAGTACGCCAGTGGTGTTAGTTCCACAAAATCTGCCACGTCCATATTACCTCTGGCAGGGCTTGTCTTAAATTTATTACTTGCACTCTCGTGCACAAGAAGTAATAGGTCCACCAAACCCCCCCCCCCCGTGGGATGCCCACATTACCTCTCAAACAAAAATATGTCTCTCCACTATCCCCACATAGTCATATTTTACAGCGTCCATATTACCTCTGGTAGAGCTTGTCTCAAACCTATTACTTGCACTAACGTGCGCAAAAAGTAGTGGGTCCACAAAAATGGTTACCTCTGATAAGGCTTGTTTCGAACTTATTATTTGCACTCAACATGCGCAACAAATAATAGGTACACCAAAGATCCCCCAGTGGGATGTCCTTAACAAATACGGTATTGTACTACGTCCATATTACCTCTGGTACGATATCCGAAGTTCACACAAACAATCGTAAAGAAATGAAGGGCCCTTATGTGATTGAAACAATATTCTCAAATGGCGCTTACAGATTAGCCAAACCTAATGAAGATTTGATAATGGCTCCTATCAACGGCAAATTCCTGAAGAAGTACTATGCTTGATCTCCTTTTCTTAATGGAGTATGATGAAGATCTTATTCTGATGATACTACGTACAAAGGTTAGCTGAATCATATTCTATCAGGTTCATATGAGCTCTAAATAGATATGCCTAACTAATTTGTAAACCTATCATGTTCATATTACCTCTGATAGTGTTTTGTATACAAATTTAGTTGGATTATATTCTATCAGGTTCATATTACCCCTGAATAGATTTACATTCAGATAAACCTTACCAAAAGTATATCATGTTCATAATACCTCTTATATTACTTTCATCTTAGCCTATAATTTATATTTTAAAGTGATGGGTCCACAAAGTCAGAAAGTGTATCTTTATTATCTCTGAGAAAATAAGGAGCAAAAAAGTAAAAAGTACATCATTGGGGAGGGGCAGTTAAATCGTGAATCTGTTACGCCAAAGCAGCCATCCTCTCATTCCTGGAGTTTAAATGTTTGTACGAGCCAGTTCCAGCCTTGCCTCGTCATTGCTCAAGAGAGATAGTTCGGACAGAGAATCAACAAAACTTGCGTGGATGACACCCACATGTGTCAAGTTCTGTTGAACTGTCTTCACTTGGCCCTCCAATACATCACGAACTAGTGATGCTTCGAGAAGCCTCTCCCTTCTTTGAGCAAGCTCAGCCTCCAAATCTTGAACCCACACTTCATATCCCTCACATTCGGCACGGCACTGAGCCAGCTGAGGAATACTCTCCACCAATACTGCTTGCTCTTTCTCTATCTCTTGTTGATGTTCCTGGATGGATTTGTTTAAATGTAAACTCCCTCGACCAGATTTCAGCATTTTAGGATTATTTTTAGCAAATTATGATTTATTCATAATTTTAAAATTTATTTTTGCTTATATATCCTATTGATTTGTGCACCTGTCCATCACCTAAATATTTAGAGCATTACACTGACTGTTATCCTCAAACAAAGTTCACATAACTCTCATAGACATGCCAGTCTATTATCCTGCACTTTGTGTAACTCACAGATGTGCTGGCATGAGTGTCATTTTAGTCGCACAAAATATCGTTACAAACGTCCGTATTTATTTTTAATTAATTTCCAGACCTGTACCCTTGTCCCTTCCAATCAGAATTAGAGGTCCAACAGGAACCTGTTTTGCCCAAACAAAATACGTTATTATTCTACACTGAGTATACTACATTTAGTATATTTACACCACACTAAAATTCTTGCCCTGTATACTGTTAAATAATTAGAAAACACCGTGCGTATTAATTATTAATTAATTAATACGGTGACCCGTATCACCCAAAACCAGGCCCAGGCCCTGCCCAGGCTCACCCCCACCCCCTCAAGGCCCTCACACAATATTCCCCCTAAGTTCTGTACATTTTCGCGCCCTCAGAAAAAAGGTGTTTTTCACAGACAATTGCGTAATTGTGCAATTTCCCGATTAATAGGACCTCTGTGCAAATTATAAAATTACAGGGTTTTTTCTACAAATTTCCAGTGTGAGGTGTCAACCCCCCATTGGAGGGTGAACCTACACCGTCTATTTAAAAGTGGGCCTCACCCTAAAAATATCTTTAAAATATCCTAAAAATATCTAAAAGATATTTTAAATACCTAATTACTAAAATACCCCTACCAAACCCTAATTCCCTAAAATACAGAAAACTCAAACCCTATAAATACCCCCCACCCGAACCCCATTTCTTCCCATCTCCGACCACCACCACCACCGAGCCTCCGCCCCCTGCCTCGCCACCCCCTGCCCTCCTCCCCGGCCGCCGCAGCGCCTTCCTGGCCGCTGCAGCCGCCGCCGGCAGCCCCTGCAGCTCCAGCACCAACACCCGCACCAACACACCACCACCTCCCCCGACCGCCCTATGCCACCGCATCGGCCACCTCAGACCACCGCCACCAACCCCATCACCTTCGCCTCGACGTCCTCCGCCGAACCAACCTGCCCCCGCCGCCCCACGACCACCACAGCCACCGCCAGCTCCCCCGCAGCGCCCCGCTGACCCCCCCGACCATTGCAAACCCGAGCACCTCGACCGCCTTAAACTCCCCTTTCCGGCCGTCTCTGACCACCGCCACCACCACCGACCCCTTCGCCGCCCCCTCCTCCGCCGCCCTGACCCCCTGTACCGCCGCCTCAGCCGCTGCAGCTGCTGCAAGCTGCCGCTGCTGCTGTTGTTGCTGACTGCAACTGATGCTGCAGTCGCCGTTACGGCCAGCCACTGCCGGAGCTTCGCCGGTCCTCCCGCCGGCGACGAGGCGTGGGCCCCCGCTCCACGTGGCAGGTATAAAATACCCCCTTCCTATACGTATATACATATATATATATACATATATATATTTATTTATTTATTTATTTATTTATTTATTTATTTATTTATATTTATATATATATGTTTATATATATATTATAATATATAATATATATTATACTATTATATAATTATATTACTGTATATATACAGTATATAAGTGTATTATATTATATAAATATATATTTAGTATATTTTATGTATATATATATATATGTATATTTATATATATGGTATTATATATATTTTTATATATTATATATGGTATTTTATATATTTATAT
The DNA here is from genome assembly GCA_036927795.1 of Iris macrosiphon. Lineage (NCBI taxonomy): Eukaryota > Viridiplantae > Streptophyta > Magnoliopsida > Asparagales > Iridaceae > Iris > Iris macrosiphon. The sequence goes on along the minus strand of JAYESA010000005.1, from coordinate 49,206,863 downwards.
ATATTATATATAATTATTATTATATTATTATTACAGTATATATATATATAACATTATATTATATATTATAAATAAGTATATATATGTGCATTTTTGTATTTCTTTTAATATATATATATATATATATATATATATATATATATATATATATATATATATATATATATATATATATATATATATATATATATATATATTTATGTAAATTGTAATATATAAAATTATATGTATATTATAAATTATATTATAATTTATTATATGTATATATATATACAGTATATATATAGTATACTATTATATATTATATTATATGTATATATATATATTTACAGTACATATGTAATATATATCTATATATGTACTTTTTATTTTTATATATATATGTATATATATATCTATTATATTATATATATTTATGCATATTATTTATATATAATTATATTATATCTATTTAAATACACATAATATACATATATGTATATTTTAATATATATATATGTGAATATATAGTATATATGTGTGTGTGTGTATATATATATATATATATATATATATATATATATATATATATATATATATATATATATATATATATATATATATATATATTATGTACTATACATATATTACTAAAATATTATGCTATATATATAACTATATTATATATACTATTATTATTATAAATACATATATCATTATATGTATATATATGTATATTTATATATGTATATGTATATACATATACATATTTACCACTATTTATATATGTATATGTATATATATATATTTATATAAGTACTACTATATATATGTATATAAGTATATTTACATATGCTATTATATATAGATAAAGTATATGTATTATATATCTATATAGATATATACATATATTTATTAAGTATATAAATATTATGTTTATATATTTATATGCTCTAAATATGTATATATGTATTATATATGTATTAATTATAAATATATATACATTATGCCTTTTATTTATACTTAAGTAAATATATAATATATTATGTAATGTACGTTATTATTAAATGTTAAATTCGCGAACCCTGTACGTTTTGAACAGAGTGCACCTACGACGCAGTCAGTGACCCCAGGTCACAGGACCCCTCAGACTTGACTGCGAGAACAGGTTTTTGGCTCTTCCAGCACAGAGACGTAGGCAAGTATACCTTGCCAAGATTTACTGTTTAATTCCCCTTTAACTGTTGTATGTTAATTCCAGTAAACTTATAAATGACTGTGAGTGTCCGAGATTGCCTCGGGTACCGTCAACAAATACATTGACACGTAGTATAACTAACTTAGACTTTAGCAGACTTACCAACAACTGCGAGGGTATCCTAATATCCTCCTAGACCCTAACACTTGTACACGCAACAAGGTTGCACTTCATTTTGGGATGCAAGTTGCGTACTCGATTAGCTACCAGTACGTGTGACGTGCATCGCGGCTTAGCATGAAAGCAGGAATACTCAGAAAAGTTATGACTTGGCATATAGCTACATTGGGCGGGGAAGACAACTAGTAGGCGTATGGGACACCCACCTCCTTGAATGTTATACCTTCGGATATCATGCTCCTCGGAGATGGCCGATTGCAGAGTGCCCATGTGTCTGGGGGCATATGTGGCATATATTAGCCAGTCACGACGATTGGTGAATTAAGTCAGCATATGTCTAGCCTACATTTTTCCCATACGTACTATAAGGTCTTTATATTGCATTCACTCAGATGGTTAGCACACCCTGTATTTATTTATTCAGTATTACATATATGGCATATTTTTATGTATCTTGTTATGTTCCACTGAGGACCTGGTTTCCTTCCAGATTTAGATGAAGCATTCTACCCCACAATTTATGGTCCCGGACAGGAGACTAGATATGCCACCGAAGAGGAGTTAGAAGAGCTGCCATCAGAGTCTGCCTGATCTTTTAGTGCACCTGGAGCTGGAAGCACCTTCTCCCTGATCTTTAGTAGATTGTTCAGCTGGAGCTACTTACCTAGATAGACAACACTCTAGTCTATCTTATTTCAGCACTTCATTATCTTTTGTAGTGGGTTTGTTCCCACCTATCATATTTGATTGTACTATGACACTACAAGCTTAGTACTTATATATATTTCAGCACTTTTCCAGTATTCCTTGATATTTTATGGATGAGATTAGACTTTACCTGTATTAAACTTGTTAGTATTTTAGGACAGCGTAGCATGTCTCTTTGGGTCCATTAAATTGGATAATCCCTTAGTGACGTGTCAGCTGGCCAATGTCACGTGGCCTGGTTCCGTATATTTTGGGACTGGGGCATGACATTAAAGTTTCTGTCTTCTGAGCAAGTTTCGCAGTTAGTGAGTCGCACTCAGCCTGAACCAAGTCATTGATGCTGCCTCGGGATAGTTGTAAATATTCGTTAATAGGTTATTCTAAACCATTAACTATTTGCTCTAGCGCATTAGCTCTTTCAGCGTCATTAAAATTTTTAATCTGCGCTATAGTGAGCTTGGAAGACATCTTCAGAGCAACAAAGCCTAGATTCTTCTCCAGCATCATGGATATCATTTTTTTTAAAGTGAGGTAGAATATGCTAGTGTATTGTTCAACTAGCATAGCAAAGCTCGAATGGACGCTGAGAGTGGCCGCAATATCGATAAGTCTCCTTTCTGGAATGACTGCAGAGGATGTTGCCACTGTCGTTGCTTCAACAGATGGTGCAACAAAAGAAGAGACACCAACAACGGTTGAAGTTGCTGGCATGCTCGACGAAGGAGGCACGGTCGAGATGGTGTGTTCATCCACCTCTGATATTATTTGAACTGCTACTGGCGGGATTATATCCGAGAAAGTTGCGGATGAAAGATAAACGACTTCAAAGTATGCTTCTTCGATATTGGTCACCGTCGTTTTATTAGCTGGATCCGTAACAAAATCAGAGGTTGCTTCAGCCCCGCCCTCCCCTGAGATGTCTTCGCCTGAAAATAAGATAAGAAAAAGTTAATATTAATTTAATGTTAAATTTTCTGGAAAAAAGCGTGAAGACAATATTTACCCATGTTCGATGGTATGTATAGTGTGTCTGCAGCCTGTATAGCTAAATTATTTCTTAATGATGCTAAACAAGTTGTCATACCTGGAGAAAAGGGTACACCAAGTGATGCTTGAGGGTAGTCATCTCAGTCATCACCCAGATCTACTCGAGGTTCATCGGATGGAATCTCGCTTGGAATACTTACAGATGAAGGAGGGGCTAGTCCCATTATTTGTCTTGGTAAAGGTATACTGATTCCTATTAAGCTCGGCCTCGAAGGCGATCTAGAAGCACTACCAGTAACGGTGGTAGCGACAGCAATCGCGGACAAAGAATCTTCAGCACTTTCAACTGGAACTGTGGAGGCTCCTTCTTTAAAAGGCGAAAGACCCCTAATCAAAGAATCATCCCCAACAGGGGAAACAATAGGCTCACTCCTGGAAGAGGCCCCCTTGGTGGAAGTCTTTTTAGGACCTCTGGTAGTCTGCTTCTTCTTACGGGGGAAGGCTCTTTCAGAGTAGAAGCCTTTCGTTTATTAGAAATAATGAGAGGCTCTGCTGGTAGAGCTATTACGCCTCTCGGTAAAATCAACAAATAATTATCTGCACCGGTAGTTTCATCACCTTCATCAGAGGAGACAGATGGTATCTCCTTTCTTCCAGTGGACTTATGGGAGGGCATTCTAAAACTTTTATGTACATCAAAATCACGATGGAAGGTATTGATGGACGCATAAAACTGTGCGTATGAATAAAGAATGCACAACTCCATGGAGAGAGAAGTCGCGGGCACAACAAAGGTTGCTCCAGTACAACCCATGATAAAATACCGCTATCCTCTAGCTCCATCAATACCCCCACCTTTGAATTTGAAGCTGGTGATAGGATTCCCCACGTGCAACTGATCATATCCAAATTGTCTGGCAAAACGGCTAGGCAGATAAGGCTCCAAGTAGCAGTGGTCCTCACTTCTGTACAGCAGGTGGGAAGGTCTAATGCAGACCAACCAGTAAAAGGCTTCAGGAGAAAGAATAGTCTTCCCTTGACCTGCATCCTGAAGTTTAGTCCCCTGTTGGTTGATATGTACGGGGGGGAACGGTGCAGAAGAATTTCCAACTATGGGCAAAATTGAGTGCTAGTCGACAATCTATGACGCTAGCCACATTCCAAAGAGAATTCTTGTAATTCAGCAAGAAGTTATTTCCCGAACCACTGGCAAATCCGGGAGACATCACTCTGGTGTTGTGAAGGATTAGCCATCCCATCAGATATAAGAATGGCAATTCCACTCTGGGATATCCTTCACGCTGCGTCGGCCAGCAGCCCATCAGTAATAGCCCTCAGGTCAGCTTGTATCCAGCATACCATGGTAGGGAGCAGGCCCAATCTTGCTCCAAACACCAAACGCACTGCGGGCCATAAGGTATTGCGATAAATGTGATCCGCAGACGCGATGCCAGGTACCACCCATCGGTGTAGCCAAATAGAAAGAAAGCCAGCCAGTTGAGCTTCTCTTGACAGAGGCTTTCGGCAATGCCTCATATAACTGTAGGCTTTGGTTCCTGCAGGATAACCCCCTATCTCTTCATTGAGAACACAATCTGGAGCCCCTGCATCTTCAATGAGATCATCGACTGTGTTGGCATTAAGCATGCTCAGAAGGTTCAAAGGCTTATCTTTGCTATCTACAACCTTGTCCTGCTTGGCATTTCTAGTCTGATGGAAGAAAAGGTAGGATACCCATTTGTTAATGTGGGCTAAATCAGAGGGCTCTCTATAGAAGGTGGTGCATGCAAGATAGTGGCTCATCAGCTCTTGAAACACTACCACTACCCGAGGGTCGACATTCTTCAACTCTCTGTTGGTGGGGACGTATTCTTCATAAGGAGTGTCTCCCATTGGCAGCTTTGAGATATCTGTCATCTCATGAAGGGCCAGGCCCAACTCACCTATCAGAGTGGCAAAAGTCCCAGTGAGCGAGTTATATCGCTCCATCAAAGCTAAGAACAAGTTGGGGTTGATGGACAGCCCAACACTAGTAGCACTCACAGCCTCAAACAAGTTAATACTTTCCAGCTCCATCTGAAAGTGCTTCAGGGCCCATGCAGTTAAACTGGCCCATCGAAGATTTTGGGGGTTAAGCCATCCACTAGTGCGAGGGTTAATTGTAGGATATACTCCTCCCTGCCCCATAAAGTCATTGCAGAAAGTTGTTATTTAAAGTGGCTGGATCAGTGAAGAGTCTTCACTAGGGATGTTGCCCGGTAGTAAGCCTCTGAAGGGCATAACAGGGCCTGAGGGACTGCTTACAAAGGATCCTCGGTTTAATCCTTTCTTATAAAAGATCTTCCCTGGCTGGCCATGAAGATCAGGAGTCAGAGTCCATGCCATCTTTCTGGGATGTGTGACATGGAAGAATGCAGAGATAGGGTAATCTCTGGGCATCTTTGGCAGATACATGACCGTGCCCTCAACAGAAAACATTCAATCTTCCTTCTTGGGCTTTGTCTGAGATTGTTTATCAATAACATCCCCAAATAAGAAAGCTGGTTTCTTATACTCAGTGCCGTCTATGTATGTCAAGGGCTCCCCACTGATCATACTCAGCAATATTCTTTCTCCTTGGGCAGAGATCAAAGTTTTCCTTTCTTGAGGATACTCGTTTCCAGAGATGGAGAAAGTCACATGGGACAAGTCCTCCAAGTAGTTGGAATTCAGCATTCCAGCAACAGAGCCCATCACTTCAGCCAGAGGGGGGATCTGTAGGTCCACTGCAAAAAGCAAGAGAATAAGTCAGATTTACGCTAGAATTTTCTTTCAGCGCGTAAAACGTAAGATGCTACACTCTTGCCGTATACGCCAAAACTTGACAGTCTGAGTTTTACGCCAGACTGCAAAAATTTGAAATACGCTGGAATTTACTTCTAGTGCGTAAAACTCAAGGTTTGTCGTATACGTCAAAACTTGACAGTCTGAGTTTTTATGCCAGACTGCAAGAAATTGAGTTTACGCTGAAATTTATATCCAGTACGTAAAATGCAAGGTTTGCAGTATACGCCAAAATTTGACAGTCTGAGTTTTTACGCCAGACTGCAAAAATATAAAGTTTTACGTTAACACATTAAGAATATGGACGTATTTGTGCATACACGTACAACGTGTGCGAAGGGTTTTTCCTCTTGAAGTCTTTACCCGTGATGCCCGGTGCACAGCTAGACGGCGGAGCACTTCGTTCAGAATGAGGCTCGCTTGGCCTAGTAGGAGTCGCTCGTGCTTGAGCAGTGGAGCGAGATGATGAAGCGGCTTTCTTTTCCTTAGCGACGGAGGTCTGTTTTGGTGCCATGGCGAATCTGAGAGTTTTCAGAAAGAGACGAAGAGTTTTCAGAAAGAAACGAAGGGTTTTGCACAGACAGATGAAGGATTTTTTCTCTCTCATGACCGAGGCCTATTTATAGAGTTCAAGTGACTCTCCGAATCCTTAACCAAATCCAATTTTTAATAGTCGGTTATGACTTGGGACCACGTCAGCCTATCATTGAACAGGAAGACAGATAGTCATGCTGCGTAACAGATCTACGATTTTATGCTCAGAAGCTACAGATCTATGATTTTATGCTCAGAGGCTACGGATCTATGATTTTACGCTCAGAAGCTTTTACGCTCAGAAGCTACAGATCTACGATTTTATGTTCAGAAGCTACAGATCTATGATTTTACCCTCAGAAGCTTTTTACGCTCAGAAGCTACAGATCCATGATTTTACGCTCAGAAGCTACAGATCTATGGTTTTACGCTCAGAAGCTTTTACGCTCAGAAGCTACAGATCTATGATTTTACGCTCAGAAGCTACAGATCTATGATTTTACGCTCAGAAGTTTTTTACGCTCAGAAGCTACAGATCCACGATTTTACGCTCAGAAACTTTTACGCTCAGAAGCTACAGATCTACGATTTTACGCTCAGAAGCTACAAATCTATGATTTTACGCTCAGAAACTTTTACGCTCAGAAGCTACAGATCTACGGTTTTACGCTCAGAAGCTACAGATCTATGATTTTATGCTCAGAAGCTACGGATCTATGATTTTACGTGCATCATAAATTACGCGGGACAGATCAGTTAGCAGGATACGCGTATATCTTGATAATTTGTGTCTTACACTCGAGAAAGCCAGTTACAAGGGTTTATGCAGAAAATGCTCCTTTTCGTTTACAAAATATTGTAAGTGCCTGAAATACACAAATATCAGCGTCTGCAAACAGACGACGAGCCTTCAGTAAACTTCTCTTCTTCTTCAGTCAGGAGGACTTCATCAGACGAAGGGCCAAGAAGTTCCCTGAAAGTGTCTTCTTCACTGGAAGATAACTTTTCTTCCTTGGCCATTGATAGTTCATTCGAAGTAGTAGCCAGAATCTAGTTCAGGGATAGCCTGCTCGCCGGACATTTCTTACCCTGCTCAAGAATCTTTAGAGAAGCCATTCTTGAAGATGATGTTCTGAACAGATGTTCTCCATATTTAGGAGAAATGACGGTTCAGAATTCTATGTGACTCCTCGTCAAAAATAGCATGACAGTTGGATCTTCAAGACAACTTAATGCTAAAGAGCTTTTTACGCATCTTCCTTTACGCGTAAAAGTTGGGACATGACTGGAGGCATATTTGTCAGAGTCAGCGTAAAAATTACTCAAATGTGTTAAAGCTGCGCATTATCAGACTTTCTCACAGCAATATGGCAAATCAGTAGTGCGTAAAAGAAGACAAGTTTATTAATCATGATTACATATGATGAAAATCCATTCTACAAAGGATTTTTCATTAATATTCAATATCATGATTACATATGATGGGAATCTATTTTGTTAGGTTCTCGTCTGATGGAGATCTTCATTACTTCTTCTACAGCACTTCTTCGGCCGGGAGGCCAAGAAAATGGTTAATGGCTGGAGGATACAGAACTTGACCTATTTAAATTATTCAAGCTCCCCTCCATACGTCATCAGCGGCCATGCTCAGATTTGTGTTAGGGATTCAGACCCAACACAATACTGAAAGACACGGCCAAGCTGCCCACCAGGGTCCAGCTTCATAATAGAGAAAAATACAGCTAGCAAGCTGTATGGTCTAATGAGACCCTTCCTCTCTCCTTGACGAATCGTCATATAAAATCGCTGATTATCTCGAGCAAAGGAAGCTATGATATCCTTCCATGGTCCATCGTTGCAGAGAATATTTGCTCGAAGACGTCTCTTTTTACGGCTCCTTACATGCTGGAAGAGCATAATCTTCTTCTTCCTCAGTTCAGCCCAATGAATCTCAGCAGCCATCTTTGTGGTGAAGCGAGTATGGAAAAACAAGTTCACTTGCTTGCCCTTATATAGGCAGAAGAGAACATACAAAATTCCAACAGCTTCTTAAATATCGCCGAAAAATCAGCCTCGAAAAATGAGTCAAATTTGACCATTTTATGCTTTATTCAAAGTATTTCAAATTACAAGAAATTTGAAAACTTTGAAGGGGGTCTTGTAGAAGCATAAAATACGCTAGGAAATTGTACGCGTATTATACAGTCAAAACCCCCAACATATATGAAGTCCGCGTAAAACAGAGCTTCAACGCTGTGTGGCGTAAAATATGACTTTACAGCTTTTGGCGTAAAACAGACTTCAGAGCTTTTGGCATAAAATAGAACTTCAGAGCTGCCCGCGTAAAGCAGCGCTTCAAGGCTGTTTTGGCATAAAAGGTTACTATACCCTCCGGCGTAAAATACATTTGTTTTTAATGCAACGTAAAGTTGTACGAGAAACTCTTCGTATTCCTCGGATGAATCTGTCAGACAAAACAGTGAACCTGACTCCTGACAAAAAGTACTGCACGATGATCGAGAGGACGGCTGTGATGATGATTTTGCACAGAGACCCAGGCTGTCGTTTAGTGACATATTCTTGATACAAGTCATTTTTACGCATTCAAAGAATACGCTGCCTATTCTACATGGACAAAAATGAGTTTTTACGCTCAAGATGAGACGAAATCAGACGCCATGTCAAAAGCTGTTTCTCGTACAGAGCTCGAGGCAGATCTCTGCATTTAATGCACGAGATGGGGGCAGATCTCTGCATTTAATGCACGAGATTAGTTATATTCTTTAAATTTTGTCATTACTGGGAGAGCTAAAACTGTGACTAATACGCTCACATCACCATCCTTGCATTTTTTGCCAACCAGGCTATTTTTAACTATAGGAGTACGCCGTATGCTATCTTCTCGAAATACGCCAACTCAGCTATAATTGCAAAGGTACGTGATAAGGCTATTTAGCCCAGAATACGCTCAAGACCTCAGTCAGGACGGATAATTCGCTATTTTTACGCTAGTTGTCTGTTATTCATGAATCCTCAAGTTTTACGCAGAGCTTGGATTTTACGCCAACCAGACAGTTACTTGGCTTTTACGCCAACCAGACAGTTATTTGGATTTTACGCCAACCATCTCTACGCAAGGTGCAGTTACCTACGTGACTTGCATGCCGTGATCTTCGAGAAGCAGTTATACGCATTACCTTATAATGGGACACGTGTCATACGCAGATTCAAAAGATTATTTGAACGTGGGTAGCAGTTATTATAACCGCCGCGTAAAAGATGCAACTTTCTTCACAGTTTGGCTTATACGCCAACTGGACAGTTATTTTGACTGATCTCTATAAATAGAGACCCCTGTTCACAGGGTAAAAGGGGATGAAACGGATCGGGAGATCCAAGGCACAGGGGACCAAAAAAAGGATCAAGAATCAGAGAGAGAGAGAGCACAGACAGAGAGTGTTGGTTGACAACTTTGACAACGAGAATTCAACTCCACTTGCAACCTTTGAAGCTTCTTCTTCTTCTACAACACTTCTTCATCATCGTGTGGTCCAAGGGACAAAGTGATCGACCGCAGATCAGACTCCTATAACAATACTTCCCCAAAATCATTTTTATTGTACTTAACATCCTCATATAGGATTAATTGTACTTTTTTCTTGTTTGTAAACAAAAAAGGATTTCGTATAAACCTAGTTTCATTTTATTTATCATCAAACACAAGATGGCGACTCTGCTGGGGAAGACTTTCTCATCTGACGAGAAAGCAATTGCTCAACACGATGCTGTATCTATCGGATCGACGAAGAAGACTTTGGTCATCCAGTTCGACCAATCTGCTTATGAAGACATGCTTTATGCAGGGGGTAGCTCTCATTCCTCCTCTGTCCAGAACAACAGGAAGCTGCGTAAAGTGTGAATGCCTAAGACGTCATATACCCTTCCTGCAAGCTCTCACTCTCTAATCAACAAAGCTGTGACAATATAGCCAACACGCCATGTGCGTACAAATTTGTCTTCCATCTGTGACGTGGTAGACAACACTTCTGGCAATGTCTCAGTGACAATCCAGAAGTTTCAAACACGCCCTGTGCGTACAAATTTGTCTTCCGTCTGTGACGTGGTAGACAACACTTCTGGCAATGCCTCAGTACCAATCCAGAAGTTTCAAACACGTCCTGTGCGTACAAATTTGTCTTCCGTCTATGACGTGGTAGACAACACTTCTGGCAATGCCTCAGTGCCAATACAGAAGTTCAAAACACGTCCTGTGCGTAAAATTTTGTCTCCCGTCTGTGACGTGGTAGACAAAATTTTTGGCAATGCCTCAGTGCCAATCCAGAAATTTCAAACACGTCCCGTGCGTAAAATTATATCTCCCGTCTATGATGAGGCAGATGTACTCTTTGATCACGTCAAAGAAAAACAAGTGGCAAATCTTCCAACCTTTAGGCTTTTACGCCCACAAGAGAAGAAATTTTGTTTATCATCAAACACCCTCTCACAACACTCATGAGGTTGTGAACACCAGCACCTCACAGCACAAGGAGGAACTGGTGGCAGAGGGGACACGATTACTACGTTCCAATAAAGGTCGTTTTGCTAAAAAAAAAAAAAAAACTCCCAATACCCTTCCTAATAGGGATAAGGGCTCACGAGGAAGAGCACTTTAGTTATAGGGGTTAAAGTGGTAGGGGTATGCCCACTTCATCTTAGTTTTTCTCTGTTATACTCTTTATCTCCTTAGGGATCCCATAGATATATGGGTCCCCCTCTCTTGTAGGAGCAAGGGCTATAATCCTACTCCAAGTTCCACCACGGTTATTCGTGGATTAAAAAAATAATAAGTGATAGATGAGGGTATTAACTTACAATTAAGTCTTTATTGTCTCTAGAATTGTGGTGGTTCGGATTCTAAAATCACAACTACAACTCTATTTTGATTATTCGAAGAAAAACTATTTTAACATATCACTGACTTGTCGTATGATTGACTTGTCATGATCATTATTAATTATTAATAAAAATATTTTATTTCAAATGAGAAAAAAAATACTATATGACACACACACAACCCAAAAAACACGCGTCGTTACTCAGTCATCCAATTAATATTCTATCCTTTCTCTCTCACAATTGTCTTCTATTGCACGTCAACACCAAGTATTGTTTTGCATAGAGCCCCCTTAAAACTCCATTATTTAGCACATCACGGAAAGTGACCATATGTAAATTCCATTTACTAAATCCATATTTACTTTACTTTACCTAGAATGGACTTCATGGATATGACTATGGATAAATAAATACGTACTCAAGATAAGGTTACATTTTTTTTAAGAATAGCAATATTGTATCCATTCTTTGACTTGTATTATTTATATTTTCTCTCATTTTTTCAGCTAACTGTGAGTCAATGTTCATTACACTTACTAATAACGTTACTAATAATGTGCACGTACATAAAAAAAAAAATTTAAAATAATTAAATATAAAATTATTAAAAATTGTGTTTTTTTTTAAATCGAACCCAAACAATCAAGATATTTTTTTTACCTTAACCACTTGAGTTGAAATTGTTTAGTTATAAATAAATAATATTAGGTAGTTAAATAATCACTTATTTAAAAAAAGTTAGTGGGGTATTTACAAACGGCTTAGACGGCTCAATTTTGAAGCACATCGAAACAACTTCAAAACTATCTCTTGTAGTACAAAAACGTAATTTAAATACTTGTATCGTCATATATATTTCTAAAGTGGTCATGATATGTTTCAAAATTGAAAAAAAAAAAATTTAAAAGAATAATTTATAATATTTGAATGTTAAAATTAAAAAAAAAAAATTAAGATATCAAAAACATTCGAACACTACAGTTATAGAGCTATTAGAATAATTTAGCAAAGATGTAAACGATTAATGTAAACCAACGAAAGTAAGCAAAGATGTAAACGATTACATAACAAGTAACATTTTTTACTTATTTTTCTTACATAATGTCTTTTAGACTAATGACAACCAAGAGATACAATGGAACTTAGGAAAACTATATTTGTGATACAATTACAACTCATCACAATTAAGTTGGAAGAGACTAGTCAGGATGTGTATTGGGTCGAGTCGGGTCGATTCAGACTTAATTTTGACAGGATTTGACTAGGCCGGACTGAGAGATCATGAATCCAAATTCAGTCCTGCACAGATCCTATAAATTTTTGGACCGGACTGGGTCCAACCAGTTCTGGATTGACATTTTTTTTTTTAAATGGCCTTTAATAAATGGGACAAGATTTTGGGATAAAAAATATAAATAAATAAAACGTTGGACTTATAAAAAATAATGTAAATTAAAATTTTATTAATTTAGTTATTTTAGAAATTTAATATGACATTTCTATTTCTTTTTGGAAAGTTACAAAAAGTGAATGTATAGATTTGTATCATTAATTTGATCTTCAAGTCTTTGGTCTTCATGTCCATTTTTTTAATCTTTGTTGCCGCTTCATTCTTCAGCTCCTGTAGGCTAGTCCATAGTAAGAGATTGAAAGTCCAGTTCATTAATGGCGGCACCTTCATCGCTTAAGTGTTGAGCCTATTTTTTTTACACGTACCCAGTCTTGAACGCAAACACAAAATTACAAAAATATTCTGTAGTATCCTACTTCTTCTTTTTTTTACTTAGCATTTTTGAACATATACTAAAACTACTCAAACAAGATTCCAATACTATCCTAGACACCGAGACAATTTAAAAATTACGTGTCAAAGAAAAAAATATGTGATACATTTTTTTTTTACTTAGCATTCTTGAACCTATACTAAAATTACTGAAACAAGATTCCAATACTATCTTGGACACCAGGACCATTAGAAGATTACATGCCAAAGAAGAAAATATATGATACAAAATTTTGTGTCTTTTCCACCACTAAAAAATTGAAAAATATGAATTAGAATCTTCATCATAGGAGTTTAAATATAAAGACAATTCTTCAGTCAGAGGGAAGATTATTTTTTGTTTCTTCTATTGTATTATACTCTTAGCATGAGATAACTTAGAAATTAAACTACTACCTTGAGCAATTGTTCCAAGTCAGTTCGATACGACTTTTTTTTCATATAAACTAATTAGAGTACCTAAATGTTCTTTAATTTTAAAATTTACTCTACTTACATCAACGTTCATATTATCGTGAAAATTATGTAACAATATAAATACACAATATAATTTAATTTTAGGATCTATAACCGCAACACAAATATTTTAGAATTTATTTTTTCTATTTTAGAAACGACATAATCAGAATCAGGAGCATTTATATATTTCGCAAATAACTAAAAATATTAATGATTTATATTAAAACTAAAGGAGAAGATGTATAATAAACTCTGTATAAAATACATATAACATTGTAAAAGAATTCTAAAAATAAAAAAATCGAAGTTGTATCAACTATTTTGTAATCAACACTTGGATTTATATTAGTATAATGTGTAATAACATCTTTATATTTAATAAAAAAATTCAACATCAATGTGATGCTTCCTCAACAAATCTCATAAATGACAAACCATATTTTGCACATGACATTTTAAACTCTTGTTGTCTACTTGGTAAAGTATTCAAATTATCAGACATGTTCTAATATTTTTTAAATTCGTTTGAAATAATTGAAGGCATTATTGTAAAATTAAAATAACAATATGACAAACACATCTTATATGAAAAAGTCGTCCTTCCAATATAGACATAAATTAAGATTTTAAAATATTGATAAAAAAATTTATTACTAGGATTATAAAAAAAAAATATTATGAATATCATATTCAAGTAAAACTTGTAATATGACTCCTCCGATTGCAGGTCCAGTATGTGAAAATTTCAACGGTCTTAGACAAAAAATTTATTTTTGTAAAATCTATTTCGTATCTAAATAATATGGCGTGATACAAAGAAATGGATAATTTTTTTTACTAGTCTATATATTAAAAGTTAAAGAAATTTTACTAATATTTTCAAATCTTTTTTTCAAAGTTGTTTTTTCAATTATTTTAACATCTTCTACTCTAGTAGTAGATCTAAAAAAATTAATAAAACAAAAAAATACTGTATTACTTGCATAGTAATAATTTGATTCACTATCACAGAATATAAAAGATTGTTCATCATAAATAAAATTTTGTTTAGTAGGTTTTGTTACGAGCATCCGAATAAGTAAAGTTTTTCATTGAATATCCTTGATGACCGATGCTTAACTGTGATTATCTAGTATTCACTATATTTTTGTCATAACAATTTTCATAGTGTCTATTAAAAAAAATTGTATCGTTATTTTTGTAATTAAATTTTTTTCTTATTTCTTGCATTTTGTAGCTCTAGGTGTGGATTTTTGTTGTTGTGATCTAATACTTCCTTTCCCTCATAATATAATAGTCCAACAACAGAGATCTTTTTCTAGTTGAAATATTATTATTAATACTTCTAATTTATGGAGGTGATATTTGTATCAGTGGTTGTTCATATCCTACATGGTTATTAGCATAATAATTGTTAGAATTATTGTCCTTTACTTACTAAAAAATTTAAGAATACAAAAATTAAAATTTAAACAATGTTACCGGCCTCTGGGGAAGTCGTGCACGAAGCACTGCCCTAAGAGTTTATTTGGGATCTGTGTGCAGACGTTCCCGAAGCTCCTAGTGGTAAAACTCCCGCACTACCGGTATCTCGTTGCCGCACACGACTTGGAGAGAATGACTAGGACTTAGCTCTGCCCAGAGCTTGGAGATGAAGATCGCACAGAACAGAATTTTGACAGAGGTTTCGTAAAGAAGTTTTTCTGATACCATTTGCAAAGAACACAACCGAATATATAATGCAGTTGTGTAACGGTCAGAATTAATTTACGATTAATTCAGCCGTTACAAGAGATTTAAACGAATGAACCTGGACACACACACAAAAATAACGGTCCAAAACATTTGTAACGTTCAGAATAAATTCCAACGTTTAAGAAAAAATTAAATGAAAGAAAGAAGAGGAGCAAAAAGATTTTTAGGGTCCCAGCCCGAACCCGAAGAGGAAATCGGATCGGCATTCGGCGCCCGCAGATGTGGGCGCGAACCCGCACCCGTTACGCGCGCCGAACCGAACCGAGCCGAGTCGGGCCGGGCGGCGGCGCGCGCGAGTGGCCCAAGGGGTTCCCCACACAACAACTTAATAGAGCAAAGGAGAGAAACTAATATATGTACATAGGAAGGCTTTGTCCCATCCGATGTGGGACTAAAGAAAGGGAGAGGAATTGAACCTTTTGCAAGAAACAAACAAAACCAAAACCAACAATCCCCCCCCCCCAAAAGGTCAAGTTCCGAAACAGAGATAAGAGTGAAGTAAATAGAGAGAGAGAGCATCTGGACAGTAAAATACTATGCATAGATGAGATGGACTACAGCCTTGAATCTCACGTAGTGACTATTGTCTTAATCTGAAGAAGTGCTTGATAGACTATGCCTTGAATCAGACTTCTTGAACCAGATTTAGAAAAATAGCACACATAGTATGCTAGAGGTCCTTGATCTATCGGATGGCACTTTTAAATGGCCATGCGCACTTTCCACATTCATGAGAGTTGTCTGGGATCGCCCTGTCCCATAGTCGCGGCCTTCACAACCTCTCATATAGGTAAGTCCTTAACGGTTGGTGATATGAATCAACCTAGCATTACAGCTTGGACCTATTAAGAGTTTAAACTCATCCTAACCATATCACACAGGAACACTGTCACCATAGGGATGGGGAGTCATTGTACACATGTACAGCCGCTTGGGCTTTATTTTAATGAGACTTTAATCTCGAGTCAGTGTTCCATAAAGTCACCTAAGTTCAGCTTGTTTCTACCCATTGAACCGGCTTCTTGGGATCTCCAGTCAGACTCGGTTGGGTTGCCACTGCTGGTGACTAACTTATGGGCTTAACCCCATCCCCCTCGATGATTCTAGGATCAAAGTCCTAGACAGACCCTTCGTCAAGTGATCTGCAAGGTTCTTTTCTGACTTTATATAGTCAAGAACCACATATTTGCCTAGTAGGCTTTTTATTGACTTGAAACGCAGCTGCAGGTGCCTGTTCATCTTAGCATTCACAGAATCATGCTTTAGTAGTTCAATAACAGATTTATTATCACAATTTATAGAAATTGCAGGAACAGGACTAAGAGAAATAGGTATATGCATAATAAGATTTTTAAGCCATTCAGCTTCTGTGCAAGTTGTATCTAAAGCTATCATTTCGGAGTCCATTGTACTCCTAGCTATGATAGTTTGCTTGCAAGAGCCCCAGGAGATTGCAGCTCCTCCTAGAGTAAAAATATATCCAGTAGTAGATTTTATATCATATGAGTCGGTTACCCAGTTTGCATCTGAATAACCTTCTATGATATCAGGGTGCCTAGTAAAATAAAGTTTGTAATCCAGGGTGCCCTTGAGATATCTAAATACCCTATCCAAGGCAGTCCAATGTGACTGATTTGGGTTACTGGTATATCTGCTCAGTCTCCCAATAGCAAATGCAATATCAGGTCTTGTCCTATTTGTTATATACATAAGGGAGCCTATCATCTGTGAATATTTATGTTGTTCCAAAGGTGGTCCTTCATTCTTTTTCAGTACAATACTGCTGTCATAAGGAGTAAGGACAGGTTTCTTATCAAATAACTCAAACCTTTTTAGCATTTTTTCCAATTGAATGTGCTAAAGATAGAGTATAACCCTCTTTGCCTTTGGTCACTTGCATTCCTAAAATTAAGTTGGCTTCTCCTAGGTCTTTCATATCAAACTGGCTAGATAAATAGTTCTTTGTAATATTTATTAATTCCAGTGATGAACCTAGGATAAGGATGTCATCTACATACAAGCATAAAATGACACAACTTTTACATGTACCTTTAGAGTATATACATTTGTCATACTCATTTGACAAGAAACCATATTCACAAATTACTTTGTCAAATTTATTGTGCCATTGTTTGGGAGCTTGTTTCAGGCCATAGAGGGATTTTACTAGTCTGCAGACTTTCTTTTCTTGACCTTTAGCAATGAAACCTTCAGGTTGGTCCATATAAAGTTCTTCCTCTAGATCTCCATTCAAAAATGTTGTCTTTACATCCATTTGATGGATTAGCATATCATGAATGGATGCTAAGGCCAAGAGAGATCTAATGGATGTGATCCTAGCTACATGAGAGTAGGTATCAAAATAATCTAACCCTTTCTTCTGGGTAAAACCCTTAGCAACTAATCTAGCTTTGTATTTCTCTATAGTACCATCGGCTCTGAGTTTCTTCTTGAAAATCCACTTACAACCTATTGGTTTATTCCCTAAAGGTAGATCTGTTAGAAACCAAGTGTTATTTTCCATGATGGAGTTGTATTCACTGTTAATGGCTTCTTTCCAGAAGGGAGCATCAGGAGACGACATTGCTTCTTCATAAGTTGAGGGATCACCCTCTATCAAAAATGTGAAGAATCCTTCTCCTAAATTTTTCTCAATCCTATTCCTTTTACTCCGTCTTGGTTCTAAGTCTTGTTCAGATTGAGAGCTAGGTATTTGGACTTGAGAACTAGTAGAGGGTATGGAGGAAGAGATAGAACTTCTATCCTTAAAAAGAAATATGTTTTCAAAGTAAACTGCATCTCTTGCTTCTATAATGGTATTGTTAGAGATTTTATTTACTTCTGAGTGAGTCACTAGAAATCTATTGGCATAGCTGTCTAAGGCATATCCTATGAAAACAGCGTCTACAGTCTTGGGACCAATCTTCCTCTTTTTAGGTTCGGGAATTCCGACTTTAGCAAGGCATCCCCAAACTCTAAGGTAATTAATCCTAGGTGCTATACCTTTCCACAGCTCATAGGGAGTCTTATCTTTTGTCTTACTAGGAATCCTATTAAGAATGTAACAGGCAGTTAAAAGGGCTTCTCCCCACAAGTTATCAGGAGCACCAGAGCTGAGAAGCATAGCATTCACCATATCTAACAGAGTGCGGTTCTTGCGTTCAGCAACTCCGTTAGACTGAGGTGAATATGGAGCAGTTACCTCATGAATTATTCCATGTTCTTCACAGAAGTTAGTCATTTCATTTGAGGTATATTCTCCACCACGATCAGATCTAAGGATCTTAATCTTCCTTTCTAATTGATTCTTAGCTTCAGATTTGAAGACCTTAAATCTATCTAGAACTTCATCTTTGGTTTTGAGAAGGTAGATGTAACAATACTTTGAATAATCATCTATAAACGTAACAAAGTATTTTCTACCGTCTCTGGTCAAAATCCTATTTGAGTCACATACATCACTATGGATAAGTTCTAGAAGGTCAGAATTTCTTTCTACATATTTGAATGGTAATCTAGTGTGTTTGGCTTGAACACAGATTTCACATTTGTGTTTGTCATCTATTGGAGTCTTGGGAATAATATCTAAGGTCATCATCCTTTTAATAGAACCTAGGTTCACATGACCTAGTCTGCCATGCCAAACATTTGATGATTCTATATTAGAGACAATGAGAGAACAATCAGACATTTTATTCATTGTACTTAAAATGAAAAGACCATCTTTTACAAAACCTTTTCCTATAAAAGAGTCATGCTTAGAAAAAACTACTTTATTAGCCTCCATTACAATTTTGTATCCTGAGGCTACAAGAAGGGATCCACTAACTAGGTTTCTCCTGACAGACGGCACATGAAGAACATCATGAAGAGTTAAGATTTTTCCTGATGTCATCTTCAGGTTAACTTTTCCTCTTCCAATAATTTGTGCCGTTGAGCCATCTCCTAGGGTCACACCTCCTCCACTTGATTCCTGATAGTTTGAAAAACAGGAGCGATCAAACGAAACGTGAACATTAGCTCCATAATCCAACCACCAATCATCAGAATGGTAAGAGAGGTTAATAAGGGGTTGAAAGCTTACAGACCTGAAGGAACTCGAAGAACCTTTGTGAAGCATGTTCGTTTCTGGTCTAACTGAGCCCTTTCCTTTGTAGGAGGTCTGGACAGCTTCCTTCTTCCTATGGTAGCAGTGGGTGGCCATATGGTTTGTTTTACCACACACAAAACAAAACCTCTTCTGATCCTGAGTCTGACTGAAGTTTCTAGGTTTTTGGTTTTGGTTTTGGTGATGATGGTTTTGATGATGGTTTTGGTGGTTAGGCTGAAAGTTTTTCTTCTTCTTGAAGAAATTCTTTTTGGGTTTATAAGAAAAATTAGACTTGGGTTTTCCTTGGCCTTCTACAAGGTTTACCTTAGCTTTAGATTCAGTCTTAGGCTTAGACCTCAATCTAATTTGTTCTTCGGTTCTAATTTTCTTTAGGACTTGATTGTAGGCAAGTTCTCCTTGTGTATGGATAAGATCCTTAGCCATATCAGACCAAGAGGGAGGTAGCTTGTCTATTAGGCATGCTATTTTATGTTCATTGGAGAAAGATGTCCCTTTGGCTTGAATATGTCTAAGGTATTCTTGGAATTCATGGAGCTGGTCATTCATTGGTTTGTCATCTACCATGAAATACCTATTAAAGGTTGAAGAATTAAACCTTTCTATTCCGGCATCATCACAGCCGTATTCATCTTCCAAGGCTTTCCACAGTTCTTTAGCGCTCTTGTATTCAAAAAATATATCATACAAGGATTCAGATAATGCGCTTAGAATTCTATGAAAACAATGAAAGTCTATCTCTTTTGGGATTTTTAGTTTCGATGAGGTGGACACTCCTATGTCAGACTCAGTTTTATCAGAATCATTTGTGATGGGTGTGGACCCATCAATAGCAGAAATAAGTCCTAAGGTCGTGAGCCAAAATTTTATTTGGCTCTGCCATCTCTTGAAGTATGAGCCATCAAACTTAGCAGGTTTTGCAGTAGAGGATTCCTCTTTACCAGTCATGATTGCAGTCTGAAAAATATAAATTTATTTAATAACAATGTCCAAGATAATAGTTTAGGTGGTCTTTGCTAATCAATCTTAAAAACTTTAGTTTTTCAAGTGTTGATCAACTCAGGTTAGCTGTAGGGGCCGGTTCCCAGCTAACGGTGGTCCGAAGATTCTTAAATACCGTGTCGCTTAGGGTTATTTACACCCGGTTGACAGAAGGACCCTTTCGGCTTGTGCCCGAGATTATCTCTACTTTGAAACTTTAGATTTGAAGATTTTATTTGCAATTTCCTTTTACTAAACTATTTTTTTTTGGTCGTAGATTGGTTTCAAGAAACAAAGTGATAAAGAATTGCAATTGACAAAATTATCAAATGTACTAACAATATTTAAAACACTTTAAGCAAATTTGCAATTTGACAATAGATAGAGAAAAAAAAAATAGTTTTCCTTACACAGTAACTATTAGAATATGAAGTGGATATCAATTCTTTACACAGTAACCAAACTGACAAATAGATATGAATATTTCCTTACACAGTAACAAAATTGCAATTGATCAAAAAATTAAACTATCAATTCTTTAGAATATGAAGCAACTATTAGCTAATAGTAAGTAACTATCAATTGTTTAGAATAAATCAATTATAACAAATAGTGAGAAGCAAATTTTATTAGCTATCAATTAGAAGCAAATAGTGAGGAGGTAATAGTGAAAATCAATTCAAAGAAATCAATTGTAATTAAAATTCTAAGCAAACAATAACTATTAGTAAATCAAATTGTATTAACTATTACTTCTTTAGAACACAGTAAGCAAATATTAACTATTTGTTCTTTTAGAACACAGTAAGCAAATTTGAACTATTTGTTCTTTTAGAACACAGTAAGCAAATTGTTTTAACTAGTTGTTGTTGTTCTTTTAGAACACAGTAAGTATTGAAACAAATAGATCAACAGTAAGTATTTAAATTCTAACAACGAATAAACTCTTAGATTGTTAGAATTATTGTCCTTTACTTACTGAAAAATTTAAGAATACAAAAATTAAAATTTAAACAATGTTACCGGCCTCTGGGAAAGTCGTGCACGAAGCACTGCCCTAAGAGTTTATTCGGGATCTGTGTGCAGACGTTCCCGAAGCTCCTAGTGTTAAAACTCCCGCACTACCGGTATCTCGTTGCCGCACACGACTTGGAGAGAATGACTAGGACTTAGCTCTGCCCAGAGCTTGGAGATAAAAATCGCACAGAACATAATTTTGACAGAGGTTTCGTAAAGAAGTTTTTCTGATACCATTTGCAAAGAACACAACCGAATATATAATGCAGTTGTGTAACGGTCAGAATTAATTTATGATTAATTCAGCCGTTACAAGAGATTTAAACGAATGAACCTGGACACACACACAAAAATAACGGTCCAAAACATTTGTAACGTTCAGAATAAATTCCAACGTTTAAGAAAAAATTAAATTAAAGAAAGAAAAGGAGCAAAAATATTTTTAGGGTCCCAGCCCGAACCCGAAGAGGAAATCGGATCGGCATTCGGCGCCCGCAGATGTGGGCGCGAACCCGCACCCGTTACGCGCGCCGAACCGAACCGAGCCGAGCCGGGCTGGGCGGCGGCGGCGGCGCGCACGTGTTGCCCAAGGGGTTCCCCACACAACAACTTAATAGAGCAAAGGAGAGAAACTAATATATGTACATAGGAAGGCTTTGCCCCATCCGATGTGGGACTAAAGAAAGGGAGAGGAATTGAACTTTTGCAAGAAACAAACAAAACCAAAACCAACAATCCCCCCCCCAAAAGGTCTAGTTCCGAAACAGAGATAAGAGTGAAGTAAATAGAGAGAGAGAGCATCTGGGCAGTAAAATACTATGCATAGATGAGATGGACTACAACCTTGAATCTCACGTAGTGACTATTGTCTTAATCTGAAGAAGTGCTTGATGGACTATGCCTTGAATCAGACTTCTTGAACCAGATTTAGAAAAATAGCACACATAGTATGCTAGAGGTCCTTGATCTATCGGGTGGCGCTTTTAAATGGCCATGCGCACTTTCCACATTCATGAGAGTTGTCTGGGATCGTCCTGTCCCATAGTCGCGGCCTTCACGACCTCTCATATAGGTAAGTCCTTAATGGTTGGTGATATGAATCAACCTAGCATTACAGCTTGGACCTATTAAGAGTTTAAACTCATCCTAACCATATCACACAGGAACACTGTCACCATAGGGATGGGGAGTCATTGTACACATGTACAGCCGCTTGGGCTTTATTTTAATGAGACTTTAATCTCGAGTCAGTGTTCCATAAAGTCACCTAAGTTCAGCTTGTTTCTACCCATTGAACCGGCTTCTTGGGATCTCCAGTCAGACTCGGTTGGGTTGCCACTGCTGGTGACTAACTTATGGGCTTAACCCCATCCCCCTCAATGATTCTAGGATCAAAGTCCTAGACAGACCCTTCGTCAAGTGATCTGCAAGGTTCTTTTCTGACTTTATATAGTCAAGAACCACATATTTGCCTAGTAGGCTTTTTATTGACTTGAAACGCAGCTGCAGGTGCCTGTTCATCTTAGCATTCACAGAATCATGCTTTAGTAGTTCAATAACAGATTTATTATCACAATTTATAGAAATTGCAGGAACAGGACTAAGAGAAACAGGTATATGCATAATAAGATTTTTTAAGCCATTCAGCTTTTGTGCAAGTTGTATCTAAAGCTATCATTTCGGAGTCCATTGTACTCCTAGCTATGATAGTTTGCTTGCAAGAGCCCCAGGAGATTGCAGCTCCTCCTAGAGTAAAAATATATCCAGTAGTAGATTTTATATCATGTGAGTCGGTTACCCAGTTTGCATCTGAATAACCTTCTATGATATCAGGGTGCCTAGTAAAATAAAGTTTGTAATCCAGGGTGCCCTTGAGATATCTAAATACCCTATCCAAGGCAGTCCAATATGACTGATTTGGGTTACTGGTATATCTGCTCAGTCTCCCAATAGCAAATACAATATCAGGTCTTGTCCTATTTGTTATATACATAAGGGAGCCTATCATCTGTGAATATTTATGTTTTTCCAAAGGTGGTCCTTCATTCTTTTTCAGTACAATACTGCTGTCATAAGGTGTAAGGACAGGTTTCTTATCAAATAACTCAAACCTTTTTAGCATTTTTTCAATTGAATGTGCTAAAGATAGAGTATAACCCTCTTTGCCTTTGGTCACTTGCATTCCTAAAATTAAGTTGGCTTCTCCTAGGTCTTTCATATCAAACTGGCTAGATAAATAGTTCTTTGTAATATTTATCAATTCCAGTGATGAACCTAGGATAAGGATGTCATCTACATACAAGCATAAAATGACACAACTTTTACATGTACCTTTATAGTATATACATTTGTCATACTCATTTGACAAGAAACCATATTCACAAATTACTTTGTGAAATTTATTGTGCCATTGTTTGGGAGCTTGTTTCAGGCCATAGAGGGATTTTACTAGTCTGCAGACTTTCTTTTCTTGACCTTTAGCAATGAAACCTTCAGGTTGGTCCATATAAAGTTCTTCCTCTAGATCTCCATTCAAAAATGCTGTCTTTACATCCATTTGATGGATTAGCATATCATGAATGGATGCTAAGGCCAAGAGAGATCTAATGGATGTGATCCTAGCTACATGAGAGTAGGTATCAAAATAATCTAACCCTTTCTTCTGGGTAAAACCCTTAGCAACTAATCTAGCTTTGTATTTCTCTATAGTACCATCGGCTCTGAGTTTCTTCTTGAAAATCCACTTACAACCTATTGGTTTATTCCCTAAAGGTAGATCTGTTAGAAACCAAGTATTATTTTCCATGATGGAGTTGTATTCACTGTTAATGGCTTCTTTCCAGAAGGGAGCATCAGGAGACGACATTGCTTCTTCATAAGTTGAGGGATCACCCTCTATCAAAAATGTGAAGAATCCTTCTCCTAAATTTTTCTCAATCCTATTCCTTTTACTCCGTCTTGGTTCTAAGTCTTGTTCAGATTGAGAGCTAGGTATTTGGACTTGAGAACTAGTAGAGGGTATGGAGAAAGAGATAGAACTTCTATCCTTAAAAGGAAATATGTTTTCAAAGTAAACTGCATCTCTTGCTTCTATAATGGTATTGTTAGAGATTTTATTTACTTCTGAGTGAGTCACTAGAAATCTATTGGCATAGCTGTCTAAGGCATATCCTATGAAAACAGCGTCTACAGTCTTGGGACCAATCTTCCTCTTTTTAGGTTCGGGAATTCTGACTTTAGCAAGGCATCCCCAACTCTAAGGTAATTAATCCTAGGTGCTCTACCTTTCCACAGCTCATAGGGAGTCTTATCTTTTGTCTTACTAGAAATTCTATTAAGAATGTAACAGGCAGTTAAAAGAGCTTCTCCCCATAAGTTATCAGGAGCACCAGAGCTGAGAAGCATGGCATTCACCATATCTAACAGAGTGCGGTTCTTGCGTTCAGCAACTCCGTTAGACTGAGGTGAATATGGAGCAGTTACCTCATGAATTATTCCATGTTCTTCACAGAAGTTAGTCATTTCATTTGAGGTATATTCTCCACCACGATCAGATCTAAGGATCTTAATCTTCCTTTCTAATTGATTCTCAGCTTCAGATTTGAAGACCTTAAATCTATCTAGAACTTCATCTTTGGTTTTGAGAAGGTAGATGTAACAATACTTTGAATAATCATCTATAAACGTAACAAAGTATTTTCTACCGCCTCTGGTCAAAATCTTATTTGAGTCACATACATCACTATGGATAAGTTCTAGAAGGTCAGAATTTCTTTCTACAGATTTGAATGGTAATCTAGTGTGTTTGGCTTGAACACAGATTTCACATTTGTGTTTGTCATCTATTGGAGTCTTGGGAATAAGATCTAAGGTCATCATCCTTTTAATAGAACCTAGGTTCACATGACCTAGTCTGCCATGCCAAATATTTGATGATTCTATATTAGAGACAATGAGAGAACAATCAGACATTTTATTCATTGTACTTAAAATGAAAAGACCGTCTTTTACAAAACCTTTTCCTATAAAAGAGTCATACTTAGAAAAAACTACTTTATTAGCCTCCATTACAATTTTGTATCCTGAGGCTACAAGAAGGGATCCACTAACTAGGTTTCTCCTAACAGACGGCACATGAAGAACATCATAAAGAGTTAAGATTTTTCCTGATGTCATCTTCAGGTTAACTTTTCTTCTTCCAATAATTTGTGCCGTTGAGCCATCTCCTAGGGTCACACCTCCTCCACTTGATTCCTGATAGTTTAAAAAATAGGAGCGATCAAACGAAACGTGAACATTAGCTCCATAATCCAACCACCAATCATCAGAATGGTAAGAGAGGTTAATAAGGGGTTGAAAGCTTACAGACCTGAAGGAACTCGAAGAACCTTTGTGAAGCATGTTCGCTTCTGGTCTAACTGAGCCCTTTCCTTTGTAGGAGGTCTGGACAGCTTCCTTCTTCCTATGGTAGCAGTGGGTGGCCATATGGTTTATTTTACCACACACAAAACAAAACCTCTTCTGATCCTGAGTCTGACTGAAGTTTCTAGGTTTTTGGTTTTGGTTTTGGTGATGATGGTTTTGATGATGGTTTTGGTGGTTAGGCTGAAAGTTTTTCTTCTTCTTGAAGAAATTCTTTTTGGGTTTATAAGAAAAATTAGACTTGGGTTTTTCTTGGCCTTCTACAAGGTTTACCTTAGCTTTAGATTCAGTCTTAGGCTTAGACCTCAATCTAATTTGTTCTTCGGTTCTAATTTTTTTTAGGACTTGATTGTAAGTAAGTTCTCCTTGTGTATGGATAAGATCCTTAGCCATATCAGACCAAGAGGGAGGTAGCTTGTCTATTAGGCATGCTATTTTATGTTCATTGGAGAAAGATGTCCCTTTGGCTTGAATATGTCTAAGGTATTCTTGGAATTCATGGAGCTGGTCATTCATTGGTTTGTCATCTACCATGAAATACCTATTAAAGGTTGAAGAATTAAACCTTTCTATTCCGGCATCATCACAGCCGTATTCATCTTCCAAGGCTTTCCACAGTTCTTTAGCGCTCTTGTATTCAAAAAATATATCATACAAGGATTCAGATAATGCGCTTAGAATTCTATGAAAACAATGAAAGTCAGTCTATCTCTTTTGGGGTTTTTGGTTTCGATGAGATGGACACTCCTATGTCAGACTCAGTTTCATCAGAATCATTTGTGATGGGTGTGGACCCATCAATAGCAGAAATAAGTCCTAAGGTCGTGAGCCAAAATTTTATTTGGCTCTGCCATCTCTTGAAGTATGAGCCATCAAACTTAGCAGGTTTTGCAGTAGAGGATTCCTCTTTACCAGTCATGATTGCAGTCTGAAAAATATAAATTTATTTAATAACAATGTCCAAGATAATAGTTTAGGTGGTCTTTGCTAATCAATCTTAAAAACTTTAGTTTTTCAAGTGTTGATCAACTCAGGTTAGCTGTAGGGGCCGGTTCCCAGCTAGCGGTGGTCCGAAGACTCTTAAATACCGTGTCGCTTAGGGTTATTTACACCCGGTTGACAGAAGGACCCTTTCGGCTTGTGCCCGAGATTATCTCTACTTTGAAACTTTAGATTTGAAGATTTTATTTGCAATTTCCTTTTACTAAACTATTTTCTTTTGGTCGTAGATTGGTTTCAAGAAACAAAGTGATAAAGAATTGCAATTGACAAAATTATCAAATGTACTAACAATATTTAAAATACTTTAAGCAAATTTGCAATTTGACAATAGATAGAGAAAAAAAAATAGTTTTCCTTACACAGTAACTATTAGAATATGAAGTGGATATCAATTCTTTACACAGTAACCAAATTGACAAATAGATATGAATATTTCCTTACACATTAACAAAATTGCAATTGATCAAAAAATTAAACTATCAATTCTTTAGATGTCACGCCCCAGTCCCAAAATACCGAGGGACTGGACACGTGGCAATGGCCAGCAGCATGTACCAATGAACAAATCCAATTTAATGGATCCATCAGACATACTTAAGCTGTAATATAGGTCTACAACAATAAGTCAAAATATAATCTCATCCACACACAGAATAATAAGAACATCAGCAAATAAAGAAAGTACATCAAAGTCCAGTCTCAGCAGAGTATGTCGGGGAACATGTCACGCCCCAGTCCCAAAATGCCGAGGGACTGGAGAAGCGTGGCAATGGCCAGCAGCATGCACCGATGGACTACCCAATTTAATGGATCCATCAGGGCATGCTTAAGCTGTAGTCAACAGGAAATAGAGCATTTGTTACAAGTCTCAGGTTATTATAATCTCATCCACAACAGATATCACAGATTAATAGACAGAGTAATGTAATTAGAAATAACTGTCAAATCTCAATAAATTCCTCGGGAAACAAATCCGAGAATATGTCTGGTACAACAGATACAAATAGACAGGAAATAAACAACTGGAAATAGAAATAACTGACTACATACGGCCAATGCTCAGGAGAAGTCCTCTGGTGCAATCTCGTCCTCAGGTCCTGGTACAGCTCCTGGAAGTGCTCCTGTGCGGTGTATCTCTGGATGGATCTCTTCTGCTATAACTGGAGAACAAAACCAGGTCCTCAGCGGGACGTAACAAGGTACAGAAGAATACGAGCCAAAATAAATACAGTACAGAAGTTAATGAAACAGCAGGGTAAACTAAGTAACTAGCTAAGTGAAATGCAAGATAAGAGCAGCACTAGAACTCAGGCTGAAACTACTACAAGCTCTGTGTCGGGGAGCCGGTAGCAGTGATATCATGTAGTTGTCTAGCTCATAGTGAGACTAAGACGCCGGCATAATATATAATATCAACCTGTAGCCTGTGTGTCTCTTCCAGCAATAAATGAAACAATAGGGATATACTAAGTAACCAGCTAAGTGATATGCAACATGAGAGCAGTACAAGAACTCAGGCTGAAACTACTACAAGCTCTGTGTCGGGGAGCCGGTAGCAGTGATATCATGTAGTTGTCTAGCTCTTAGTGAGACTAAGACGCCGGCATAATATAAAATCAACCTGTAGCCTGTGTGACTCTCCCCACCCAATGTAATCACGCATATCATGACCATAACATCTCATGTCCATGTCAGCGGGATTATAGCTAATGCAACAAGTCATAAAGTCTATAAAGTATCTCTGTCAAGTCCTGTAACCTATACAGAATCACCATGAATGTCTCAGGAAGACTCTGTCTCATGAATAGTGTCAAGTATCCTGGGTTCTGGAGTACTTGATAAGACAAGTACGAGCATTATCGGGTCTCGATAACCATGCCTATGTGACGTTACACAACTCCGCGTACGGAGTTGGCACCCGACTATGATCGGACACTAAGCACGTCACCCGTTTCCTAGGTTAAGCAGTTTGGAACAAGTTACATTTAATGAAATCAAGTAAGCTACTATGTCAAGAATTACTGAGATTTAGCAAGCTTTACTTGCCCACTAATGTATAAACAAGTCAAGGAAAATAAGTAGCAAGCTGCAGAGTTTGGCAAGGTACACTTGCCTGTGGTTCCGGTTCTAGTTGCGGTTCTGACTTCAGCTGAAATTGCAGGCGGTACTCCGATTGCTGAAACAAATATCACCATCAGATCCAGAAAATATCAATCAGCTAGAAACGCCTGTCCTTGGGTCCAATTTGGAGACAAGGGCAGAAACGACAGTTTCGGGCCAAAACGGGGTCCACCGGTGGGCCCGCTTTGCACCGAAAAACGTGTCCGGGTCAACGGTCTCCAAATTCACCAAACTTAGTGTCAACAGATCAGAAACGCTGATACGAACCCAACGAAACTTTCAGAATTGAATTCCGATGAGCCGATCACAAAATCGCCCGTCGAGCGGGGCCTGTGGGGCCCACGACACGCGATTTCGTTAACGTTCTCAGAATCGAACCAAACTTGACCCACAGGACCAGCGTATCGCTACGAGTCCGATGGCACAAGTTTCGTTTCAATCCGACTTGTGTACACAAAGTTAGGGTGAATTGCAGAAAAGACGGATACGGGGCGATGTCCGCGGATACGCGTCGATTCCGGTGTGCACGCACACCCGAATCAGCTTCCGCGAAAACCCACACGTCCGTATCGACGAGGCGCACGTATCTGTGAAGACCGCGCACGACCAAGTCGTCCCGTTTGGCGGGGCGTACCCAGTTCCGGGGTGAAACAGGGTCTGGGTTTTTCCTGTTTTTGGATCGCGGTGTGCGATCACCACAGGACGCGATGCCCCAAACAGTTTATTCGGACACCGAGAGGGTCATACAGGCTCCGCAACGCAATTTGCAGAAACGAAAACGGAGCTACGAGCAAAAAGATACACGCACCTGAACATGGGTCAAAAACCGGGCAAAACCGTATCCGACACGACACAGGACACTGTGTCCTGTGTCCCTGTGTCCGACACAGTGGAGAGTTAGGGTTAGGGTTTGGGAGTCCGGCGGAGCTGCGGCGGAGGGTGGCCGGGTTGAGGCGGAGGGGCACGCAGCGGCTCTGCGGCGCCGGAGATGGGCGCGGGGCGGCTGCCGGAGCGGAGCCGGCGGCGCTCGGCTGCTGCTGCGGCTGGCTGTTGCCGCTGCTCGTCGAGGAGAGGAGGAGAGGAAGCTGCGGGCAGCGTCCGGTGGCTCGGGGAGCGGCGCTGCGTGGCGTGGCGGTGGCGGCGCGGCTGGGGGCACGGCGGCGGCGAGGGCCAGTGGCAGCGGTGGTCGAGAGGGGATCGGGGGAGGGTTTTATAGGAGTCGGCAGGGGGGGTGGCCGGGTGAGGCGGCCAGGTGGCTGGGGTCGTGGGGGCGTGGCCGGCCAGCGCGGCGCGAGGCGGGCGGAGCGGTGCCGGACGCGGCGCGCCACGCGGGAAGGGGAGCGACGTGGGAGGAGAGAGGGTGCGGGCGGGTGGCGGGTCCGGGTCGGGTCTGCTGGATCCGACCCGACCCGCTAGGCAGGGGGCTGGGCCGGGTTTGGGAAATGGGTTTGGGCTGGGCTCGTGGGCCGGGCCGGCTGGGCTGGGTTATATATAAAATAAAAATTAATAATAATAATATTTAAACCAGTAATTATTTAATAATTAAATAATTAATTAAATAATTAAATTTAGGTGCTTTAAAAATAGGTCCGGGGTCCGATAAATTCCAGAAAAATTGCCCTAAGTCCAGTTTTTCATTTTACACCCAAAAATATTATTTTCATAATATTTTAATATTGTTTAATATCAATTAAAAATCATTGAATAATTAAAACCCTATTTTTAAATTACAGAAAATTCCCAGAAAATTCCCAGAAAATTTCAAAAAATTGTGAAAATTCCAGTTTTGAAAATTTTGAAAAATCAGGGGGTTTATAATCTACCCCCCTTAAGAGGATTGCGTCCTCGCAATCAAAGAATAACCGATCAGCAGAGATGACGCGGTCGCAAGCATCGTTTGAAAACACATCACAAGATACTTAGGGAAATACCGTTTCCCTAGCAATGAAAGTTATGCACTTCCAGAGAAAATCTAATTTAAAGTATCAGAACTACAACTTTTATGAAAATCAGGTTGTTATTAACAAGTTGCAAATTACTAGGTTGGGGCTGAGGTCACGAACCAAGAGGCACGAGCTACAACAAGACTAAAAATGGATAACTATAAATCACTTACGCGCATCAGCTACTCCACGAGTCTGCGCGTTCTCTACTGTCATCGCCAGGGCTTGTTCGCGTCCTTGCAGTCGATTCTTCTGCTGTTGAGCCTGCTGGAAGAGTAGTTCCTGGGGTATCAAGGGTGGCCTCGGCTGATACCCTGCTGGAGTTGGTGGTAGGACTCCTTGAACTTCCGTTTGTGGTGCTCCCAAGGTTGGACAGGTTGGCCTCGGTATTGGTAACGCTTGCTGGTTACACTTTGGTGCTCTGTCCCGATGCTCAGGGCATTCCTTCAATAAATGTTGATTGGATCCGCAGACTATACATAATCTCTTCTTTCGTCTGCACTCGTCTTCAATATGGCCTCGCTTGCGACAATATGGACAAACATGTATTGTCTGCGGAGATGCTTCTGGTGGCGGGTGTACGTGAGGTCTTTTTGCAACTTCTTCCTGTGGTGCTGAAGTGGAAGTCCGTTTCAGACTAGTCTCTCTCCTGATGACGCGCTCAATACGTCGCGCTGCAGCAAGGACGTCAGAGTACGAGGTAGGCGCAACGGATCCAATTAATTTCTGTAGCTCAATGTTTAGTCCGTCGAAGAATTTCTCAGCCTTCTCTTCTTCTGTCGGGATCAACGTTGGAGCGAAGCGACTTAGACGAATGAACTCAGCATTGTACTCTTCCACCGTCTTAGAATCCTGGGTGAGGCGATTGAACTTGTCCCGAAGTTCTGATCGGGCGATAGCTGGAATGTACATCTCCTGAAAGAGTCTAGAGAACTCTTCCCAAGTGACTCGGTCTGGTCCGAGCCGTGCTTCCTCAGATAGCCACCAGTGATGTGCATTATCCGTCAACTGCATCCTGACGGCAGTCATCCAACGTTCCTTTAGAAGCTCACCTGCTTCTAATTGATGTTGAGTGTTGGTGAGCCACTCATGAACTTCGGTTGGCTCTTCCTTGCCTGAGAATGTACGGGGCTTCAACTGCCGGAAATCGGTGATAGAGCCCGTCGTTGGCCGTCGAGTTGGTAGGTTGGCCTGCTCCAGTGCAGTTATTAGGCTGCGACTCAACGCCTCTTGTTGAGTTTGCATTATTGCATAGACCATTTGAAACATCTGCTGTCCGTCCATGGCCTGCCCTGGTGGAATTATGGGCATTGATGGAGTAACTGGCGCCGTTGGTGGAATGTTATCGCGCTGGACTCTCGAGGTATATTGTTGAGCTGATTGTCCTCCATCCATTAGTGTTACTTCATCTTCGTTGGTTACCTCAGCATCTCGCTGTGACGTTATGGGAGTCTCGTCGTTTGCTCGTGAATCCATAACCCTGCAACCAAAATAAACAATAAGAGGCGCACAGGAATCAAGGCAGGATGCAAGTCAAGGAATTAATTCGATATGGATATCAAGAACGTTTCAAGCAAGTGGATGAGATCCTAAAAACTTATCCTATCTTATTTGCAGGCCTGTTCGGTCCCTGAGTTGAAACCGAACAAATTAGTCGTAGACCTGCATGGGCCACCACAAAAACCATGTCACGCCCCAGTTCCAAAATGCCGAGGGACTGGAGAAGCGTGGCAATGGCCAGCAGCACGCACCGATGGACTACCCAATTTAATGGATCCATCAGGGCATGCTTAAGCTGTAGTCAACAGGAAATAGAGCATTTGTTACAAGTCTCAGGTTATTCTAATCTCATCCACAACAGATATCACAGATTAATAGACAGAGTAATGTAATTAGAAATAACTGTCAAATCTCAATAAATTCCTCGGGAAACAAATTCGAGAATATGTCTGGTACAACAGATACAAATAGACAGAAAATAAACAACTGGAAATAGAAATAACTGACTACATACGGCCAATGCTCAGGAGAAGTCCTCTGGTGCAATCTCGTCCTCAGGTCCTGGTACAGCTCCTGGAAGTGCTCCTGTGCGGTGTATCTCTGGATGGATCTCTTCTGCTATAACTGGAGAACAAAACCAGGTCCTCAGCGGGACGTAACAAGGTACAGAAGAATACGAGCCAAAATAAATACAGTACAGAAGTTAATGAAACAGCAGGGTAAACTAAGTAACTAGCTAAGTGAAATGCAAGATAAGAGCAGCACTAGAACTCAGGCTGAAACTACTACAAGCTCTGTGTCGGGGAGCCGGTAGCAGTGATATCATGTAGTTGTCTAGCTCATAGTGAGACTAAGACGCCGGCATAATATATAATATCAACCTGTAGCCTGTGTGTCTCTTCCAGCAATAAATAAAACAATAGGGATATACTAAGTAACCAGCTAAGTGATATGCAACATGAGAGCAGTACAAGAACTCAGGCTGAAACTACTACAAGCTCTGTGTCGGGGAGCCGGTAGCAGTGATATCATGTAGTTGTCTAGCTCTTAGTGAGACTAAGACGCCGGCATAATATAAAATCAACCTGTAGCCTGTGTGACTCTCCCCACCCAATGTAATCACGCATATCATGACCATAACGTCTCATGTCCATGTTAGCGGGATTATAGCTAATGCAACAAGTCATAAAGTCTATAAAGTATCTCTGTCAAGTCCTGTAACCTATACAGAATCACCATGAATGTCTCAGGAAGACTCTGTCTCATGAATAGTGTCAAGTGTCCTGGGTTCTGGAGTACTTGATAAGACAAGTACGAGCATTATCGGGTCTCGATAACCATGCCTATGTGACGTTACACAACTCCGCGTACGGAGTTGGCACCCGACTATGATCGGACACTAAGCACGTCACCCGTTTCCTAGGTTAAGCAGTTTGGAACAAGTTACATTTAATGAAATCAAGTAAGCTACTATGTCAAGAATTACTAAGATTTGGCAAGCTTTACTTGCCCACTAATGTATAAACAAGTCAAGGAAAATAAGTAGCAAGCTGCAGAGTTTGGCAAGGTACACTTGCCTGTGGTTCCGGTTCTAGTTGCGGTTCTGACTTCAGCTGAAATTGCAGGCGGTACTCCGATTGCTGAAACAAATATTACCATCAGATCCAAAAAATATCAATCAGCTAGAAACGCCTGTCCTTGGGTCCAATTTGGAGACAAGGGCAGAAACAGCAGTTTCGGGCCAAAACGGGATCCACCGGTGGGCCCGCTTTGCACCGAAAAACGCGTTCGGGTCAACGGTCTCCAAATTTACCAAACTCAGTGTTAACAGATCAGAAACGCTGATACGAACCCAACGGAACTTTCAGAATTGAATTCCGATGAGCCGATCACAAAATCGCTCGTCGAGCGGGGCTTGTGGGGCCCACGACACGCGATTTCGTTAACGTTCTCAGAATCGAACCAAACTTGACCCACAGGACCAGCGTATCGCTACGAGTCCGATGGCGCAAGTTTTGTTTCAATCCGACTTGTGTACACAAAGTTAGGGTGAATTGCAGAAAAGACAGATACGGGGCGATGTCCGCGGATACGCGTCGATTCCGGTGTGCACGCACACCCGAATCAGCTTCCTCAAAAACCCACACGTCCGTATCGACGAGGCGCACGTATCTGTGAAGACCGCGCGCGACCAAGTCGTCCCGTTTGGCGGGGCGTACCCAGTTCCGGGGTGAAACAGGGTCTGGGTTTTTCCTGTTTTTGGATCGCGGTGTGCGATCACCACAGGACGCGATGCCCCGAACAGTTTATCCGGACACCGAGAGGGTCATACAGGCTTCGTAACGCAATTTGCGGAAACAAAAACGGAGCTACGAGCAAAAAGATACACGCACCTGAACATGGGTCGAAAACCGGGCAAAACCGTGTCCGACACGACACAGGACACTGTGTCCTGTGTCCCTGTGTCCGACACAGTGGAGAGTTAGGGTTAGGGTTTGGGAGTCCGGCGGAGCTGCGGCGGAGGGCGGCCGGGTTGAGGCGGAGGGGCACGCGGCGGCTCTGCGGCGCCGGAGATGGGCGCGGGGCGGCTGCCGGAGCGGAGCCGGCGGCGCTCGGCTGCTGCTGCGGCTGGCTGTTGCCGCTGCTCGTCGAGGAGAGGAGGGGAGGAAGCTGCGGGCGGCGTCCGGTGGCTCGGGGAGCGGCGCTGCACGGCGTGGCGGTGGCGGCGCGGCTGGGGGCACGGCGGCGGCGAGGGTCAGTGGCAGCGGTGGTCGAGAGGGGATCGGGGGAGGGTTTTATAGGAGTCGGCAGGGGGGGGTGGCCGGGTGAGGCGGCCAGGTGGCTGGGGTCGTGGGGGCGTGGCCGGCCAGCGCGGCGCGAGGCGGGCGGAGCGGCGCCGGACGCGGCGCGCGACGCGGGGAGGGGAGCGACGTGGGAGGAGAGAGGGTGCGGGCGGGTGGCGGGTCCGGGTCGGGTCTGCTGGATCCGACCCGACCCGCTAGGCAGGGGGCTGGGCCGGGTTTGGGAAATGGGTTTGGGCTGGGCTCGTGGGCCGGGCCGGCTGGGCTGGGTTATATATAAAATAAAAATTAATAATAATAATATTTAAACCAGTAATTATTTAATAATTAAATAATTAATTAAATAATTAAATTTAGGTGCTTTAAAAATAGGTCCGGGGTCCGATAAATTCCAGAAAAATTGCCCTAAGTCCACTTTTTCATTTTACACCCAAAAATATTATTTTTATAATATTTTAATATTGTTTAATATCAATTAAAAATCATTAAATAATTAAAACCCTGTTTTTAAATTACAGAAAAATCCTAGAAAATTCCAGAAAATTGTGAAAATTCCAGTTTTGAAAATTTTAAAAAATCAGGGGGTTTACAGAACAACCCGATAAGAGTCTAAAATACTGGTTCATCAGACCAGAACAAAAGAGTCCAAAAATAGAGTATCTGAAGAGTACAAATATCATAATCTCAAGTAAAGTCTTCAGCCATCACCTCTGCTTCTATGTTAGGTTCTCCTTCAGCAACAGCTCCTGGTACAGCTTCAGTTCCTGTCCCGTAAACCTCGGGATAATGCTCTTCTGCTAAACCTGGGGACATCATCCATTTCAGGTCCTCAGGGGACATAGCAAGGTACAAATAATACAAACCAAAAATAGATGCAGTGAAATAGAAAATGAAATAAACAGGGTAACTACATAACCATCTATGTGAAAATGCAACTGAGAGCAACACTAGTACTCAGGCTGAGACTGCTACAAGCTCTGTGTCGGGGAGCCGGTAGCAGCAATATCTAGTAGTGGTCTAGCTCTGCTCGAGAGTCTACAACCTCACAATAGTAGTATATATATATAGAACAGCCTGTAGCCTGTGTGTCTCTCCCCACCCATGGTAACCACACGTCGCATGTCCATGTCACGTGAGATCAGAGCTAATACAACAGTCATAATCTAAGAGTATAATAACTATGTCCATCCTGTATCCTATACAGAATTACCTTGAATATCTCAGGAAGATTCTGTCAATGTATGATGTCAAGTGTCCTAGGTTATAGTGTACTTGATAAACAAGCACGAGAATATAAAGGGTCTCGAATGTCCAACACTAACTGACGTACACAACTCCGCGTACAGAGTTGGCACCCGACTGTGATCGGACGCTAAGTATGTCATACGGTCCTAGGTTATATCATGTACACTAGTCACAGAAAATAGAGCAAGAGAACAAAATAACTAATAAACTGTAATTTATGGCAAGGTACACTTGCCTGGGATTGGAATTCCAGTAGCGGTCCTTGTAACAGTGGGTTCAGCAATAACTCCTCCAAAAGCTGAAATAAACATTACCAACAGTCTCAAAACATAAGAAATAGTTAGAAACGCCTGTCCTTAAGTCCAGTTTGGACACAAGGGCAAAAATGACATTTTTGGGCCAAAGCGGGTCCATATGTGGGCCGCTTTGCACCGAAAACCGAGTCAGGGTCAAAGGTCTCAAAAATAGTCCAACTTAGTGTCAACAAGTCAGGAACGTTGATACGAACCCAACGGAACTTCCAGAATTGGATTCCGATGAGCCGTTCTCAAAATCGCCCGTCAGGTGGAGCCTGTGGGGCCCACGACACGCAATTTTTCCAACGTTCTCAGAATCGAACCAAACTTGACCCACAGGACCAGCGTATTGCTACGAGTCCGATGGCACAAGTTTCGTCTCGATCTGATGAGTATACACTAAGTTACAGCGAAATACAGAAAAGTCGGATACGGGGTGTTGTCTGCGGATACGCACTGATTCCGGTGTGCACGCACATCTGAATCAGCTTCTGCGAAATCCCACACGTTCGTATCAACGACGCACACGTATCTGTGAAGACCGCACGCAACCAAGTCGTCCTGTTTGGCGGGGCGTACCCAGTTCCGAGGTAAAATAGGGCGTGGATTTTTCCTGTTTTGGATCGCGGTTCACGATCACCTCAGGACGCGATGCCCCGAGCGGTTTGTCCGGGCACCGAGAGGGTCATACAGGCTACGCGATACAATTTACGGAATAAAAATTGGAGCTACGAGTAGGAATTTATGAATACCTGAAAGAAGGCTGAAAAAACCCGAGTCCTTCGTGTCCAAATCGTGTCCTGTTCACTAGGGTTTACTGTGTCCTCTGTTCACCACTGTGTCCGGCCGTGTCCGGGTCCCAGCTAGGGTTCAGAGAGGCTGTGTCCAGAGCTTAGTCGAAGAGGAGAGTCGGGCTCGGCCGGAGTGAGGCGGAGCCGCTGGGACTTCGGCGGAGGGGACAGGTGGTCGAGGGAGATGGCCGGAGCGGTTTAGGGTTTCGGCCAGGAGCTGAACTCGTCGGCTGGGGCTGCTGCCAAAGGCGGCCGAGACGAGGCGATGGGGGCCGACAGCACTGGCGGAGGCGCAGGAGGTCGGGGAAGACGGCGGGTGACCGGAGCGGGGCTAAGGGCGGAGGAGACAGGTGGTCGAGGGGCGGGTTCAGGCGAGGGGTGAGGGTTCTTATAGGAGAGCTAGGGAGAGAGAACGGCGGCCGGCGAGCGTTGCGGGAGCGGAGGCGACGCAGGGAGTCGAGCGGCGGGCGGTTACGCGGCGGCCGGAGGCGAAGCAGCGCCGGGGAGAGGAGAGGTCGGGGAAGAGAAAGGGTTGGGGGCACTGTTCACCCGGGTCGGGTCGGGTCGGGTCCATGGGTCGGACAGCGGATCCGGCCCGATCCACAACCAATGAGGCGGGTTCGGGTCTGAAACGGGCCGGGTCGGATTGAACCCGAATCCGACCCGTTTGGGCCTAGGCGGTTCGGTTCAGTGAACCCGGTCCGGTTCGGTTAAATTGGTTTAATGAACCGGTTTAATTAGAGTTTTAATTAAATTATTTAAAATAGGTTTTAGGCTTTTTAAAATCCATCCGGGGTCCAATAAATTCCCGAAAAAATATCCCATGCTCAGTTTTTAATTTTACACTAGAAAATATAATTTTTATCACATTTTAATATTTTTTAATTTTATTTAAAAATTCATTTTAAATTAGACTGCTTTAATTTATAGGTTTAAAAATTCACAGAAAATACTAATTAGTTACAAAAAATTTCTTAAAATTTCAGGTGATTACAATCTACCCTCCTTAAGAAAATTGCGTCCTCGCAATTTAAAGATTAAACTACTAGCAGAACAGAACTACAGGAAATTAAAAAAAATTACTTAAGATATACCTGCATTCTCGAATAAGTGGGGGTATTTCTGACGCATGATATCTTCCCTCTCCCAAGTAGATTCACCAGGTGAGTGTTGCTTCCATGCCACACGAACCAGTTTAATTGTATGCCCTCGCAGTGTCTTCTCACTGGTTTCGAGTATACCCACCGGTTGTTCTTCATATCTCAGGCTTGGGCCTACGGCGATCTCAGAATGATCCACTATGTGACTTGGGTCAGTCACATACCTTCTCAACTGTGAGACATGGAATACATCATGCACTCTCTCTAAAGATGGAGGTAATGCAAGACGATACGCCACCTCACCAATGCGCTCCAGAATATCAAAGGGCCCAATGTACCTTGGACTCAACTTGCCTCTGCTCCCAAAGCGAATGGTTCCTCGAGTAGGTGAAATCCTCAGGAATACATGTTCTCCTTCCTTGAACTCCAGTGGACGTCGGTGTGTATCAGCCCAATGCTTCTGCCTGTCCTGAGCAGCCCGAAGATGATTCTGGATTTGTTTAACCTTCTCCACAGTTTGCATCACCAACTCTGGTCCCAAGATTTGACGCTCTCCGACGTCACTCCAGCATATTGGCGATCTGCACTTCCTACCGTATAACGCCTCAAAAGGTGCCATCTTGATGCTTGCCTAGTAACTGTTGTTGTAGGAGAACTCTACCAAATGCAAATGATCTTCCCAAGACCCTCCAAAGTCTAGCATGCAGGATCGCAGCATATCCTCCAAAATCTGGATTGTACGTTCTGATTGACCATCTGTTTGGGGATGATAGGCAGTGCTAAATTTTAGTCTGGCGCCAAGACTCTCTTGCATACTTCGCCAGAAATGTGAAGTGAATCTCGAATCTCGATCTGATACAATACTAACTGGCACTCCATGCAATCTTACTATTTGTCGCATATACATGTCGGCTAGTATCTTCGTGGGCTGCCCAACTCTAAATGGCAAGAAGTGCGCAGACTTAGTGAGTCGATCCACGATAACCCATACCGCATCTTTTCCACTGGGGCTCCTTGGGAATCCTGTGACGAAGTCCATGGTGATATGTTCCCATTTCCATTCTGGTATGGGAAGCGGCTGCAACATTCCTGCAGTCCTCTGATGCTCGGCTTTCACTTGTTGGCAGACTAAGCATTTAGCTACAAATCTGGCAATCTCTCTCTTCATTCCATGCCACCAATAATACTGCCTTAGATCTCGGTACATCTTTGTTCCTCCTGGATGAACTGAGTATATGGAGCTATGGGCTTCAGTCATTAGCTCTTGTCTCAGTTCTCCATTTGGAACATATAGACGATCTCCGTACCTTAATGTACCATCCTCATGTATGCGAAGTCCCGTCTGCAAGCCTGCTTCGGTCTTCTCTTTGAGTCTTCGAAACCTTACATCAGTAGGCAGAGCTTCCTTAATCCTTTCCACGAGCGATGACTTCACTTCCAGATTAGCCAGCAAGCCACTCTGCCTTGGTAGAATAACCTCTATCTGAAGCTCCTGTAGATCTTTCAATAGCTCAGGCTGCACCGTCAAGTAATAAGCTGTAGGCTTCCTGCTGAGTGCGTCTGCTACTACATTCGCCTTCCCTGGGTGGTACTGCAGATCTATATCAAAGTCCACAATTAACTCAAGCCAGGGTCTTTGCCTCATGTTAAGATCCTTCTGAGTATATACATACTTCAGACTTTTGTGATCAGTGAAGATTTCCACCTTCTCACCATAAAGATAATGCCTCCAAATTTTCAGTACAAAAATTACAGCAGCTAGCTCCAGGTCATGCGTTGGGTAGTTCTTCTCATGGACCTTCAACTGTCTCGATGCATAAGCAATAACTTTGCCGTGTTGCATCAAAACACATCCTAGGCCACTACCTGACGCATCGCTATAAACAACAAAACCGCCTGACCCTGAAGGAAGAGTCAAGACTGGTGCTGTTGTTAGACGCCTCTTTAATTCTTCAAAGGCCATCTGACATTCTTCTGTCCATGCAAAGTCCTGATCCTTCCGTGTCAACTTCGTTATTGGCTCCGCAATCCTTGAGAAATTTTCTATGAACCTTCTATAATATCCAGCAAGTCCTAGAAAACTCCTCACTTCAGCAACTGATGTTGGCGTAGGCCAAGTCTCAATGGCAGCAATCTTCTCTGGATCAACTGACAGCCCTTCTCCTGAGATAATATGCCCTAAGAATGGCACCTTATCCATGCAAAACTCACATTTACTGAGCTTAGCATAAAGCTTCTCTTGCCTCAACGTCTCTAGCACGATTCTGAGATGCTCCTCGTGCTCTTCATGGCTTTTGGAATATACCAGAATGTCATCAATAAATACAACCACAAATTTATCCAAGTATTGATGGAAGACTCGGTTCATCAAACTCATGAACACAGCAGGCGCGTTGGTTAAACCAAACGGCATAACTAAGAACTCATAGTGTCCATACTTGGTCCTGAAGGCTGTCTTCGGGATATCTTCCTTCCTCACCCTAATCTGGTGATAACCGGATCTAAGGTCAATCTTTGAAAATACCCTAGCTCCACTCAATTGATCAAATAAGTCATCAATGCGGGGCAAGGGATACCGGTTCTTAATGGTCACAGCGTTTAACGCCCTGTAATCAATGCACAGGCGAACTGTTCCATCCTTCTTTGGTACAAAAAGTATAGGTGCTCCCCAAGGTGAAACACTGGGCCGGATGAAACCCTTCTCCAGAAGTTCATCAACTTGTTTCTTCAACTCTACTAACTCTTTAGGGGCTAGTCGATAAACCGATGAAGTGATAGGTTCTGCTCCTGGATTTAAGTCTATAGTGAATTCTATTTCCCGATCAGGTGGTAGACCTGGAAGATCATCGAAAAATACATCCACAAACTCTGATATAACTCTTGGGTAACTTGACTCCCCTTCTACAGTTAATACCCTAAGAGTTGGCTGAACACCTTGTTCTACAGCTCCTCGAAGAAATTCAAACTCTGAGTGTCCAGGTGGTCTGAATATAACTTTTCCAAGCCGACAATCAAGAGTAGCATGATACTGACTTAACCAGTCCATACCAAGTACAACATCATAGTCAGGCATAGAAAAGATCAAAAATTGGGCTCGCATCTCTCTTCCGCAGACTACTACTGAACATGATCTACAGATATCACTAACAGGTATAATTCTACCTCCCGTAAGAATTCTCTTCGTCTTTGGAAGGGGTGCAGTAGCTACTCTATGGGTGGCTACGAAGCTAGCAGCTATAAATGAGTGTGATGCCCCCGAATCAAATAAAGCTACAGCAGGTAATGAAGCTACTAAAATGGTACCTGCTATAACTTCTCCAG
Organism: Iris macrosiphon; assembly: GCA_036927795.1. Classification (NCBI taxonomy): domain Eukaryota; kingdom Viridiplantae; phylum Streptophyta; class Magnoliopsida; order Asparagales; family Iridaceae; genus Iris; species Iris macrosiphon. The sequence continues at coordinate 49,164,913 of JAYESA010000005.1, read as the reverse complement.
CAATAGCTTCTTCCTGAACAGCCATTGCAAAAGCCTGACCTCGTCCCTGAACTGGACCCCTCTGCTGACGAGCCTGTTGGAATAGTGCTGCTTGAGGTGGTAATGGTGGTCTTGGCTGATATCCTTCTGGAGCTGGTGGTCTGACTCCTCCAACTCCTGTCTGCGGTGCTCCTACTGCTGGATAATCTGGCCTTGGTGCAGGTAGAGCTAGTCGTGGTGCTTCCTCTCGACGTGTTGTGCAGTCCCTGGATAGATGCTGGTTGGATCCGCAAACCAGGCACAGTCCCAATTTGCGTCTGCACTCCTTTTCAATGTGACCCAACTTGCCGCAGAAATGACAAGTAGGTAGGGTTCTTGGTGCTGCTCTCTGCGGTAGATTCCTCTGGAGTCGCTTTGCAGAATCCCCTTGTGCTGCCTTGGATGGTGCTGAGGAAAATGGTAGCTTCAGGCTTGACTCCCTCCTGGTGACGCGCTCCATGTGTCGTGCTGCAGCAAGGACGTCGTTGTACGATGTAGGGGCAACAGACCCAATCAACCTCTGAAGCTCGAACCTGAGTCCATCAAAGAATTTCTTTGTCTTCTCTTCTTCGGTAGGAATTAGAGAAGGGGCAAAACGACTCAGGCGAATGAATTCAGCATTATACTCCTCCACCGTCATGTTGTCCTGGATGAGGCGGTTGAACTTATCTCGGAGTTCTGATCTAGCAACGGCTGGGATATACATCTCTTGGAAGAGTCTGGAGAACTCCTCCCAAGTAACTCGGTCATGTCCGAGCCTCTTCTCTTCAGCTAGCCACCAGTGGTGCGCGTTGTCCGTCAGTTGCATTCGGACAGCAGTCATCCATCTCTCTCGCGGAAGTTCAGCTGCTTCCAACTGATGTTGTGTATTTGTGAGCCACTCATGCACTTCAGTTGGTCCTTCCTTGCCCGAGAAGGTACGGGGCTTGAGTTGACAGAAATCAGTGATAGATCCCGTAGCTGGTCGCCTAGCTTGCGGGTTTGCCTGCTCCAATGCATTTACTAGGCTGTTTCTTAGGTTCTCTGCCTCTTGACGCTGCGCCTCCTGTTGAACTTGTTGTTGAGCTTGCATCATGGCATAGAACATCTGGAACATTTGCTGCCCGTCCATTGCTTGCCCTGGTGGGAAGGCAGGCATCCGTGGAGTGAACTGCAGCGGTGGTGGGATATCATCGCGCCTGAACCTTGAGTTATGCTGCTCATCTTGTCCACTTTGAGAGGATTGACCCCTGTTCTCTAGTGTAACTCCATCACCATAGGTAACCACAGCGTCTTGTGGTGTAAAAGGAATTTCATCTCCACTTCTTGGATCCATCTTTCTGTATTCAAAAATAAACTTTATGAGAACGTTTAGTAGAGTCAAGCAGGATGCATAATCAAGTACTTAATTCGAATGCGATATAGAGTTTCAAAAAAAATGTTTCAACAAATGGATGAGAACCTAAGCCTATCCTATCCTTTACAGGTTTGTTTGGCCCCTAAGTTGAGACCAAACAATTTGTCGTAGACCTGCATGGGCCACCACAAAAACTATGTCACGCCCCAGTCCCAAAATACCGAGGGACTGGACACGTGGCAATGGCCAGCAGCATGTACCAATGAACAAATCCAATTTAATGGATCCATCAGACATACTTAAGCTGTAATATAGGTCTACAACAATAAGTCAAAATATAATCTCATCCACACACAGAATAATAAGAACATCAACAAATAAAGAAAGTACATCAAAGTCCAGTCTCAGCAGAGTATGTCGGGGAACAACCCGATAAGAGTCTAAAACACTGGTTCATCAGACCAGAACAAAAGAGTCCAAAAATAGAGTATCTGAAGAGTACAAATATCATAATCTCAAGTAAAGTCTTCAGCCATCACCTCTGCTTCTATGTTAGGTTCTCCTTCAGTAACAGCTCCTGGTACAGCTTCAGTTCCTGTCCCGTAAACCTTGGGATAATGCTCTTCTGTTAAACCTGGGGACATCATCCATTCTAGGTCCTCAGGGGACATAGCAAGGTACAAATAATATAAACCAAAAATAGATGCAGTGAAATAGAAAATAAAATAAACAGGGTAACTACATAACCATCTATGTGAAAATGCAACTGAGAGCAACACTAGTACTCAGGCTGAGACTGCTACAAGCTCTGTGTCGGGGAGCCGGTAGCAGCAATATCTAGTAGTGGTCTAGCTCTGCTCGAGAGTCTACAACCTCACAATAGTAGTATATATATATAGAACAGCCTGTAGCCTGTGTGTCTCTCCCCACCCAATGTAACCACACGTCGCATGTCCATGTCACGTGAGATCAGAGCTAATGCAACAGTCATAATCTAAGAGTATAATAACTATGTCCATCCTGTATCCTATACAGAATCACCTTGAATATCTCAGGAAGATTCTGTCAATGTATGATGTCAAGTGTCCTAGGTTATAGTGTACTTGATAAACAAGCACGAGAATATAAAGGGTCTCGAATGTCCAACACTAACTGACGTACACAACTCCGCGTACAGAGTTGGCACCCGACTGTGATCGGACGCTAAGTATGTCATACGGTCCTAGGTTATATCATGTACACTAGTCACAGAAAATAGAGCAAGAGAACAAAATAACTAATAAACTGCAATTTATGGCAAGGTACACTTGCCTGGGATTGGAATTCCAGTAGCGGTCCTTGTAACAGTGGGTTCAGCAATAACTCCTCCAAAAGCTGAAATGAATATTACCAACAGTCTCAGAACATAAGAAATAGTTAGAAACGCCTGTCCTTAAGTCCAGTTTGGACACAAGGGCAAAAATGATATTTCTGGGCCAAAGCGGGTCCATATGTGGGCCGCTTTGCACCGAAAATCGAGTCAGGGTCAAAGGTCTCAAAAATAGTCCAACTTAGTGTCAACAAGTTAGGAACGTTGATACGAACCCAACGGAACTTCCAGAATTGGATTCCGATGAGCCGTTCTCAAAATCGTCCGTCAGGTGGAGCCTGTGGGGCCACGACACGCGATTTTTCCAACGTTCTCAGAATCGAACCAAACTTGACCCACAGGACCAGCGTATTGCTACGAGTCTGATGGCGTAAGTTTCGTCTTGATCCGATGAGTATACACTAAGTTACAGCAAAATACAGAAAAGTCGGATACGGGGTGTTGTCTGCGGATACGCACTGTTTTCGGTGTGCACGCACATCCGAATCAGCTTCTGCGAAATCCCACACGTCCGTATCAACGACGCGCACGTATCTGTGAAGACCGCACGCAACCAAGTCGTCCCGTTTGGCGGGGCGTACCCAGTTCCGAGGTAAAATAGGGCGTGGATTTTTCCTGTTTTGGATCGCGGTTCACGATCACCTCAGGACGCGATGCCCCGAGCGGTTTTTCCGGGCACCGAGAGGGTCATACAGGCTACGCGATACAATTTACGGAATAAAAATCGGAGCTACGAGTAGGAAGTTATGAATACCTGAAAGAAGGCTGAAAAAACCCGAGTCCTTCGTGTCCAAATCGTGTCCTGTTCACTAGGGTTTACTGTGTCCTCTGTTCACCACTGTGTCCGGGTCCCAGCTAGGGTTCAGAGAGGCTGTGTCCAGAGCTTAGTCGAAGAGGAGAGTCGGGCTCGGCCGGAGTGAGGCGGAGCCGCTGGGACTTCGGCGGAGGGGACAGGTGGTCGAGGGAGATGGCCGGAGCGGTTTAGGGTTCCGGCCAGGAGCTGAACTCGTCGGCTGGGGCTGCTGCCAAAGGCGGCCGAGACGAGGCGATGGGGGCCGGCAGCACTGGCGGAGGCGCAGGAGGTCGGGGAAGACGGCGGGTGACCGGAGCGGGGCTAAGGGCGGAGGAGACAGGTGGTCGAGGGGCGGGTTCAGGCGAGGGGTGAGGGTTCTTATAGGAGAGCTAGGGAGAGAGAACGGCGGCCGGCGAGCGTTGCGGGAGCGGAGGCGACGCAGGGAGTCGAGCGGCGGGCGGTTACGCGGCGGCCGGAGGCGAAGCGGCGCCGGGGAGAGGAGAGGTCGGGGAAGAGAAAGGGTTGGGGGCACTGTTCACCCGGGTCGGGTCGGGTCCGTGGGTCGGACAGCGGATCCGGCCCGATCCACAACCAATGAGGCGGGTTCGGGTCTGAAACGGGCTGGGTCGGATTGAACCCGAATCCGACCCGTTTGGGCCTAGGCGGTTCGGTTCAGTGAACCCGGTCCGGTTCGGTTAAATTGGTTCAATGAACCGGTTTAATTAGAGTTTAAATTAATTTAATTATTTAAAATAGGTTTTAGGCTTTTTAAAATCCATCCGGGGTCCAATAAATTCCCGAAAAAATACCCCATGCTCAGTTTTTAATTTTACACTAGAAAATATAATTTTTATCACATTTTAATATTATTTAATTTCATTTAAAAATTCATTTTAAATTAGACTGCTTTAATTTATAGGTTTAAAAATTCACAGAAAATACTAATTAATTACAAAAAATTTCTTAAAATTTCAAGTGATTACATTAGAATATGAAGCAACTATTAGCTAATAGTAAGTAACTATCAATTGTTTAGAATAAATCAATTATAACAAATAGTGAGAAGCAAATTTTATTAGCTATCAATTAGAAGCAAATAGTGAGGAGGTAATAGTGAAAATCAATTCAAAGAAATCAATTGTAATTAAAATTCTAAGCAAACAATAACTATTAGTAAATCAAATTGTATTAACTATTACTTCTTTAGAACACAGTAAGCAAATTTGAACTATTTGTTCTTTTAGAACACAGTAAGCAAATTGTTTTAACTAGTTGTTGTTGTTCTTTTAGAACACAGTAAGTATTGAAACAAATAGATCAACAGTAAGTATTTAAATTCTAACAACGAATAAACTCTTAGATTGTTAGAATTATTGTCCTTTACTTACTGAAAAATTTAAGAATACAAAAATTAAAATTTAAACAATGTTACCGGCCTCTGGGGAAGTCGTGCACGAAGCACTGCCCTAAGAGTTTATTCGGGATCTGTGTGCAGACGTTCCCGAAGCTCCTAGTGGTAAAACCCCCGCACTACCGGTATCTCGTTGCCGCACATGACTTGGAGAGAATGACTAGGACTTAGCTCTGCCCAGAGCTTGGAGATGAAGATCGCACAGAACAGAATTTTGACAGAGGTTTCGTAAAGAAGTTTTTCTGATACCATTTGCAAAGAACACAACCGAATATATTATGCAGTTGTGTAACGGTCAGAATTAATTTACGATTAATTCAGCCGTTACAAGAGATTTAAACGAATGAACCTGGACACACACACAAAAATAACGGTCCAAAATATTTGTAACGTTCAGAATAAATTCCAACGTTTAAGAAAAAATTAAATTAAAGAAAGAAGAGGAGCAAAAAGATTTTTAGGGTCCCAGCCCGAACCCGAAGAGGAAATCGGATCGGCATTCGACGCCCGCAGATGTGGGCGCGAACCCGCACCCGTTACGCGCGCCGAACCGAACCGATCCGAGCCGAGCCGGGCGGCGGCAGCGGCGCGCGCGTGTGGCCCAAGGGGTTCCCCACACAACAACTTAATAGAGCAAAGGAGAGAAACTAATATATGTACATAGGAAGGCTTTGCCCCATCCGATGTGGGACTAAAGAAAGGGAGAGGAATTGAACTTTTGCAAGAAACAAACAAAACCAAAACCAACAATAATTGTTATCAAAATTACTGTAAACATTGTAACAATGTTATGAATTTTTTTATAGTGCTGGTTAGAACCAACATCATAAGGATCCATACTATATTTTAAAAAAAATTGTTATAAAAGAAAAATCTATTTCAATATCAAAATTAACTACTTATGTAATAATAATAATAATAATAATAATAATAATAATAATAATTTATTTAAACTTTAACTTGATTTTTTTCAAAGTCTAGTGTAGATTTGTTGCAACTTGGTGGTGGCCGATCAAGTATAAGCCTCCAAATTTTTTGTACTCTTACAATTTTTCTAGGATTTTAGTCTTCATAAAATAGCTACTTCACCGAATATAACATTAAATTTCTTGTAAGTATTAAAAGAGATGGAAGAATTTATTGTGTGATAAGTTTAGATGAATTAAGCAATATTTATAGAATTTTTTGGGTGCGAAATAACTTCAAATATCCTTAGAATATAACTATTGTAGGAGTATTTTGATTATTTTTAGCAAAAAAATTCTTTATTAACATTAAAAAAGACTAGAAAATAGGATATTTTTTTTATATTAAAATATTCCAAATCGTTTATCTAACTGTTAATAGGAGAGATATTTGGTAAAGGAATACCAAAAATAATTTAAAAAAAAATCTAAAATGGAGGGCCAGAGGGGATCAATCGGATTGAACCGGGAATGGAACCGGAACTAACCGGATCACCGATTGAACTGGGCCGAATTGACCTATCGATTTGGAGGGTAGTGCCCGGATCGGAAGAGTTTTTGAGCCGGACCTGCAACAATAAACTCAGTCCGGAACTGAATTCTCAGTTAGCCGGCCAGATCGGCCCATTGGACTGGCCGACCTAACTCGAATTTGACCGAGCAGGATCGGATAGAATTTGGGACTTTGTCCGCACGTGGACAAAAGATCAAGAGAAAAAAAACTCTAATAGAAAGAGAACAACCTAGGAAAGAAAAAGACCCCATTCTCCACATGGATCCCACCAATAGTAATAGCACCGGAGTGCTTTCAAAAGACTTGTAATAAAGGGACTACAAAGTACTCAAGACTAGTTTAGTATTGGTACTGGTCTAGTTATAAATTTTTTTATTCAGATTAGCCTAAATTTTATTAGAGTTGTCCACCTTTTTCATATCTTTTCTCCTGCTTCCCCTCCCGCTCCTCCACCGCTCGCCGCCACCCCCCACCGTTCGTCGTCGTCCCTGCGCACAGCAGCGACCCCGTTCTCCACCGCTTGCCGCCGCCTCCACCGCTCACCGTCGCCCTCGCGCGCAGCAGCTGTCCTCCACCGCGCGCGTGCCTCCACCTCCTCCCCCGCCTCCCGTCGCCTCCTCCTCCTCCCCCTCCTCCGCCTCGTCTCCCCTTTCGGCCTCCACGCAGCCCAGTCCTGGTGTTACCTCGCGTAGTCCTTCCTTCCGAACTGTCAAAATTTTGACAGTGCTACCAATTGGAAGGACTGTCAAAATTTTGACAATTATAAAAAATTAACATATATTTTAGGACTGTCAAAATTTTGACAGTCCTAACAATTGGTAGGACTGTATTATAAAAAAAATCAATTAAAAGTGGACAGTCCGGTGAGTAATTTTTTTGAATGGTCAACTTGTAATTATCAATGGTAAAAAAAAAAAATTTGATAGTCCTTCCAATTGGTAGGACTGTATAATAAAAAAAAATAAAATAAAAAATGGACAGTCCGATAAGTAATTATTTTTAATGGTAAACTTATAATTATCAATAATAAATTTATAATTACCAATGATAACTGTTTCGAACCATTTTTATAGTCACTTTATCAATAGCCTTTCAAAAATATGTGCACTTTAATTCTTTACTTATTATTTTTTTTGGTAGACCAGTCTTTGAACAGTAGCACCCTTTTCTTCTTGGAGCACTCCCAACTCACTCCCCCCTTTCTTCTTTGATCCCTTCCTTTCCCCTCAAAAATTCCTGAAAGCAAAACCAAGAAACAAATAATAGTCCCACATCGGAAAGAAAATCAAGAACCCCTTCCTCACCCCCCCCCCCCCCCCCTTTCTTCTTCAACAATGGGCTGCCCCCAAAGCAAGCCTCACCGCTGCTGCTTCTTTTGCTGCCGCCGGCGCCGCCGGCCCGAGGAACCCGGACCGGCCGGCCGCGGGCGGCGGCACGTCCTGACCGGCTGCACCGTAAGCTCCGTCCCGGTCCCCTCCGCCGGCCTGACCCTCCGCTACTCCTCCCTGACCCAGCGCGGGCACTACCCGGACTCCCCGGACCGGCTCAACCAGGACAAGCTCTCGATCCTGACCTCCCTCCGGTCCGACCCCGACCTCCACCTCTTCGCCGTCTTCGACGGGCACGGCCAGTTCGGCGCCGAGTGCGCCGACTTCGTCAAGGAAACCCTAACCCAGACCCTCCTCTCCGACCCGGACCTCCCCGAAAACCCTACCAAGGCCTTCGAGTCGGCGTTCGACGCCACCAACTCCCTCCTCCACTCCTCCCCCATCGACGACTCCATGTCCGGCACCACCGCCATCGCCGTCCTCGTCCGCGGTGCCTCCCTCGTCGTCGCCAACGTCGGCGACTCCCGCGCCGTCGCGGGGGTCCTCAGAGAGGAGGGAGGGGTGGTCGCCATGGAGCTCTCCAAGGACCAGACTCCGTTCCGGAAGGACGAGTACGAGAGGGTGCGGCAGTGCGGGGCGAGGGTGCTGAGCGTGGACCAGTTGGAGGGGAACAAGGACCCGGCGGTGCAGAGCTGGGGGGACGAGGAGGGGGACGACAGCGGCGACCCGCCGAGGCTCTGGGTGAGGGACGGGCTGTACCCGGGGACGGCGTTCACGAGGAGCGTGGGGGACTCGACGGCCGAGGCAATCGGGGTCGTCGCTGTGCCGGAGGTCATGGAGGTGGAGGTCACGCCGGAGCTCCTCTTCTTCGTGGTCGCCAGCGACGGGGTGTTCGAATTCTTGTCCAGCCAGGCCGTCGTCAACATGGTAACTCCTCCTCCTAGTTGTGTGTATCAATTGTTAAAATTCCTTTTGCAAATGTTGATTTGCATTTGGCCTAGTTAATTAGTTATAGTAGGTCATACACTTGGGGTCTATTTTGCACTTCCAACGTATGGAATTTATATGAAATCCATGCACTTTTTCTCTCCAGCAATGACAAATAACAAATGTGTTTGGTTATAATAAGAAAGTAAGAAAGTGGAAAGTCAAAGAGTATATTATAATAATAAAACTATCATAATTACTTCTAAAAGTAAAGATGAACCATAGTTACAATTAATTAATATTAATAAAAGCTTTTGGTTAACTAATTAATTATTCTTATTATATGGTAAATAAATTATCTCAAATAGTAATTAATTATCTTAATTGTTAATTATTTACTAATAATTAGATAATCCAAATAAATTAAGTCCTTACTGGAGGTGTAAGTTGGCTAGATTTATTATGATTGAGAAGCTTGGCTTGGCTAGTTTATCTAAGACCTCTTGTCGTGTCACATTAGCCCTTCATGTTTTCTTTTTCTTGACAACAAGAATTGATCAATTAACTTCCTTGCATGAAAGCAAATAATTAGGGTGCTAAGTATTCAAATTTTATGCCTGGTGGGTATCTTACAGTTTGTGAATTTTTTTCTTCATTGCTGGAAAAAAGATATATTAAACCTGAAATTGATAGATGTTTAAGATTTTGATCCAAGAAAGAAGAGTTTGTTTCTGGAATGTGTTGTTACTATATGCACTTAGTGGGGATGAGCCATTCTAATGAAGAGGACTAGATAGAGAAGTGGTTTCAGATTGTAATTCTGGAAGATGCTTGTAGAGAGGAGATTGATTGATGACAACGGTGTAGAGACTTATTGCCAATACAATTGATTTTTCAGTATCAGAACCTGTTCATGTTGGTAGTAGGAATTGTGTTCTAGTGGTGCAAGTGTCTATCATAGATTGTTCTGTATTGCAAAAAGGCCGTCAGAACTTGATTGCACGTAGGTCTTCTGTTATGCTTTCAGCATGACTTGTAGTTACACTTTCAGCATAACTTGTAGTTACACTTTCAGCATAACTCAACCATGAAGCAACAAATGCTAGGAGTTGGAAAGGGCCATTTCGATTCTTGGAATGCCAAAGTCTTGGGAAGGTGGAAAAGTATTTCGTTTCCTTTATTGTTAAATGTTGCAAAAAACTTCTACTAGTAGATGAAGATCAATCATGAGAGACGTGGTCTCTAGTATTTCATTCCAGTGCTTTTAAATAAGAAATTGGAAGTAAAGACTTTCAATTCAGAACTTCATCTATCCAACTCTTAGAAATTTATCCTACATAACTTCCAACAAGTACCTTAAAAGGCAATCTAGAGACTATAGCTCGCAAAAGGCATGGTGTAGGTTAGAGCCTGGTGTCAGATGGCCAGTGAATTAAAGATTATCAGCTTGATTTCTCTCTCTTTCGGCAAAATTTTATTGGAGTTGTATGGGGTTGTATTTGGCTAGATTGGTAATTAGTGTAATCAATTATCATTGAGGTGGATGGCTTCTATAATGTTTCTGATAGCTGTTTATGTTTTTCTTTTCCTGACAGCTGGCATGAATTGATCAATTAACTTCCTTATATGAAAGCCATTGGTTTAGATGCACAATTTCTAGCTTTATGGAGGGTAGAAACTAATGGTTTGTGTAATTTCCTGATTGCCCGAGGAACATATAAGTTCTTATGAGAATAAGAATTATACCCTTCTGGAGAGTTTCTTACTGTATGCGGAGGATATGGGACCACAATAAAGAGGAGAGTTAATACAGTCAGTGCTATATTAGCGGAGGAAATGGGACCACAATAAAGAGGAGAGTTAATCCAGTCAGTGCTATATTAGCGGTTTCATTAGGGCTCAATCCATGATAGGTAATGTTTTTAAAGAAGTGCTTGCGGGCGGCTAGAAGGGGGACCTAATGCCTAGGGTTTGAAACATGGTAAATCTAAAAGTTAAATCTAAAAGTTAAAAAGGACTTTGAAACATGGTAAACATGGTAAATACATCATAAATACAAGAAATATTGAATAAATTTAAAAAGGACTTTGAAACATGGTAAATCTAAAATTACTAAACTTGAAACTAAGTAACTATAAACCAACAACGCCTAGCTTAAGCAATTCAAAAACTATTGACAAACCAAGAAGTTAAAAACTATGCAACTAAACTAATGAACCAATTATTATTCACTAGTCATTCACTTATCTTAAAAGATTAAGCAAGTTAACAAAAGAATCAATGATTAATAACCATACTCCTAGATAGGCATTAGCGGGGATTTGCAGGGCCTAGGTGGGCTCCTAGTACCCAAAACTGGGTGGACCGTCCACGACAGACATATATCCCAGGCTTAGACAAGACATTTGTGTCCCGAGGAACCTAATTAGGGGCCAGGGAACTGGTTTTAGAACACTCGAGATCGTTGTTGATTAATCAGATTTTTCGTCCGTTAATCACAATTATGCAACCACTTATTTTTGCTTGATAACCTTGATTAATCAATTAAACAACTGGCTACTCGGACGACTAATATCCAATTAATCCGAATTTCATAATAATGTAAATGTCAAGTCATGGTGTCAATCATGTCACAAACTCTGACTATTGAAGATGTTTGTGGAGATTAATTGATATCAAAGGTGTAAGAGGAAGAAATTGCCACTGTCATTGACCTTTTGGTACCATAAGAAGTTTTTCTTCGTAGAAGTTAGGAATTGCTTTCGAGTGTGGTCAAGTATCTTATGCAGATTGTTTTGTATAGCAGACGGGTTGTGCACTCTTGCTCATATGTTTTCGTTATGATTTCCATGTTGATTATCTCAATCATGAACAGATGCTAAGAGTAAAGTCATCTAGAATGGGAATGTTAGGAAGGTTTGTAAGTATTTGACTTTGATATATTACTGCCTTTGTTGTTTCAACATCACCATTGTTTGTCCAAAAGAATCTTACTATTACATGAAGACCAATCATTATATTGGAACATGCATGGTTCTAATCCTTATTTATGATGCTCTTAACTAGAAATGCATAAGTAAAGACTATTTTACTGCAGAGCTCCATATATTTTCTGATTATTAATAACTTATCCGGCAATATTCCAACTTATATCCCTTCCATCTTTTCCCATTCCTATCTGCAATCACCTGCCTCGTGTCCAATGTCCACATGTTTTTATTACCTTTTTCATCTTGAAAGATTTTTGTGAATTTGATGGATTCTGCCACTGCAATTTATGGAGTAGTAGTTTTGATTGCACTTCCGGATCGGTACAGGTCAACTCTAACTTGGTTGCCAGTACGTGTCAGCTGTCATCTGCCGCCACTATTTTAAACCTATATTCGGAATTTACACCTTCCACACATGCACGTTCTATTTGACATCAGATATCTAATTCATATCCACATTCATCTCTTCTGCATAAATTGCAGTTACAAATCCTTTTAAAATCCAAGTAACTTCAAGGACAGTTCTCATTCAAGCCACTTCACAAACATATATACCTCTAAGAGTAACTTCTGATAAGTAGAAGGCATCAGTTGGTGTGACTGTGACATAGTGACAGTAAGACTTAGCACTCGCGTCCAGAAGGATGTGAATCCATGTCTGGGAAACAATCTGTTCACAAAAGAGGGTAAGGTTGTTTGACTTGTATCCATATCATAGTTCGCGGACGATAACGATACAATACGACCGATAGAGATACGATTTTGGCATATCTCGATCCAATACCGACTGTTAGCAATATTAGCCGATACTGACGTTGGGGGTCTCTCTCTTTAAGTCAACTTGGAGAAAAATTGAACGTGAAAGAAGAATGGAAAAAATAGTGTCAACACAATGATTCAATTGTGCCAAAGAGAGAGAATGTTACAATGTCTTGACATGATTCCTTATTCATAATTGTAACCATTACCATATGTCGAAGATGTACATCTATAAATTCACAACATTCATTCATATTAATATTATTTCATCAAAAATTATTTATTGCGGTTGCATTATGTCTAAAGACAAATGAATAAAGAAAAAAAACTATTGCGCGTGAATATATTTTTTATTTAAAACTAACAAGAAAAAACATATAGTATATACAATTATGTCTAAATGTATCAAATATTTTTTAGCTTTTCAAAAGACCTATCATTTTTGGCTTTCCAAAATGAAGAACTCGAAACTCTCGAAACTTCGATCCTAAACTATCGATATCGATACTCATAGGAATGTTTCGAGAATTCCGGTACCGGTATTTCGAACCTTGAACTAAACTAATGCTTCTTGACTAGAGAGTCTCTATTAATGATCCCTTTAGTGTGCAATAGCCAAATGTTTGACTGAGACAATTATATTTGGTAGGATTAGTTTCACAGTTAACATTATTTTAATCTCTCTGGATTTTAAGGAAGGTAGATAAAGTAGAAAGTTGGATAATCTTCATTATTTATGTGGGCATGATCTGGGTTCTGTAATCTGTATTAAGAATGACCACAATGAGCGCACTATCTTGAAAGCATAGTTCTCGGTATTGGGCGATACCGATATGATACAACTGATACATATTGGTTTTGGCATATCCAATATCGGTCGCTATGGATACCTATGTTGTGTGGTCTCTTTCTCGATGAATTTGGCAAACAAAAATTGAGCGAAAAAGATAGAACGCAAAAATAGTGTAAACATAGTAATTTATTTGTGTCGAAGATTGACAAAATTACAATGTGTCGATAAGATTTTTTATCGATGAAGTGTAGCTATTGTCATTTGTCGAAGTTGCTTATCGATAAAGTGTAGCCGTCATTTGTCAAAGTTGTCTATCTATAAATTCACAACATTCATCCATATTAATATTATTCCATTCAAGTATTTGTTATAGTTGAACTGTCTAAAGAATAGTAAACAAACATTGGTATATTATTCTATTTAAGATTATAGAGAAACAACGTATATATAAAATTATATCTAAATGTATCAAATATTTTCTAGCGTTTTAAAAGGTCTTGATTTATTATTTTTGACTTTCCAAACCGAAGAATCCGATACTCGGATTTGAAATTATCGAAACCAACTATGCTGATACTCATAGGAAGTATCCCAAACCGATACTTCAAACCTTGCTTGAAAGTTCACTTTGCCTATTATATTGCAACCATAGTTGGCCATTGCTAATTACCTTATTGTTAATTAACAACAAGATGACAGAGAAATGGGGCGTCAATTGTTTGAATTTGTATATCTGGATGTCATTTATCATTCCTCTTCCCACGAGAGAGCCCTACTTGAAAGACACTCGAGTAGCACCATGCAAACTTTTCTTTTATTTCGTTCTTTTTAGTTGGAAGTTGGGAGGGGTTGCAGAGGGAGATGGAGACTTCTAGTAGTGGCCGAGGGAGAGAGAGACTTCTAGTACATGCCAAATTTAGTTGCGGAGAGTACGACTTGCGGATCCCACAGTGACGCTCCAGAAAGTGTACTGTGGATCTAACGAAGCAGGTCTCGCCATGATCCGAGGTACGCACGGAAAGATGTGGGCCTGTATCGGTGTGGTGAAATTGAAAATAGACATGCAAATAATTCAAATATAAAAAGACTTGTTACCAAAAAGTTCAAAAAAAGTAATCAGCCAGACAGTCTGGCGGTTTTTTGTTTTTTGTTTTTGTTTAAAAAAAACATGAAATTCGTTGGTCCGACTGGCGGATTATGTGCAACTGAAATCTGCCACTCTGACTGGCGCATTGTTTCGTTTTTGGCAAATTTTCCGAACTTCTTTCTTTGGAGAGATTTACCCCGAACTTCTTTACCCCATAGATTTTTTTTCCAAATTTAGATATCTATCTTGTCCATATTTCTACGGAATGTTTTCAGATTCTTGCATTGCCTCTATCGTGTGAAGTAAGATACAGAGTAAGAACTAAGAAGAAGATAAAGGCATTAGGCTGTTATAAAGTCCACTTGGAGCAGGCTCTAGGAAAATTTGTACAAATGTTACAAGTATCAGTCTGCAAAAGGTTGTTTGGTGGCTAATGGGAGACTTAGAACCCCACAACATACTGGTTAATTCTTTTGGTACTTTTTGGTTCAAGATCTATCAATGCTGGATGGGGTATTTAAAAGGTTGTGATTATGGCACACATATACAGTTTTCTGATATACAGTTTTCTGAGTTCAAGAAGATGGGATATATGCTTCCTCTCATCAATTTTCTTGTCTCTTTTCCCACAACAGACTGGCTGAGTCGAACTTGGCTTGTTCAAGATCGACTTGTTTATGCTCTGTAGTTATTGAGCAGAGATCGAGCTTGAAAACCATGTTCAAGCTGAAGTAGGTTCGCGAGCAACTCAGCTCGTCTCGGTAAGAGATGCGAGCTGCTTGAGCTTGACTCAAGTTCAAGTAAATTGGCTCGAGAACATCATACAAGGTTTCAGCTCAAAAATTATAAACCAACGAAAAAACATCGCAACTGGAAGAAATCAGAAAAGTGATCCTAATACAAACCTTTCTTCCAATGTCCGCCATCAAATTGATCAAAACATCACATAATATAAAAATAATGTATACAAGGATTTCTGTCCGTCTTGCCAAAATTGCAAAGTTCGCAGTATCAATATCGGACCCTTCCTATGAGTAGTGATATCGGCAATATCGGCGGTTTCAGATCGGAGTATCAAATTTTTTGGTATTGGAAAAATATATAAAAATAATGTATCCAATGATTTCTGTCCATCTGTCTTGCCAAAATTGCAAAGTTTGCAATATCGATATCGGACCCTTCCTATGAGTAGTGGTATCGGCAATATCGGCGGTTTCGGATCGGAGTATCGAATTTTTTGGTATTGAAAAAATATATATTAATAAATTATTAAAATTCTAGAAAAATATTTTATACATTTAGGCGTAATTTTAATTATTTCATGTGTTTCTTATTAGTTTTTGAAATGGAATGAAATAGTAGTCATCCTTGCCGATTGGTTTATCTGCAATAAATAAGTTTTTTTCTTTTACATGTTTTTACAACCTTACTATGCTTTTACAACCTTGCTTATTGGTATTTTTCGTTCAATTTTTTTTGCCGAATTGACTAAAAAAGTGACGCTCAATGTCAGTATCAATCAATATCGCTATCGGCTGGTATCTGTTTTATCGGATCGGGACATGCCAAACCGTATCGGTATCGGCCGATACCATAAACTATGCAAAATTGGAATTCATTATGCAAGATAAGAAGAGAAAGGAGACGTTGAAGAACAATGAAGTAGTGAAGGGAATGGAATTTGGAGAGATGAGAGACATGAGTCTATGTTATTTTTAGGACCGGCACCATATATATATATATATATATATAGAGAGAGAGAGAGAGAGAGAGAGAGAGATTCACGGGTCGAATTATTGTTCGCTAGCTCACTAGCTGAGCTTCCAATGTTTAAGTTTGGCTCTTTAAGCAAATCAAGCCCATTTGAATGTGCAAGCTTGGTTCGTTAGTGAGGTTGACTTGAGGTTTTATTGAACCGACCCAAGCCAAGCCAAGCCGGGCTCATGAGCTGCTTTGTTCATTTGCAACCCTACTTATGGGCCACCTTTGTATCACTAATGGGTCGTCTATATGATGCATGTTTTGCATAAATCAACTCAGAATGGTTATGAAAGTAATGGAATAATCAGGAACGATTCTGGAATGTGGCTTAGAAAGTGAATGTTTTGTAACCAAAAAAGAAAAGTGAACGTTTTGTTACTAGATTCTTCAAGTTTGTTGTTGGACTAGCAAAGAGAGATTGTTTTAGCTCTATTAGATGGAGCATTGGAAGGTAACACTTATCACAGCCAAAGTTGCACCCTTACTTTTGACCCTCTGTCTCCACTGACCCCAAGGGGACATTTGCTTGTACAAGTCTCTTTTTACACTGTTTTTGCCACAAAGTTCTTTCATAAAGCTCTATTCACAGTGCAGCTGGAGGTGTTCCACCGTTTCCTTGTCCCTGGACCAGTTCTGACACTTTGCTAGCCCTACCAATTTCCTATTTTGTGGGTTTCTCCCAAGTGGCAATTGCTCCTGTTTATGCCCAACCATTGGAGCACCTTCACCTTCCAGACAGACTTGATAAAGGTTACATCTGCAAATGTAGAGGTATCATTATAATAGCATGACCAAACATCCCTGTTTGCTCCCATCTTCATTTTTACTTGCTTCCCCCTAGCTGTTTGTCAGGTTTCCACTGGTTTAGAAAAGCAACCGGCTCCCTTTCTCATTCCAGATCCTCAACAAGGCTTCTGTGGAATCTTATTCCATGAGTCTGTTCAACAATTACTAAATCAATCATATTTATTCTTGACAAATAGTTGGGGAGTTTATCCTAAGTGGAACCTCCACGTTCTACGTATCTTGCCAAAAGTTGATATGCCCCTCATTAGCAATAGTGAACATAGCACTACAGAAAATACTGTTTAGTCTCACCTACCTAGTTCCTAAACTCGTCCTTTGCTCCTATTATTTATCCTTGGATTTATGTTTTTCATCTCCCCTTTCCCAAAATTGCCATCATCAGTTTCATACTTTCGTAGACCATTCACCAGTGATGCCTAGCCTCCTGTATCCTTCACTCCCCACACCCCCCCCCCCCCCCCCCCCCCCACACACACACCCCCACCCACCCACCCACCCACCCACCCACACCCACCCACCCACCCACCCACCCACCCACGTAAGGGCCAGTTCACGTAACACTTAACAAAACCATAGCCCTTTTAGTTTTGTCAACCCTAGTAACTCCAATCATGCATTGTTCAAAGACGACTGTTAATGTCAGTAATTAACCAAAAGGTTACCAACAAGTCATTACCTAGAGGCTTGAGGTTCTCGGAATTCCTGTGAATATAATATACATGTTGAGCCCATTATTTGCTTTTGGCACAATCTTTCTCAAGAATTGCACTTTCCAAAATCAAGAATTCTTAAAATATTCAGTGACCGGTGAGCTTGTTCTTCAAGCTCACATTGTTGTCACAATGATGATTTCTCTACCCGTGCATTGTTCTCTAATCTGCAAGGATACATTTGTATTGAAGCAGGTTCACTTCATACGTAAATGGTCATTGGTAGTTTACTAATTTTTATCTCTTGTTGTGATCATATGAAAATGTAGATAGAGGATGTAAAGGTTGGTAAAAGATCCCTAGATGTATATTATAGATGTGAAAAATAGTTGTTAGTTCATAGTTGAAGGCATCTCATGTGCTGTCACATTTAACTATAGAATTTTCTACTGTTCTGGCATAAGATTCAGACTGGTGATTCAACTTTGCGGAAAAGCATTTTTGTTCTCAAGAAACTATAGCTGGATTTGTGTTCTCCTACATATCCCTATATGCTATTGTTTTGCTCATGGTCAATATTTTGCCATTACTACAGGTAGCCAGTTATAAAGACCCCGGAGATGCTTGTGCAGCAATTGCTGCTGAATCATACAAGTTATGGTTGGAACATGAGAACAGGACTGATGACATCACAATTATAATTGTGCACATCAATGACTCGTGCAATGTATGAACAACTTCCTCAGCCTAAGAATTACCTTATTATTCTCCACCTCGTTGATTCAAAGTACTTTCCCAAATCTTATCAGGCAGGTGCTGTAGCAAGAAATGAAATTAGTCATGTCGACCCAAAAATCTCGGTAGCGGTCTCAGAGAAAGCACAGGCCGAGAAATATATATTCAAAGGCTTGGGAACTTCTAATCAATTGAACGGCAACCCTGAGCTGCAGTCATGTCCAGACTTGGCCCTGGAACGAAGCACTGCATGTGTTGCTCCTTCACCAGAACATATGTCCCCCAAATCGGTATTGTATATGCTTTATTTCTACTGCAATGTCTTTATCCTTGTTGTTCTAACTTTGTGCACGATGTTTTTTTTTCTCCCAGTGAACATTCTGGGTAGATTGAATGAAGTTGCTCAGAATTCGTCCTCTCTCTCAATGTAATCTTCTGCTTCAAACTTTCCACTTTTAGATTTTTCGCCTCTTTCAAGTTCTACTTCTGCAATTCACCTACAACCCTTAACTCTGAGGAACTTGCTACACTGTCTTAATAATGTTTCTTTCTTTCTTTAGGTCGCATTCTATGTACAAAGAAATCTCTTGTAGCTGTTTACTTCTCAGCTTTTTTGCACCTTGGTGGCACTTTATGTTGGTAACTGAATGTGCAGCTCCTGGGAGTAACAAAGTGCACTTGTTCCTCGTTTTCATTTCTGTCCTTAGATGGAACATCTTTATGTATATCTCAGTAACCATGTGCTACTGCTTCAAGATGGGATGGTCACCCTGATCAGAAGAGGACAAGCAAAGCAAAAATGGGTTACGAATTCGATAGAGATGAAAATAACTAGGAAAGCTCTGCTGAGATTGGTGGTGCTACAATAAGATGAAGAGCATGTAGAGGTTGGCATTGATAGAAAACTATGTAATTTATTGTATGATTTGGCTTGGTGGATTGTTTTGTAAGTGCTTCATAAACTGGCTGTCTGGGAAGCTTTATGTATTGTACAAAACTAATATTTGGCAAAATGAATCATGCTTGAATTGTTGCTTTCTGAAATCCCTTGATCTTCGTTCGAGTTGTTATTGTAATGGTTAGAAATAGGATGATAAGGGTGCTGGTATGTGTTCGGCATCTCATTGAAAAGCAATGGCATAGAGAGAATTTTTATGTAGGGGAAGCTATGTTTAACTATTGAAACGATCTAAATAATGCACAGAAAATAATCGTTTTTTTTTTTTTGAAAAATATTGATACGATGAAATTCGACATATGCAGGCCAAATTTGTCACCCATAGTCGTCAAATTAGAATTCCGGCAATTTTCACACGTCTGCTATGATTGCCTTTCGGTTCAATAGATTTGAGCTGGAATTGTTAGGGTCAACGGGACGATACCAATTAACGATTTTTAATTAAAATATAAATTTTCAAGTAGCTCACTTCGAGACTCAGGACGACTGATCAAATAATGGACATCAGCAAAAACAACATTTGTAGTGATCTTTATTTTCTTAGTTGAATGAGTATATATGAATTTTGTATCATGTTCAGATCGGATACGGTGCTTACTTCTTGTCTTTATTTCTTTAGTTGTTTAATTTGATTTTAAACTTATCAATCCACATTTGCCCTATACTGTGAATGACCGATACTTCTGTATCGATAATTATCCTGGGTAGTACTTGCCTTATATTTGATCTACTCATCTACAACTTGATAAGTTTCAGCTACAACTACAATTTCAGTAAGGCAAAGTAATATATATATATATATATATATATATATATATATATATATATATATGAGGAGGGATTCACATTCTCAATTTTTACATCTCCAAGCATATCCATGTTATCCAACACATGTAAATGGGAGGGATCAAATCCACTTCCTTTTATGTCGATCCCAAGCATCCAGCGATGTATACAAGAGGAGTTTTGGGGTGGATGATTAAGGGGGTGGATCATGATCCCGACCACACACACACACACACACACACACACACACACACACATATATATATATATATATATAAAGCGAATTCTAAACGTCTCAAAAGTGAGCCGTTTATGTTGTAAGTAAATATTCAACGAATTAAATTTTAAAAAATTACTTACATAGATAAATAAAGCCTTAAACCAACTTCCATCTTATCCGTCCAAATCCTTAATAAATATTCAACCAATTTAATTAAAAAAAAAAAACCTAAAGGAAGATTAAAAAAAATCTAAAATAAAATTCATTCTCATAATTGGTAACCCACTATTTTCTTCCACTAAACCTAAATACTAAATTAAAAATCGTTTAAATACTAAATTTAAAAGAAAAATATCAAAAATATTAAAATTGTTTGACAAATTTTAATTCAAATATATTTAAATATTTGAAGTACATTGTATTATCTGACTCACATATCCAAAACTGTAAAAACATATCAATAACAAATACGAATTAAATTTATTTGAACGTATTTTAAATATTTTAAAATTATTTTAATTTTTATATAATTTTTTTATGTGCAACGCACGTGGCGCGCTCTCTCTCTCTCTCTCTCTCTCTCTATATATATATATATATATATATATATATATATATATATATATATATATATATATATATAGAGAGAGAGAGAGAGAGAGAGAGAGAGAGAGAGAGAGAGAGAGAAGGATAGGCATCCCCACACTTTTTGCATCCCCAAGCATCCCCATATTCACACACGTTGGATGTGCTTTAAGTCATGTAATCTTAACCGTCGATAAATCAATGGTCAAGATTAGATGACTTAAAACACCATCCAATTGTGTGAGTTGGGAGATGCAAAAATGGAAGAAATCTTGATCATATATATATAGGTGTAGTGGTACAACTTGTGCATGGGGTGGGGGCGGGCAGGGCTCGAGGCCTGGGGCAGCGGGTTCGGCTCTAGCACAGGGGGAGGAGGGTGGGTAGATAAAAATATATATATATATATATATATATATATATATATATATATATATATATATATATATATATATATATATATGGCGGATCAAAGGATTCGCTCCCGGAGCTCCATCGAAACACCCTCCCTCCCTCGTGCGTCGGATCGGTGGGCTCGCTTTAATCTGGACCTTTCATCTTCTGGCTTAAACTCACTGGAGTACTGGACCCACAGGGACCGAACTCGGCCCGAACTTGGTCTAGGACCGAACTCGGTCATGTTCGTTCCAAAACCTTCAGCGAATGAGAGCCATTCGATTTTGACTTGATCAACATACCTTTTATCATAGCAGCCGACCTTAAAACTGCTATAACCTAATTTTTGACCCATTTCTTCTTTCCTCCATACTATTTCTCTCAAAACCCTAATCATGTATTTTGAATTTTTGATGGCCATTCTCTCCTAAACTCAAGTTTTGAAGGTTAATCAAGGCCCTTCTCCATTATCCATACTCTTTTCTTGAGGTATATCTCCCTATTTCTCTTTTTTCTTCTTAATTTTTTTTATGGCACCTAGATTACTTTCTAGAGAAAAAAGAAGGAGAAATGAGGCTTCTTCATCCAATCTTCCATCCAATGAGGATCTACCACAATCATCCACCTCCTCCAAATAACAACACTTATAATGCACATATTTTTGTTTCTTTAGAAGCATCTAAAGAGTGGTATGATAATTTTTGTGCAAGTAGTGTTTGTTCGGAAAATCCTATCAACTTCACTATCTTTTCTGAATTTGTCTCTATTTTTAGAGATCTTTGTTTAGATGACCTTGTTTTCACCTCTAATAGAGTGTATCTCATTGCCATCAAGATATTTTATTGCAATCTTACATATGATGACCGTAAAATTTATCCTAGAGTCGCCGGTATTAACATTGAATTTGATGATTTCGACTTGGCGGAATATTTACAACTTTCTGAACCCAATACTTAGGAAAGCCTTGTCGACGTCCACGAATTCAAGTTTGTTGATACATTCACCCTAGAAAGTTTTAAAGACATGATATGTGAACCCCATCCTCGTCCTCCTAATCGCCTTCGTGCTAGGTATCTCAACCAACATTTCTATGAACTTCATCGTGTTATATTTTTCTTTATCTTGCCAAATGTTGGATCTTCCGATGAGGTTACCTATCTTGAGATACCCGCTTTGCTTCAGCGAGAATACTCGTTTGAGGCAAAAGGATTTCCCGACTTGGCCCTTCAAGAGTTCCGACTTAGGCTTTCAGAGGCTCGCTCGGAGTAACACTCGACCGAGGTGAATCATCGCTAAGGTGGATGGCTACGATGAACTTGTCTTTGCTTAGCCAACACACTTAAAATATGAAAGTTTCATGCTAGTTGCTAGGTGAATCACCCCCTGCATGCTAATAAGAATACAACGCACTTAGCTAAGGGAATAATCCTAACTTGTATTGCTTGTGTTAGAACATGAAAATGAAACTTTGCTTATATGCGGACCCTCGCATGCTACCTTTGCCTTGTACAACTAGACCCCGCTATGCCTCGAGTAGAACATTATACTCTTTGTAGTGCACTGCTTTACTTGCTATACTGCACGACCCTAGATTATGTCGCTCGGTAAGTCCCTTTATGGTTTCACTCCTCGGCTTACCTTCGGACCCGAGCCAACGTGAATGCTTAAGTTTTATTATGAGTGCAATGCTTGCTTGCTTATATGTTAACTTGTAATGTTGCCTCGACTCAATGTTTGTCACACAAAATCATGCCACAATCAAAAACGCTATCCGTATCGTGCATGCATCTAGGTAGCCATGAGACTATCAAATAGCTATTCTGTGCAATATGAACCTGCAAGTATCCGGGACCGTTAGGTCGCTAAGGCAGTCCCCGCACAAGAAGAATGCATCAAGGCAAGTTGAACATCAGAACGAGAATCAAGGCAATAGGGGGCGGAGGCGCGTGGCCGAGCGGAGCGGTGCGGGTGGTTGCGGAGGTGAGTTGGGGAGGGAGATGAGCAGCGGGAGGGGTCTGAAGATGGTGGTCGGTCGACGGCGAGGTGATGGTGGGGAGGAGGAGAGAGGGAGACGACCGGGGAGGAGGAGGCGACGGGGAGGAGGCTGATGAGGTCGACGAGGAAGAGGGGAGAGGAGGTCGTTGGTGGTGGTGCTCCAGGCGGGCCGGAGGGGAGAGGAGGACGACGAGGATGACAGGTGATCGTGCGGGCTGAGGGGGGAGGTGGTGACGGGGCAGCGGGCTAGGGCTAGGACTGCGGGGAGGAGAAAGGAGGAGGGAAGGCCGGAGGGAGAAGACGAATCTAGGGTTCAGGCGTGGCCGCGGCGGAGGGGAAACTAGGGTTTGGGGCTGGGCACGGAAGTTGAGGTTTTATAGGTGGTGAATAGTAATTCCGGTAAGGAGTCCGGTTAGAGTTCGGTTTGGGTTTCGGGTCGGGTTCGATTCGGATCCGACCCGACCCGACCCGACCCGCTAGGTCTGGGTTGGCCTGGTTCGGTTCAGTAAACCGGTCCGGTCCGGTTTATTTCAAATAAACCCGGTTTAGTTTAGGGGTTTAATTAGGGTTAATTTATAATAGTTTTTAGGGCTTTAAAAATGCTTCCGGAGTCCAATAAAATTTCGAAAAATTATCCTATATCCAGTTTTCCATTTTACACCATAAAATATTATTTTCATAATATTTTAATATTAATTAACAGTAATAAAAAAATCATTTAATTATCAAATGCCTAGGTTTTAATTTCAGAAAATTTCAGAAAATTACAGAAAATTACAGAAAATTATGAAAAATCTAAATCAAAATTCTTGAAAAATCAGGGGGCTTACAATCTACCCCCCTTAAGAGGATTGCATCCTCGCAATCAAAGAATAATCGGTCAACAAAGATGACACGGTTGCAAACATTATTCGAAGCACAACACGATCAAGGGGAATCAAGGTTGAGGGTGTAAGAATAATACCAAGGAAAAATTATTTCCCTAAGCATTAAAAGTTATGCAATTTCCCGGATGAAAGAAATCTAGAAGACTACAATTTGGAAAACTAGGTTATTACTTAAAACATACTAGGTTATCAATTATAAAAATATACTAGGTTATTAGCAAGTTCAACATTACTAGGTCAAGGCTGAGGTCACGAACCAATAGGCACGGGATAAAACAAATCTATAAACAGATAACTACAAAACATTACGCGCATTAGCTACTCCGTGGGTCTATGCGTCTTCTGAAGTCATCGCTGGAGCTTGTTCACGTTCTTGCAGTTGATTCCTCTGCTGCTGTTGAGCCTGCTGGAAGAGTGTTGCTTGTGGTGCCAAGGGTGGCCTCGGCTGATTCCCTCCTGGGGCTGGTGGTCTGACTCCTTCAACTCTCGTTTGCGGTGCTTCCAATGCTGGAGAGGCTGGCCTTGGTGCTGGTAACGCTCTTTCTCGACGTTCGGGGCATTCCTTTAATAAATGCTGACTGGATCCGCAAGCTAAGCATAATTTCATTTTGCGTCTGCACTCGTTCTCTATATGGCCTCACCTGCAACAATATGGACAGACAGGTAGTACTTGAGGAGGTGCTTCTGGTGGCTTGTGCATGTGAGGTCTCTTTGTAGCTTCTTCCTGTGGTGCTCCGGCTGGTGCTGATGTGGCTGGTTGATGAATCATCAATACTTTCTCTCGATGCTGAGTACAATCCTTGGCTAAGTGTTGATTGGTTTCACAAATCAAGCATAATCCTAACTTGCGTCTGCACTCCTTCTCAATATGGCCTACCTTGCCATAATAGTAACAAGTAGAAAGGAATGAGGCTCTGGGTGCTGCTCTCGGTGGTGGATTCATCTGTGGTCGTTTTGTAGCTCTTTCCTGTTGTGCTTGGTCTGGTGCTGATGCATACGGCCGCTTCTGGCTGGACTCGATCCTAGTGATGCTCTCCATGGCCTGTGTTGTAGTAAGAACGTCCGAGTCTAAGGTAGTTGCATTTGAACTGATTAACTTCCGTAATTCTGAGCTAAATCTGTCGATGAACTTCTCCGCTTGGATCTGCTGAGCTTCTTCCTGAACCATATGATGGGCTTGCATCAACGCGTAGAACATTCAAAACATTTATTGTTCGTCCATAGCCTGCCCTTGTGGAACGGTAGGCATCGGTGGAGCAAACTGCGTCGATGGTGGAACATCTTCTTGCTGGATTCTCGTGGCATGCTGACTTGCTGTGCTACGTTGTTGTGATAATTGACCTGCACCAACTGGTGTCACTTCATCTTCGTGGGTAACTACAACACCTTGTGGTGTTCCTGGATGAGTCTCTTCGCCGGCTTGTGGATTCATTTCTCTGCAACCAAAAATAAACTATAAGAGGCGCTCAGGAATCAAGGCAGGATGCAAGTCAAGAATTTAATTCGAATCCGATATAGATATCAAGAACGTTTCAAGCAAGTGGATGAGATCCTAGAAACTTATCCTATTCTTACTGCAGGCTTGCTCGGTCCCTAAGTTGAAACCGAACAATTTAGTCGTTGACCTGCATGGGCCACCATAAAAACTATGTCACGCCCCAGTCCCAAAATACCGAGGGACCGGACGCGTGATAATGGCCAGCAGCACACACCGATGGACAAACCCAATTTAATGGATCCATCGGGGCATACTTAAGCTGTAATACAACAATAAGTAGGTCCAATGATATAAGTCACAGTCTATTCTAATCTCATCCACAACAGATAATCACAGATCAAATGCCAGAGTAATACAAATAAAATAAACTGACATATCTCAATAAAAGTGTCTCAGAGAACAATCCGAGAACAAGTCTGATACATCAATGCAATAGACTGAAAATAAAATAACTAGAAACAGAAATAAATGAGTATCTCAAGCCAATACTCAGGAGAAGTCCTCTGGCACAATCTCGTCCTCGGGTATCGGTACAGCTCCTGTATCAGCTCCTGTATCTGCTCCTGCTGCGGTCCCATATACCTCGGGAAAGATCTTGTCTGCAAATCCTGGGGACATAATCCGAATCCAGGTCCTCAGGGGACATAGCAAGGTACAGATAATACAAGCCAAAATAAATGCAGTGCAGCAAATAATGAAATAAATAGGATAAGTATGTAACCATCTATGTGAAATGCAAGTGAGAGCATCACGAGTACTCAGGCTGAGCCACTACAAGCTCTGTGTCGGGGAGCCGGTAGCAGTAATAATGAGTAATGGGCCAAGCTCGGGCTTCAGAGTCTTGTGTCTCACAATAATATGGGGTTTATATATAATCAGCCTGTAGCCTGTGTGTCTCTCCCCACCCAATGTAATCACACGTCTCATATCCACGATGCACCATGTCCATGTCACGCACAATCATATCCAATGCAGCCAGTGTCACGCCCCGATCCCGAAAGGGTCGGTCGTCCTCGCTTGATCCTTTACGGAACCGATTCGTCCTCGCTTGGGGCGTGATGCCGTACTAGCCTGGAGTTGCGCTCGTACAAGGCAAGAACTTGCAGTTATAGGAACCCATTTTGAAACACAATTTATAAAACACATTCACAGAGATTTGAACACAGTGCAGGAAGAAACATGCTTTTTCATTGATAATTCAGAGTAATTTACATAGAGTTTACATTGATGCGCCTCTCGGCTACTTGATTTGCATTACAAAAGATAAACTCAAAAGGCAGGGCGCGCTCCATCAGATAGTCCACGTCGTTCATACATTACGCCCTTGTATAGGTTGAAAGTCCAAGCCTCCAAAATGATCTGACTCCAACTATACTTCAAAATAGAGGTGCTCCTAACGCCTCCTCGTCTATCCACTAGCGTTGCACCGTCTGAGTGCCTGAAATGGTTGCCCACAACGTAGGTCAGTACTCAACTTGTACTGGTGAGCGGGATGAACCCACTCGACTAAATCGACACTAGCTTATTAGGGGCGAGCATGCATTAAGATGACTTCTATAAAGAGGCAAGTGAATTCAATTCATATCAGTTGCATGTTTTGATAGGAATGAAAAAAAAAATAGCAAATCCAACCAGTGCATCGATTGCTTACTCAACCGATGCACGCCTTCCCTGCAACGAAATACAAGTATACTTACCATCTGCACAAGACAATAGATTAGCATGTGTTCTAGTCTATGCGGTCATTGGTGTGATCGACACCTTAGGGACATATTCAAGCATTAGCGGCGCGCCCTATCAGCCCGGGTAGCAAGCCCTGCTGGAGGTCCCGCAATGCATCGTGACGAGCACGAATCAAATATTTCCCTCCGGATCGATACGGTTCCAGTGCCCCGGAAAGCCGTCTCGAGGAAATGATAAACCTTGTGCACAAGTTGTCCCAGACCATGCAAATGCATGAATAATTCATATATCATACAATGCATCGATTGAAACAGAAAGAAGTTAAGCAGCAATATATATCTCATGCAACAGTTCATATTTTCTCAATGCGGTGTTCCGATTTTGATATCCCATAGGTCCAAACTCCGTCCGAGGCACTAGGCCACCACCAACAACCAATCCCCATTATAAACAAACTCAGTTATAAGGTGTGCAAGCATATAGAAATATTAGTCTACAAAAATCCCCTGTTCCTTTCTTAGTGGCTGGCATGCATTGTGGCAAGGATTTCCTAGGCGTCCAACTGGGCATCATCGAGTGAACGTTTGAAACATTAAAGATGTTGGCATGAAGAGGTAGGAAAGAAGGGTCCAAACCACTCACTGGTTAAGGAAAAGGTAGCTGAAACAAAGATTCCCGCCTAGCGATGATCAAACGTCAGTTACGCGGACCTGCACAGCACGAGCACCAATTAGAATCTTGCCTATCCTTCCTTGCCGAACTCCCCAAGAATCAAAGCTCCAAACGATAAAACCAGCAGCGAAAACCAAGCAAATCGAAAGCAACACCAAATCAAATCCCAAAGCGGCAATCAAGAAAACCAAGCAACCAAACACGAAAACTATTGGACTCGTTTCAATAGAGGCCTTTCCATGAGTTGGAAAGGATCATCGCATTTCGTCCGTGGCAAGAAGATGCCGAAGTTCTAAGTTATGACTCAAACGGACTAGCCACAAGCCCAATTACGTAGTGCACATCCCGGTCGGATCGGGATTTGAGGCACTACATAATATACCACTAAGAAAAAGTTTTGACCCGAAACTTAAGAACAAGGCCGACCCGAAACTTAAGAACAAGGCCCTACCTCCGACTGAAAGAACAATGAAGGGTACTTCTCCTTCATCTCCGATTCCATTTCCCAGGTTGATTCCCCAGCTGAATGGTTCCGCCACAGCACGCGAACCAAGGACATCGTACGGTTGCGAAGTACTTTTTCCTTACGATCCAGGATCTGCACCGGTTCTTCTGAGTATGACAAGTCCGCGCGCAGTTCCAACTGTACAAAACTAACCACATGACTTGGGTCATGCACATACTTCCGTAGTTGGGAAACATGGAATACGTCATGCACTTCTGCCAAGGCGGGAGGTAGTGCTATTCTATATGCCACAGCTGCAACTCGTTCTAGTATCTCAAAGGGGCCGACAAACCGGGGACTCAGTTTGCCCTTCACGCCGAAACGCATCACACCCCGCATCGGCGTCACTTTCAAGAAGACATGATCCCCGACCAAGAATTCCAAGGGTCTTCTATGTGCATCAGCATAACTTTTCTGTCGGCTCTGTGCTGTGCGGAGTCTTTCCCGAATCAAGCGAACTTTTTCAACTGCCTGCTCTACCAGCTCTGGCCCGAGTACCTGCCGCTCGCCGACTTCGTCCCAACAGATTGGAGATCGACACATTCGCCCATATAGTGCTTCGTACGGTGCCATCTGGATGCTTGATTGGTAGCTGTTGTTGTACGCAAACTCTGCCAAAGGAAGATGCGTGTCCCAACTAGTCTTTAAATCAATAGCACACAGCCGTAACATATCTTCGAGTATCTGATTTGTCCTCTCTGTCTGTCCATCAGTCTGCGGGTGGTATGCGGTACTGAACTGTAGCTTGGTTCCCAAAGCAGCTTGTAGACTAGTCCAGAAACGAGATAAGAAGCGTCCGTCACGGTCAGAGACGATTGAGGCAGGTACTCCGTGTAATCGGACGATCTCATCTATGTAAATTTGTGCTAACCGATCGACGCTCCAAGTAACTTTTATGGGAAGAAAGTGGGCTGATTTGGTCAAACGATCAACTATGACCCAAATCGCATCGTGCCCCCGTGGCGTCTTCGGAAATCCCACAATAAAATCCATAGTGATGTTGTCCCATTTCCACTCGGGAATAACGAGGTTCTGCAGTTCCCCGCCGGGCCTCTGATGCTCAGCTTTCACCTGTTGACAGGCCATGCACTGTGACACAAAGGTCGCCACATCCCGCTTCATACCGTGCCACCAGAAGGTCCCGCGCAAGTCCTTGTACATCTTAGTGCTCCCCGGATGTAAGGAATACTTCGCGTAGTGTGCTTCCGCCATAATTTCCCTTCGGAGTTCTGGGTCGTTAGGAACACATAGCCTCCCTTTCATCCGTAAGGCCCCATCTTCGCCTGCCACAAAGTCAGACGTCTTCCCCGCCGAGATCAATCCGCGCACCTTTGCTAAGAACTGATCGCCCTCCTGAGCTGATTTGATTCTACCACGTAAACCCAGTTCAAGATGGAGTGGTGCCAGCTGCACTCCTGGATGCCGAACTCGAAGCTCGATGCCCATCGCCTCAAGATCTCGAAGTAAACGGTTGTCTATAGATAACGAGCCCACATGCTTCCGACTCAGAGCATCAGCAACGACGTTTCCCTTGCCCGGAGTATACGCGATCGTTAGGTCATAGTCCTTAATAAGTTCTAGCCAACGCCGCTGCCGGAGGTTCAATTCCCGCTGGGTAAAAAGATACTTGAGGCTCTTGTGATCTGTGAAGATTTTGCAAGCAACACCATAAAGATAATGCCTCCACAACTTCAATGCAAATACAATCGCCGCCAATTCCAAGTCATGCGTCGGGTAGTTCTTCTCGTGCGGCTTCAGTTGCCTGGAGGCGTACGATATTACCTTGTCCCTCTGCATGAGCACACACCCTAAGCCGAGTCCTGAAGCGTCGCTGTATATCTGAAACTCTTCTACCCCATCTGGAAGTGCAAGGATCGGAGCTGAAACAAGACGCCGCTTAAGTTCCCGAAAGCTGGCTTCGCAGTCATCACCCCATTCGTATGCAATCCCTTTTTGAGTAAGGCGAGTCATAGGCGAGGCCAGTTTAGAGAAATCCTTCACGAACCTACGGTAGTATCCCGCAAGGCCCAGAAAGCTTCGAACTTCGCTGGCTGACGTAGGTTGCTTCCAGTCCACCACCGCTTCTATTTTCTTCGGGTCTACGGCGACGCCTTCGGCCGAGATGACATGACCAAGGAACGCTACGCTGTTCAACCAGAACTCACACTTGCTGAGCTTAGCGAATAACTGATGGTCTCGTAATGTCTGCAGCACGATCTTCAGGTGTTCTTTGTGCTCCGCCTCATTCTTGGAATAGATTAGTATGTCGTCTATGAACACGACTACAAACTTATCCACAAACGGCCGAAACACGCGGTTCATCAGATCCATGAAAGCTGCAGGGGCATTCGTCAAACCGAACGACATCACGAGGAACTCATAGTGTCCGTAACGGGTTCTGAAAGAAGATTTTTGAATATCTTCTGATTTGATTTTCAACTGGTGATACCCTGACCTGAGATCAACTTTAGAGAAAACTCTTGCACCTTGCAACTGATCAAA
This sequence comes from Iris macrosiphon, assembly GCA_036927795.1. NCBI lineage: Eukaryota > Viridiplantae > Streptophyta > Magnoliopsida > Asparagales > Iridaceae > Iris > Iris macrosiphon. Next base: position 49,133,983 of record JAYESA010000005.1, on the reverse strand, counting down.
CAAGTCATCTATTCTTGGCAAAGGGTACTGATTCCGCACGGTCGCTTTATTCAGTTCTCGGTAGTCAATGCACAGCCGCATGGATCCATCTTTCTTTTTCACGAACAGCACCGGAGCGCCCCACGGAGAAACGCTTGGACGAATGTATCCTCGGTCCAACAGATCTTGCAACTGAACTTTAAGTTCCTTAAGCTCTGCTGGGGCCATGCGATAAGGTGCCTTTGATATCGGTCGCGAATCCGGAAAAGTGTCAATGCTGAATTCGATCTCACGATCAGGAGGCATTCCAGGCAGCTCGTCTGGGAACACGTCGAGAAAATCTGCAATGACTTCAGCCTGAGCTGCATCTGCACATTCCCGCCGGGTGTCTCGAACAGAAGCTAAGTACCCTTCACAGCCCGAATGCAACATACGCCTAGCCGAAATTGCTGATATCACCATTGCCGTCTTCGGTGCAGCGCTGCACGAATAGTAGAAGTCTGCCTCGCCGGGTAGACGGAATACGACTCGCTTCTCCGCGCACTCGATTGTTGCATGGCAAGCACCCAACCAGTCCATACCGAGAATAATATCATAATCCTTGTTGTCTAGTACAATGACATCTAAGGAAAGCTTTCTACCCCCGATGCAAATGTAACCATCCCTACAGATCGCATGGGCGGGCATATCGACTCCCGAAGGGGTACTTACGCAAATGTTCATATTTAAAGCAGTAGAAGCTAATTTATGCTCAACAGTAAAATCAGCAGATATGAAACTATGCGTAGCACCTGAATCGAATAAGACTCTAGCGGGTAATTCTCGGTATAGTAGAGTACCTGTTACAACAGTGTCGGATACAGATGCCTCATCCCGAGTCAATGCATAGACTCGGCCCTGAGCACCCTGGCGTTGTGGATTTACTGGCACAGCATTTGCATCACTTGCTGGAGGCCCTTTGTTTTGATTTCCATTATTCTGATTCGGCTTGCCCTCTCTGCAGTTAAACTGTTTGTGACCCAGGCGACCACATTTAAAACATCCTTGAACCCGACAATCATTCACTTTATGCCCTGATTTGCCGCACCGGCTGCAGTTCAGTGATTGGGATTGGCCCCTATTGTCAGACGTGTGCGAGCGCTTGTGTGCTCCAGACCCTCCCGTTTCATGAGGACGCTTATTGTTATTGGTACGGGGGGTTTGCACCTCGGTCTTTGGGAGAGGGCGCCCAAAGATCCGTTCGCTGTTCAGAGCCGCTTCATAACATTCCCTATATGTTTGGCATCTTTGGTTGATGACGTCCCTACGTAAATCGTCATTCAAACCTTTCTGAAATCTATAGCACCACGCCTGCTGATTAGGCAAGAATTGCCCAGCAAACTTTGCTAGCTTAGCGAATACCGAATCATAATCATCCACAGACAGACTTCCTTGGACCAGATTGCTGAAGTCGTCTTCCTTTTACTGCCGGACTGCTCGGGGAATATACTGTTCAATGAATGCAGATTTGAACCGATGCACAGGCAACTCGCTTGGATCCCCGGATGCCAACCAGGTTGAAAAGTCCTTCCAGCTTAGCAATCCACCCCAAAACCACGTCCGGCTCCGCTCGTCCGTTGAACGTAGGGGGATGCATTTTTGTAAACTCAGCTGCTCGGCAGGAGTTCCTTGCTGTAGGCTGAGTCTCTTCTGACTCATCTTCTACCGCCACGGCTGGAGGCGTGACAGGCGTTGCTGCGGATGTCCCGTTGCTCGGTACCAGGGATGCAATCAGTTGCATCATTGTATCCATTTGCTTCTGTTGAGAAGCAAACTGCGCTTGTATGTTAGCTTGTTGGGTAACAGCTTGCTGTTGCTGCGCCTCCATGAGGTGCATAAGCCGTTTCGCCATTCCGGTTGAACCCGCTCCTCCGGATTCTCCAGAGCTTGCTGGATCACTCTGAATGGGTTGAGCACTGCTGGCAGTTGCAGTGTTCTTCTTAGCCATGGCTACAAAAGAGAGTAGCTTGTTAACACTCCAAAAACGATAGATTTTATATCTATGGGCTCATTGTATAAGCGACTCTTCCCATGCAGCGGACGCCGAACGCAACTCAATTGAGAGGCGCATCAAACTCCTTTATAATCTTTTGAAATCCCGTGGAAGTAAAGCCTAGGCTCTGATACCAATATGTCACGCCCCGATCCCGAAAGGGTCGGTCGTCCTCGCTTGATCCTTTACGGAACCGATTCGTCCTCGCTTGGGGCGTGATGCCGTACGAGCCTGGAGTTGCGCTCGTACAAGGCAAGAACTTGCAGTTATAGGAACCCATTTTGAAACACAATTTATAAAACACATTCACAGAGATTTGAACACAGTGCAGGAAGAAACATGCTTTTTCATTGATAATTCAGAGTAATTTACATAGAGTTTACATTGATGCGCCTCTCGGCTACTTGATTTGCATTACAAAAGATAAACTCAAAAGGCAGGGCGCGCTCCATCAGATAGTCCACGTCGTTCATACATTACGCCCTTGTATAGGTTAAAAGTCCAAGCCTCCAAAATGATCTGACTCCAACTATACTTCAAAATAGAGGTGCTCCTAACGCCTCCTCGTCTATCCACTAGCGTTGCACCGTCTGAGTGCCTGAAATGGTTGCCCACAACGTGGGTCAGTACTCAACTTGTACTGGTGAGCGGGATGAACCCACTCGACTAAATTGACACTAGCTTATTAGGGGCGAGCATGCATTAAGATGACTTCTATAAAGAGGCAAGTGAATTCAATTGATATCAGTTGCATGTTTTGATAGGAATGAAAAAAAATAGCGAATCCAACCAGTGCATCGATTGCTTACTCAACCGATGCACGCCTTCCCTGCAACGAAACACAAGTATACTTACCATCTGCACAAGACAATAGATTAGCATGTGTTCTAGTCTATGCGGTCATTGGTGTGATCGACACCTTAGGGACATATTCAAGCATTAGCGGCGCGCCCTATCAGCCCGGGTAGCAAGCCCTGCTGGAGGTCCCGCAATGCATCGTGACGAGCACGAATCAAATATTTCCCTCCGGATCGATACGGTTCCAGTGCCCCGGAAAGCCGTCTCGAGGAAATGATAAACCTTGTGCACAAGTTGTCCCAGACCATGCAAATGCATGAACAATTCATATATCATACAATGCATCGATTGAAACAGAAAGAAGTTAAGCAGCAATATATATCTCATGCAACAGTTCATATTTTCTCAATGCGGTGTTCCGATTTTGATATCCCATAGGTCCAAACTCCGTCCGAGGCACTAGGCCACCACCAACAACCAATCCCCATTATAAACAAACTCAGTTATAAGGTGTGCAAGCATATAGAAATATTAGTCTACAAAAATCCCCTGTTCCTTTCTTAGTGGCTGGCATGCATTGTGGCAAGGATTTCCTAGGCGTCCAACCGGGCATCATCGAGTGAACGTTTGAAACATTAAAGATGTTGGCATGAAGAGGTAGGAAAGAAGGGTCCAAACCACTCACTGGTTAAGGAAAAGGTAGCTGAAACAAAGATTCCCGCCTAGCGACGATCAAACGTCAGTTACGCGGACCTGCACAGCACGAGCACCAATTAGAATCTTGCCTATCCTTCCTTGCCGAACTCCCCAAGAATCAAAGCTCCAAACGATAAAACCAGCAGCGAAAACCAAGCAAATCGAAAGCAACACCAAATCAAATCCCAAAGCGGCAATCAAGAAAACCAAGCAACCAAACACGAAAACTATTGGACTCGTTTCAATAGAGGCCTTTCCATGAGTTGGAAAGGATCATCGCATTTCGTCCGTGGCAAGAAGATGCCGAAGTTCTAAGTTATGACTCAAACGGACTAGCCACAAGCCCAATTACGTAGTGCACATCCCGGTCGGATCGGGATTTGAGGTACTACAGCCAGTCATATAATGTCTATGGATATAATGTATATGTCATAAAGTCTGTATCCTATACAGAATCACCATGAATATCTCAGGAAGATCCTGTCCATGAATAGTGTCAAGTGTCCTGGGTTATAGTGTACTTGATAAGCCAAGCACAATAATGCAAGGGGTCACGAATGTCCATCTCTAGATGACAATACACAATACCGCGTACGGTGTTGGCACCCGACTAATAATCGGACGCTAAGTACGTCACACGGTCCTAGGTCAAGCAATCACAGCAATATAATGAATCAAGGAAAATGCAACAAGAAATATAAAGTTGGCAAGGTATACTTGCCCACTGATGTATAACTAAGTCAAGAAAATAAGTAGCAAAGCTTCGGGGTTTGGCAAGGTACGCTTGCCTGGGGTCCTGGCTCCAACTGTAGCTCTGGTCTCAGTGTGATCTGCAGGTACTAATCCGATTGCTGAAATAAACATCACCATTAGATTCATAAAATATCAAATAGCTAGAAACGCATGTCCTTGAGTCCAATTTGGACACAAGGGCAAAAACGACATTTCCGGGTCAAAGCAGGGTCCACATGTGGGCCACCTTGCACCGAAAAGCGTATCAGGGTCAAAGGTCTCCAAATTCGTCCAACTTAGTGTCAACAAGTCAGGAACGATGATACGAACCCAACGGAACTTCTAGAATTGGATTCCGATGAGCCGATCACAAAATCGCCCGTCAAGTGGAGCCGGTGGGGCCTACGATACGCAATTTTATCTACGTTCTCAGAATCGAACCAAACTTGGGTCGCAGGACCAGCGTATTGCTACGAGTCCGATGGCGCAAGTTTCGTCTCGATCCGACATATGTACACAAAGTTACAGCGTATTCTAGAATTGACGGATACGGGACGGTGTCCGTGGATACGCGTTGATTCCGGTGTGCACGCACATCCAAATCAACTTCTGCAAAATCCTAAACGTCCGTATCAACGCCGCACACGTTTCGGTAAAGATCGCGTGCGACCAAGTCCTCCCGTTTGGCGGGGCGTACTCAGTTCCGGGGTGAATCGGGGCGTTGGTTTTCCTGTTTTTGGATCGCGGTTCGCGATCACCACAAGACGCGATGCACCGAGCGGGTTGCATGGGCACCGAGAGGGTCATATAGTCTATGCGACGCAACTGACGGAATCGAAAATGGAATTACGGGGAGAGAGAAAACGCTACCTGAACAGGGCTCCGTGAAGACGAGATTTCACGTGTCAGTGCGTCTGTTTCGTGTCCTGGTCGTGTCCGGGTCTCTGTGTCTGCTGTGTCCGTCCTAGGGTTAGGTTTAGGGCACGATGCCGGAGTGGGGAGGTTGCTGGCGGCCGGAGGGAATGCCGGGGAAGGAGGCTGAGATCCGGATGGGAGTGGCTCGCCGGGTGGAGCTGGATGTCGGGGTCGATGCAGGGAGGAGTGGCTGTGCCGGAGTTCAGGCCGGAGAAAAGGGAGGGGATGTGGCGGCGTCGCGGAGGAGTTTGACTCGTGGGGCTGACCGGAGGATAGCCGAAGGAGGTGGAGAACTGCGGGGTGGAGGCGTTCAGTCCGGTGCACAGCGGGAAGAGGCGCTCGGGATGGTGGCCGGACTGAGGAGGATGGAGGAGCTTCGCCGGGAGGATGATGGGGCCGAGAGGGGTCGTCGTGGCAATGGGGGGCGGAGGCGCGTGGCCGAGCAGAGCGGTGCGGGTGGTTGCGGAGGTGAGTTGGGGAGGGAGATGAGTAGCGGAAGGGGTGTGGAGATGGTGGTCGGTCGACGACAAGGTGATGGTGGGGTAGGAGGAGAGAGGGAGACGACCGGGGAGAAGGAGGCGACGGGGAGGAGGCTGATGAGGTCGACGAGGAAGAGGGGAGAGGAGGTCGTTGGTGGTGGTGCTCCAGGCGGGCCGGAGGGGAGAGGAGGACGACGAGGATGACAGGTGGTCGTGCGGGCTGAGGAGGGAGGTGGTGACGGGGCAGCGGGCTAGGGCTAGGACTGCGGGGAGGAGAAAGAAGGAGGGAAGGCCGGAGGGAGGAGACGGATCTAGGGTTCAGACGTGGCCGCGGCGGAGGGAAAACTAGGGTTTGGGGCTGGGCACGGAAGTCGAGGTTTTATAGGTGGTGAATAGTAATTCCGATAAGGAGTCCGGTTAGAGTTCGGTTTGGGTTACGGGTCGGGTTCGATTCGGATCCGACCCGACCCGACCCGCTAGGTCTGGTTGGCCTGGTTCGGTTCAGTAAACCGGTCCGGTCCGGTTTATTTCAAATAAACCCGATTTAGTTTAGGGGTTTAATTAGGGTTAATTTATAATAGTTTTTAGGGCTTTAAAAATGCTTCCGGAGTCCAATAAATTTCTGAAAAATTACCCAATGTCCAGTTTTTCATTTTACACCATAAAATATTATTTCTATAATATTTTAATAATAATTAACAGTAATAAAAAAATATTTAATTATCAAATGCCTAGGTTTTAATTCCAGAAAATTCCAGAAAATTACAGAAAATTATAAAAAATCCAAATCAAAATTCTTAAAAAATCAGGGGGCTTACAATCTACCCCCCTTAAGAGGATTATGTCCTCGCAATCAAAGAATAATCGGTCAACAGAGATGACACGATTGCAAACATTATTCGAAGCACAGCACGATCAAGGGGAATCAAGGTTGAGGGTGTAAGAATAATACAAAGGAAAAATTATTTCCCTAAGCATTAAAAGTTATGCAATTTCCCGGATGAAGAAAATCTAGAAGACTACAATTTGGAAAACTAGGTTATTACTTAAAACATACTAGGTTATCAATTATAAAAATATACTAGGTTATTAGCAAGTTCAACATTACTAGGTTAAGGCTGAGGTCACGAACCAATAGGCATGAGATAAAACAAATCTATAAACAGATAACTACGAAAAATTACGCGCATTAGCTACTCCGTGGGTCTGTGCGTCTTCTGAAGTCATCGCTGGAGCTTGTTCACGTTCTTGCAGTTGATTCCTCTGCTGCTGTTGAGCCTGCTGGAAGAGTGTTGCTTATGGTGCCAAGGGTGGCCTCGGCTGATTCCCTCCTGGGGCTGGTGGTCTGACTCCTTCAACTCTCGTTTGCGGTGCTTCCAATGCTGGAGAGGCTGGCCTTGGTGCTGGTAACGCTCTTTCTCGACGTTCGGGGCATTCCTTTAATAAATGCTGACTGGATCCGCAAGCTAAGCATAATTTCATTTTGCGTCTGCACTCGTTCTCTATATGGTCTCGCCCGCGACAATATGGACATACAGGTAGTACTTGAGGAGGTGCTTCTGGTGGCTGGTGCATGTGAGGTCTCTTTGTAGCTTCTTCCTATGGTGCTCCGGCTGGTGCTGATATGGCTGGTTGATGAATCATCAATGCTTTCTCTCGATGCTGAGTATAATCCTTGGCTAAGTGTTGATTGGTTTCGCAAATCAAGCATAAACCTAACTTGCGTCTGTACTCCTTCTCAATATGGCCTACCTTGCCATAATAGTAACAAGTAGGAAGGAATGAAGCTCTGGGTGCTGCTCTCGGTGGTGGATTCATCTGTGGTCGCTTTGTAGCTCTTTTCTGTTGTGCTTGGTCTGGTACTGATGCATACGGCCGCTTCTGGCTGGACTCGATCCTAGTGATGCTCTCCATGGCCTGTTCTGTAGTAAGAACGTTCGAGTCTAAGGTAGATGCATTTGAACTGATTAACTTCCGTAATTCTGAGCTAAATCTGTCGATGAACTTCTCCGCTTGGATCTGCTGAGCTTCTTCCTGAACCTTCTGATGGGCTTGCATCAACGCGTAGAACATTCGAAACATTTGTTGTTCGTCCATAGCCTGCCCTTGTGGAACGGTAGGCATCGGTGGAGCAAACTGCGTCGATGGTGGAACGTCTTCTTGCTGGATTCTCGTGGCATGCTGACTTGCTGGGCTACATTGTTGTGATAATTGACCTGCACCAACTGGTGTCACTTCATCTTCGTGGGTAACCACAACACCTTGTGGTGTTCCTGGATGAGTCTCTTCGCCGGCTTATGGATTCATTTCTCTGCAACCAAAAATAAACTATAAGAGGCGCTCAGGAATCAAGGCAGGATGCAAGTCAAGAATTTAATTCGAATCCGATATAGATATCAAGAACGTTTCAAGCAAGTGGATGAGATCCTAGAAACTTATCCTATTCTTACTGCAGGCTTGCTCGGTCCCTAAGTTAAAACCGAACAATTTAGTCGTTGACCTGCATGGGCCACCACAAAAACCATGTCACGCCCCAGTCCCAAAATACCGAGGGATCGGACGCGTGATAATGGCCAGCAGCACACACCGATGGACAAACCCAATTTAATGGATCCATCGGGGCATACTTAAGCTATAATACAGCAATAAGTAGGTCCAATGATACAAGTCACAGTCTATTCTAATCTCATCCACAACAGATAATCACAGATCAAATGCCAGAGTAATGCAAATAAAATAAACTGACATATCTCAATAAAAGTGTCTCAGAGAACAATCCGAGAACAAGTCTGATACATCAATGCAATAGACTGGAAATAAAATAACTAGAAACAGAAATAAATGAGTATCTCAAGCCAATACTCAGGAGAAGTCCTCTGGCACAATCTCGTCCTCGGGTGTCGGTACAGCTCCTGTATCAGCTTCTGTATCTGCTCCTGCTGCGGTCCCGTATACCTCGGGAAAGATCTCGTCTGCAAATCCTGGGGACATAATCCGGATCCAGGTCCTCAGGGGACATAGCAAGGTACATATAATACAAGCCAAAATAAATGCAGTGTAGCAAATAATGAAATAAATAGGGTAAGTATGTAACCATCTATGTGAAATGCAAGTGAGAGCATCACGAGTACTCAGGCTGAGCCACTACAAGCTCTGTGTCGGGGAGCCGGTAGCAGTAATAATGAGTAATGGGCCAAGCTCGGGCTTCAGAGTCTTGTGCCTCACAATAATAGGGGGTTTATATATAATCAGCCTGTAGCCTGTGTGTCTCTCTCCACCCAATGTAATCACACGTCTCATGTCCATGATGCACCATGTCCATGTCACGCACAATTATATCTAATGCAGCCAGTCATATAATGTCTATGGATATAATGTATATGTCATAAAGTCTGTATCCTATACATAATCACCATGAATATCTTAGGAAGATCCTGTCCATGAATAGTGTCAAGTGTCCTGGGTTATAGTGTACTTGATAAGCCAAGCACAATAATGCAATGGGTCACGAATGTCCATCTCTAGATGACAATACACAACACCGCGTACGGTGTTGGCACCCGACTAATAATCGGACGCTAAGTACGTCACACGGTCCTAGGTCAAGCATGCACATCAATATAATGAATCAAGAAAAATGCAACAAGAAATATAAAGTTGGCAAGGTATACTTGCCCACTGATGTATAACTAAGTCAAGAAAATAAGTAGCAAAGCTGCGGGGTTTGGCAAGGTACACTTGCCTGGGTCCAACTGTAGCTCTGGTCTCAGTGTGATCTGCAGGTACTAATCCGATTGCTGAAATAAACATCACCATTAGATTTAAAAAATATCAAATAGCTAAAAATGCCTGTCCTTGAGTCCAATTTGGATACAAGGGCAAAAACGATATTTTCGGGTCAAAGCAGGGTCAACATGTGGGCCACCTCGCACCGAAAAGCGTGTCAGGGTCAAAGGTCTCCAAATTCGTCCAACTTAGTGTCAACAAGTCAGGAACGATGATACGAACCCAACGGAACTTCCAGAATTAGATTCCTATGAGCCGATCACAAAATCGCCCGTCAAGTGGAGCCGGTGGGGCCCACGATACGCGATTTTATCAACGTTCTCAGAATCAAACCAAACTTGGGTCACAGGACCAGCGTATTGCTACGAGTCCGATGGTACAAGTTTCGTCTTGATCCGACATGTGTACACAAAGTTACAGTGTATTCTAGAATTGACGGATACGGGACGGTGTTCGCGGATACGCGTTGATTCCGGTGTGCACGCACATCCAAATCAACTTCTGCGAAATTCCATACGTCTGTATCAACGCCGCGCACGTTTCGGTGAAGACTGCGTGCGACCAAGTAGTCCCGTTTGACGGGGCGTACTCAGTTCCGGGGTGATTCGGGGCGTTGGTTTTCCTGTTTTTGGATCGCGGTTCGCAATCACCACAAGATGCGATGCACCGAGCGGATTGCATGGACACCGAGAGGGTCATACAATCTACGCGACGCAACTGACAAAATCGAAAATGGAATTATGGGGAGAGAGGAAACGCTACCTGAACAGGACTCCGTGAAGACGAGATTTTACGTGTCTGCGCGTCTGTTTCGTGTCCTGGTCGTGTCCGGGTCTCTGTGTCTGCTGTGTCCGTCCTAGGGTTAGGTTTAGGGCATGATGCCGGAGTGGGGAGGTTGCTGGCGGCCGGAGGGAATGCCGGGGAAGGAGGCTGAGATCCGGATGGGAGTGGCTCGCCGGGTGGAGCTGGATGTCGGGGGTTGATGCAGGGAGAAGTGGCTGTGCCGGAGTTCAGGCCGGAGAAAAGGGAGGGGATGTGGCGGCGTCGCGGAGGAGTTTGACTCGTGGGGCTGACCGAAGGATAGCCGAAGGAGGTGGAGAACTGCGGGGTGGAGGCGTTTAGTCCGGTGCACAACGGGAAGAGGCGCTCGGGATGATGGCCGGACTGAGGAGGATGGAGGAGCTTCGCCGGGAGGATGATGGGGCCGAGAGGGGTCATCGTGGCAATGGGGGGCAGAGGCGCGTGGCCGAGCGGAGCGGTGCGGGTGGTTGCGGAGGTGAGTTGGGGAGGGAGATGAGCAGCGGAAGGGGTCTGAAGATGGTAGTCGGTCGACGGCGAGGTGATAGTGGGGAGGAGGAGAGAGGAAGACGACCGGGGAGGAGGAGGCGACGGGGAGGAGGCTGATGAGGTCGACGAGGAAGAGGGGAGAGGAGGTCGTTGGTGGTGGTGCTCCAGGCGGGCCGGAGGGGAGAGGAGGACGACGAGGATGACAGGTGGTCGTGCGGGCTGAGGAGGGAGGTGGTGACGGGGCAGCGGGCTAGGGCTAGGACTGCGGGGAGGAGAAAGGAGGAGGGAAGGCCGGAGGGAGGAGACGGATCTAGGGTTCAGGCGTGGCCGCGGCGGAGGGGAAACTAGGGTTTGGGGCTGGGCACGGAAGTCGAGGTTTTATAGGTGGTGAATAGTAATTCCGGTAAGGAGTCCGGTTAGAGTTCGGTTTGGGTTTCGGGTCGGGTTCGATTCGGATCCGACCCGACCCGACCCGCTAGGTCTAGGTTGGCCTGGTTCAGTTCAGTAAACCGGTCCGGTCCGGTTTATTTCAAATAAACCCGGTTTAGTTTAGGGGTTTAATTAGGGTTAATTTACAATAGTTTTTAGGGCTTTAAAAATGCTTCCGGAGTCTAATAAATTCCCGAAAAATTATCCTATGTCCAGTTTTTCATTTACACCATAAAATATTATTTCCATAATATTTTAATATTAATTAACAGCAATAAAAAAAATTACTTAATTATCAAATGCCTAGGTTTTAATTACAGAAAATTCCAGAAAATTATGAAAAATCCAAATCAAAATTCTTGAAAAATCAGGGGGCTTACAAATGCCAATTTGACATTAGAGGCCACTAAGTATATTTGCACACATATTTTTATAGATTATTATTTGAAAGACTAAAACATGGTTCTAAATGTCCCTATTAACTTTAAAGAATAATTTTAATTAGTAAACATATACAAATGTATATTTGGAAAGAAAAATTTAAAGGCTACAAGACTATTCAGAAAGACCAAAGGACAACTTCCGTAATACTGTTCCTATTAACCTTAATGAATAATTTTAATTAGTGAACATGTGTTCCTATTAACCTTAATGAATAATTTCAATTACTGAACATGTGCAGAGGTATATTTGAAAAGAAATTCTTTTACGATTAAACTGAACTTTTCATTATATGGTAGTATAGATAGTAAACATATGCAAATGTAAATTTGGCAAGAGTTTTTTTACCATAAAGTAAAACTTTTAAACACCTTGGCGGGTGGAATGAAGCTTTGGTTTTTCTCAAGCACAAGCACAAGTAGCCATTGATCATTCAGAGGCAAAGAGGACACAAAGGTCAAAAAGAAAAGAAAAAAGAAGATACAGTAAAGAATTTTCTGAAAGAAAAGAACAGAAAAAAGAAAAAAGCTACAATCTTCATTGAAATCTAAAAGCGCCTTCTCCAGTTATTCCTCCTGCAGGAAGCTCTTCTTTCCTACCAGGCTGCATTAAAAATAAATGTGTAAATATATAAATGTCACAAGGAGAAGTGATGGATGCTTACCTATATCTCCGACTGTCGTGTTATTTTCGTCCTCGTCGTCTGAAGGCAGTCGACGCTACATAGAGGAGCAACAAACAAATCAGAAAAATGAATTAATATGGGAAAGATAGATTAACAAAACTACCTCAGTATAGTCACTACTCTCATCTGTGCATCATCATGGAAACTGCTCTTCCTTCTCCTCTTATTTCCGCTCAGCAGCTCATCCCTCTGCTCATCCACATCCACAAACTGCTCCTGCATCATCATGGAAACTGTGGTACAAAACAAAATGTCAAATACATCAACTATTGAGCAAATATAAGAAACCCTTCATACATACCAAATTTGACAAAATAACCTCCATACAGAATTGAATTGAGTGGTGAATAAACTTAATGAGATGTAAAACTAACCCATTGTATAAGTCTGATCCAAATACACATAAAAGATTAAGGTTAGTAGGTCGGATTGAAAATAGCCACCTCGCAAGTAGTAAGTTGGATACTAAATTATGAATAATCACTTAATATACTTTCATAGAGCTCAAACAGTTATGCAATTATTCATTGAATGCTACAAACAAATACATAAATAAGTTAACGAATTCTTGCTTAAACTTCAATATATCACTTCTTAAATGTAGTAAAATGTAAGATTTGTCTTAAAGTTTTTTTTATTTTTTTAACTGTAAAACTAAATATTCCAATCTATAATTGCCAAAACTTTCATAAAACTTTTTCACCTAGTATCTTAGCTAGGAAATTGGTATCAACGCGTAAAGATTGACGTTGGTTCAATAGCCGATCATAAAATTGTCAAATATTGTATGGAGCTTTTTTATGCTCCATAGTCGACATCATTCTCATGGGAGAAAACTTGTTTTCGCTTTCACTTTGAGTTAGCATCTAGGAAGCAAAGACACTCCAAAACAAAATGGTTAATGTGCTTGTCTTGAGTCTGTGTTAGTTAGACATATATTGGACATGACATAGGCTCCCTTACACTATGACAACAAATTTTAGTGTCGTCGTGTCCATTTCATATCATGTGGTATTAGTCTCCTAAGTAAAATTAAATAAAAGTAAATGACTTGTACGGTAAATCTCCTCGGTATAAAAACAAAAAAATTGGGAATTCGTTACGTTGCAGCTCCGGTAAGGTTCGTCTTCATATACGAAACACGAGGGAGAGTGCCCTGTCCTACAATCAATAACTAACGGAGTTACGGACACTCCTAAAAATATTCTAGTACACATTACCCTGTCCGGGTCGCCGTGTCCTTACATTGTCGTGTTGTCTATGTCTATCGCATGTCGGGACAATGCCGGGATGGGCGCAACATCTGCGTCCGTGTCCTGTCATGGACGTGTTGAGCATAGATGATGATGATGGTAACGTATGAAGAAAGAAAGAAGAAGATAGAGTACTAACAGGCATCCTCCTCCTCCTGCGAGAGCCAGCACTTCCTCCTCGTGCTTCCTGCCGAATGTATAAATTAAACAAATCAATAAAAATGATTAAATCTAGAACAGTTTATTAAAATATAACATAATGCTGGAGAGAGATGAAAAATCTAAAAAACAACATTAGGGTAATTATGTTTGTTACTTTTTTTAGGCACTAGATTTGGTCGACTCAATTTTTTTCGTACGTAAATAATATAATAAAACGTCTCAAACTAGCTCCTTAAGAGAGAAACTAGATACATTAACCCCCTAAAACCTAGGTGTTATATAATTTTTGGTATCTTTATAAACATCCCAAATATATAGGTTTTAAGTGATTTTATTCCATTTATATCATCATAAAAAATATATAATTATAAACGCGCTACTTTTTCAGAGGAATTTTTAAAATTTTTCACTCCTACTATATACAATTATATATATAAAAAAATAGTAAAAAAAAACATATATATACAACTAGTAAATTTACGTGCACATAAAATAAAATTTTCTTCTGATATTAATATAAAATTATTTATTTATTTAATTTAAAGTTTATTAAATAAATTTTTTATATTTTAATTATAATTTGTTATATATTTGATTATATTTTAATTATAATAAGTTATGGATATATTTCTACTTTTCATAAAGAGTCTTGAAAACGGTTAACTACATAATAATATCTAATTATAAATAAAAATCTCTTGTAACTCATGTGGTTAAGGTGAGAGGTATTTTTTCTGCTTGGCTGAGTTCGAATCCCTATAATGTTACTTTATAAAATATTAAAAAATTTTCAATAATTTTTTTATGTAATAATAATTTTTAAAAAAAATTTAATTGATGATATATATATATACATAAGCTTAGACGACTCACTTTTGAGCCGTTTTGAAGCCTCATTATATTAAAAGCCGCTACTTAAAAACATCCAAAATCGGATTGCTCATAACCGGAATTTTAAAAACACCTCATAACTGCTACCCTTAGAGTTGCCAAACAGACCCTTATTATTTTTCAATTACGAAATTTATAGTTTTGTAGGTTTTGTCTATTGGAGTCATGACGTAATGTATAATTAAGAATTTGTATTCTAGAACTAGATTGAACTGTAAAGATGAAACAAGTAAAAGAATTATCAAAAAATTATATCAAAATCATGTTCCTAAGTTCTAGGGTTACTGTATCCTACAATATGTGATGCATGATATTATATTAGCAAATCTAAGGTAGGTGTAGTAAAGATTTCATCACTGCGATATAAAGATAATGTTTAGCATGCAAATCATTGTCATAGAGAGAATATTTTGCCACCATTTTCATAACAATGTAATTTAAACTCATGTAACTAAGTATCCTCTAAGTTTGCCTACACTAGAGAAGAGTCTTGTACTAATAGTGTATGTATCTATGAATGTTACATATGTATATAAAGGATTATATGCCATATATATTACGTCAAATTCCCCTGCCCTCAAAACCAAAAAAAAACAAAACAGAGATGGTTCCCTTGAAGTAGAAGAAGAAGAACTGGTTCTTGTATTAGACTACGAACTTTATAATCTAAGCAAAACAGAGATTGAATGACTATAGGTATGATGACTGACACAAGGAGACAACTGGAAATTGAATACTTTTTTAATATTTTGTGGTTAAAACTATGAGAAAATAGTTACCAAACAAGAATAAAATATGAGAAAATAGTTCTCTTATTTGAAAAATGCGGCGAACAGGGGTGATTAATCTATCCTTCTTGATCCCTGTAAATTTTTATTAATTCTTTTCAGCAATGCAATCTGCGTGAATAAGAAATCTGTGCGAATAAGAAGTTACAAAGAAAACAATTAATTAGTGATATGTTTGCAGTGATATTCTTCCAGCAAAAAAAAAAAACAAATCACTGCGCATATATTTTTTTCTTTACTATTATTGTAAAATAATTTTAATATTTAAATATATTTTAATTATAATTTATTATGGATATATTTCTACTTTTTATAAAAAAAGACTTGAAAAGATTACTTGTCTAAGCTGTACATAAACTTTGACTAAATTTTTAACTGCATAATATTATATAATTATAGTCAAACACTTTTTTTATTTTGACTAAATTTTTAACTACATACTATTAAATAATTATAGTCAAACACTACTTCTAGGTCATGTGGTTAAAGTGGTAGATATTGTCTTGGTGAATTTTGATTCCCCATGGATTAATATATTATACTTTTACTATAAGTGAACTTATCTATCAAACATAAAAGTTGGTCATTTAAATTATATAAGATTGGCTTGGACAGTTATCAAATATAGCATATCTCTACACATACTCTTGCTGAGTTATTATTTCTCGATGATTGAAACATAATAATGATGAAAAATAATTTATAATAAAATGTTCAATTATTAAATAATTTATAATAAAATGTTAGAGATTTCAAAATAATTATCAATTTATTACTAAAATATACCAATTGTGGTTTTCTCCAATTTCTCTTTCATCATAATATTCCATCTGTCGTGGTTTTCTACATCGTTCATCTGAATATTCCATAATCAAAACATTTTAAGTCAGTATAAAAAATAATAATAATAATTCCGCAAAGAAAACAGTTTTTTCCTATGTGAGAAAGAAGAAGAAGAAAGAAAAAAAATTACCAAATGCTAATCAAACTCCTTTTTTTTCTACCAAAACTGAAACAGGAAAATTGCATCCTTTTTCTCACAATCTAAATAAACCGATTTTCCTCTAAGAAAATGGAGAGAACACAAAATCATAAAAACAATAAAACCTACTTCGCTAAAAGAATTGAAGAGAAAAAATAATAGCCTTTTCCCCAAAACTATACAAAACTTGAAGAAGGAAAAATAGCTTACTATCGATTGTACCAGACAACCATTTTCGCTGCTGTGCTTCCCTTTTTCCATGCATCGATGGCCCTATCAATGTCCGAACAAGAAGCAATGAATGCAATTTGCGTGAATAATTAATGCAATCTGCGTGAATAAAAAGTTACAAAGGAAACAATTAATTAGTGATACGTTTAATGCAATCTGCGTGAATAAAAAGTTACAAAGGAAACAATTAATTAGTGATATGTTTGCAGTACCCATATGTTAGCAGTGACATTCTTCTAACTCAAAATAGAAAATAGAAAATTTACTGTAAAAAAAATAATTTTAAATAAATGAGTAAAAACAAAAACTTGTATGAGAAATTTACTGTAACCAAACATTTCGCCAACGTAGTAGATGACGAAATTCTCAAAAATGAATATATATTTTTTTTAAACTTTTGACATCCGTTGGCGAAAATAACATATGTGAATTTTTTGTTTGTTTTCGTTTGGATTTTATTTGGTTTATTTTGTTCGTTTTTGTGTGTTTATTTTGTTTGGCTTTTTTTGTTTTGTTTTGTTTTGGATTTTTCTTGTGTAGGTTTTGGTTTGAGTTTTATTTGGATTTTTTTTTAAATTGGTTTACTTTTGCAGAAAATTTGTTGTACCAATAATTTTTTTTAATAAAATAGGAAAAACGAAAAAAGTTTCAAAAAATTAACAGTAAAGAAATAGTTCGCCAACTGAGTTGGCGAAATTCTCAATTTTTTTTTTGTTTGATAATAGTTATGGTCCTTTAAAAAAACAAACAAAAAAGTTTGAAAAAATTAACTAAACCAAACAATTAGTTCTTTTTTGTTTGGTTTATAACCACCATAATTGCCAAGCAGACCCTTAAAGTTTCTACCGTAATCGAAAGTTAAATCGATCTTATTACGATTAGTAAATTATTTATAAATAGATAATTTTGTCGTTTAAAAAAATAAAAAATATATTCTTGTCCAATTTTTAATCATCTTCACACTGATATATTATATGATAATGTTTGAGAGTTCGGAGACAGCAATTTTTACTCGTTAACATCGAAATACTGAAAGAAAATCCGAAAATAAAGTTAATCAAAGTAAAATTAGAGATCAAAACATTATTTTTTTTCGATTCTGAATTTTTGAGAAGTCCGTCAAATGGTAAAACAGTTTATCCCATAGTACTTTTTGATACGGTCGTTTTGGCACAAGCTGGACCTCGTTTCGATCTCTCAGTCAAAAGTTATGGTACTTTAAAGTTTTAAATTTTATACTTTTGCCTGTAACAAATGCGTCTTACCACGTATGAATTTTTTTTCCTACACATATTGTGTTACGCTCGTAGAGAGCATATAAATCGACATATTGTTTGAAGAAAAATGATTTTCGAACAAATAGTTATGGCCGCTCGAAGTCTGCTCGACGACATACGTCATTTTCTTACGATAGATAATTTTTAAATTTTTGGATGTTCAATGATAGCATATTTTATTTGGGATGTTAAATTTTATTTTTTTCTAATTTATTTAAAAAACTATTGCTACAACATTTTTTTGTAAAAAGAATTAAATCAAAATAAAACTAAACCAAACTATTTTTTTTTCCAAAAAAAAAAAAAACTAATTCAAAAATAACCCAAACAAAAACTAAATCGAACCGAACGAAATAAACCAAATAAAACCCAAACAAAAACAAACCAAAAAAAAAAAAAAACCATATATGATATTTGCGCCAACCAGGTTGGTGAAGATGTCAACAAAAGAAAATTCATTTTTCAGAATTTTGCCATCTACGTTGGCAAAATGTTTCGTTACAGTAAATTTCTCATAAAAGTTTTCGTTTTTACTAATTTATTTAAAATTATTTTCTGTACAGCAAATTTTCTGGGCTCAAAAAGAAAAGAAGAAAATTTTTAGGGGCACTACAAAAACTAGTAAATGCACGTATAATTTTTTTCTCTAATATTATTATAAAATAGTTTAAATGTTTAAATATATTTTAATTATAATTGTTATGGATAAATTTTTACTTTTTATAAAAAAGACTTGAAAAGATTAGTCTTCTAAACTGTACGTATATCCTCATGTAATTAAAAATTTTAAAATAAATAAATTTTGACTAAATTTTTAACTACATAATATTATATAATTATAGTCAAACACTTCTTCTAGTTAATGTGGTTAATGTGGTAGGTATTTTCTTTGGTTGGTGAAGTTTGATTTCCCATGACGTTATTTAACGACTCACATTTGAGCCGTTTTGAAACCTCATTACAACAGTATATTATATAATTATAATCAAATAGTCTTCTTTGTTCTAGCTCATGTGGTAGGTATTCTCTTTGGTCAAGTTCGATTTCTCTTAGCGTTATCTATAACAAATTTATTTATTTTCTATTTTTTAACATAATATTAACTTTTTTAAATAAATGGTGGAGGATTTACAAACGGCTTA
Source organism: Iris macrosiphon (assembly GCA_036927795.1). Classification (NCBI taxonomy): domain Eukaryota; kingdom Viridiplantae; phylum Streptophyta; class Magnoliopsida; order Asparagales; family Iridaceae; genus Iris; species Iris macrosiphon. The sequence goes on along the minus strand of JAYESA010000005.1, from coordinate 49,114,998 downwards.
GACGGCTCACTTTTGAGCCGTTTTGAAGCCTCATTATAACAGTAGAGATTATTCGGGACTGTTCAAAATTTTGACCGTCCTTCCAATAGATAAAACTGTCAAAAAATTTGGCAGTCCAGATGCTGATATCTACATATGATTATCCTCATACTGTCAAAAAATTTGACAATCCTTCCAATATGTAGGACTGTTAAAATTGAAATTGTCTATTTTAGGACTGTTAAATTTTTTGACAGTCTTGTCCAAAAAAAGTTTAACGCCGAATAAGAAGTGTAGTGCCCCTAAAAAATTCCAAGACAAATGAGGAGATGAGAGTAGTAATTTGTAAATAAGGGAAAATCTTCTAAACAAAAAATTGCATATACAGCATCATACTTTGATGATATTTCGTACAGAGCGCAAAGTTTGTGAAAATTGTAATAGGAGACCCAAAAGCCTTTCTAAAGGAAGTAATACTGATTTTGTTCGCGAAAAAATTAATTCTACGTTCAAAAGAAACGCCCATTTGAATGACGTATCTCGCACGAAAACGTCCTTCCAAAGGACGTATATTGTGCATTTTTAATATATATATATTCTTTGTTAACCTTCGAAAAAAATTAACGAACGATATATATATATATATATATATATATATATATATATATATATATATATATATATATATATATATATATGTGTGTGTGTGTGTGTGTGTGTGTGTGTGTGTGCGCGCGCGTGTGTGTGTGCGTGCTCGTTTAAGTTGGAAAGCTAGCGTTAGTCGTTAGATCTGTATCTGTAAACCCCCTGATTTTTCAAAATTTTTAAATTTGGATTTTACACAATTTTCTGGAATTTTCTGTTATTTTTCTGTAATTAAAAATAGGGTTTTAATTATTAAATAATTTTTAATTGATAATAAACAGTATTAAAATATTATGGAAATAATATTTTTGGGTGTAAAATGAAAAACTGGACTTAGGGTAATTTTTCTGGAATTTATCGGGCCCCGGACCTATTTTTTTTACACCTAAAATTATTTATTTAATTATTTACTTATTTATTATTTATTTATGGATTATTATTATTATTATTATTTTTATTTTCGGCCCAGCCCACTGGACCCGGCCCAGCCCCCGGCCTAGCTGGTCGGGCGGGTCGGCCAGACCCGGACCGCCCGCACCCGACCCGGCCACCCTCTCCCTCCCCACGTCTCTCTCCCTCCCCGCTTCTTCCGGCGGAGCCGCCGCCTCCGGCCCGCTCCGCCCGCACCTCACCCCACGTCCACCCCCTCTCTCCGCCTCCTCCGCCCCGCTCGAACCCCCCAGCCTCCTCCCCGGCCTATATAACCCTAGATCCTCCCTCTCTGTTTCCCCCACCGTGCACCACCCCGCTCCCCGCCTCCAGGCCGCTGCCACCGCCTCCGGAGCCACCGTCCCGCTCGCCTTGCCCCGTCGACGGCAGCCCCGGCTCCTCCCCTCTCCTCCTTCCTCCCCTTCTCTCCTCGACGAGCAGCCGCTGCAGCAGCCGAGCGCCGCCCGCTCCACTCCGGCGCCGCCCTGAGCCGCCGCCGCCTCCACCAGCGAGCTCCGGCGCTGCCGCCCTAGTCCCCGGCCAGCCGTCCCCGCCTCAGCGCCGCCCCTCAGCCGGAATACCAAACCCTAACCCTAATTCCTAATTCGGACACAGGACACAGTGTCCCGTGTCGAGACGGACACGAAAACCCGATTTTCGAGGACCCAGTTCAGGTACTCATAACTTCTTGCTCGTAGCTCTGTTTTCGATTCTGTCTTTTGCATCGCGAAGCCTACGTGACCCTCTCGGTGCCCGTGCAATCCGCTCGGGACATCGCGTCCTGTGGTGATCGCACACCGCGATCCAAAAACAGGAAAAACAATGCCCCAATTCACCCCGGAACTGGGTACGTCCCGCCAAACGGGACGACTTGGTCGCGCGCGGTCTTCACAGATACGTGCGCGTCATTGATACGGACGTGTAGAATTTTGCAGAAGTCGATTCGGGTGTGCGTGCACACCGGGATCAACGCGTATCCGCGAACATCGCCCCGTATCCGACTTTTCTGAATCGTGCCCTAACTTTGTGTACACATGTCGGATCGAAACAAAACTTACGCCATCGGACTCGTAGCGATACGCTGGTCCTGTGAGCCAAGTTTGGGCCGATTCTGAGAACGTTGACAAAATTGCGTGTCGTGGGCCCCACAGGCTCCACTTGACGGGCGATTTTGTGATCGGCTCATCGGAATCCAATTCTGGAAGTTTCGTTGGGTTCGTATCATCGTTCCTGACCTGTTGATACTAAGTTTGGTGAATTTGGAGACCTTCGACCCTGACACATTTTTCGGTGCAAAGCGGCCCACCTGTGGACCCCGTTTTGATCCGAAATGGTCGTTTTTGCCCTTGTCTCCAAATTGGACCCAAGGATAGGCGTTTCTAGTTGATTGATATTTTCTGGATCTGATGCTGATGTTTATTTCAGCAACCGGAGTACCGCCTGCAATTCCAGCTGAAGTCAGAACCGCAATTGGAACCGGAACCACAGGCAAGTGTACCTTGCCAAACCCTGCAGCTTGCTACTTATTTCCCTTGACTTGTTTATACATCAGTGGACAAGTAAAGCTTGCCAAATTGCAGTAATTCTTGTTATAGAACTTGCCTGAATTTTTGTTTAAATGCATATAAACTTATTTAACTGTCAAACCCAGGACCGAGTGACTGTACTTAGCGTCCGATTGCCAGTCGGGTGCCAACCCCGTACGCGGAGTTGTGTAACGTCACATAGAGATGGATATCGATACCCGATAATTCTCGTACTTGTCTTATCAAGTACACAAGAACCCAGGATACTTGACACTATTTCATGAGACAGAGTCTTCCTGAGACATTCAAGGTGATTCTGTATAGGATACATATTTTTGACCTAGACATAACATCCATAGGCATTGATTCATAGCTATCAGACTTGCTGCATTAGTTATAATCGTGCGTGATATGGACATGAGGCATCGTGGACATGAGACGTGGGATTACATTGGGTAGGGAGACACACACAGACTACAGGCTGATATTATATATAAAACATAGTATATTTCAGAGTATAATTCATAGTTATTGCCGCTACCGGCTCCCCGACACAGAGCTTGTAGTGGTTCCAGCCTGAGTTCTAGTGCTGCTCTCATATTGCATATCACTTAGCTGGTTACATAGCTTACTCTCTTGTTTAATTATCTGCTGCACTGCATTTATTTTGGCTTGTATTTTTTGTACCTTGCTGTCCCCTGAGGACCTGGATCCGGATTATGTCCCCAGGAATAGCTGAAGAAAACTACCCCGAGGTGTACGGAACATGAGCACTCCTTGGAGCAGAACCAGGAACCGAAGACGAGATAGTGGCAGAAGACTTCTCCTGAGTACCGGCTCTACATACTCAGTATTTTTATATTTTTAGTTGATTATTTCCTGTCTATTTGTATTTGTTGTACCAGACATATTCTCGGATTGTTTCCCGAGATACTTATTTGATATTGCTTATTTATTTCCATTTGCATTATTTCTGGCATTTAATCTGTGTTTACATTCTGTGGATGAGATTAGTATAGACTGCGACTTGTACTGTTGGATCTATTTATTGCTAGACTACAGCTTAAGCATGCCCTGATGGATCCATTAAATTGGGTTGTCCATCGGTGCGTGCTGCTGGCCATTGCCACGCGTCCAGTCCCTCGGCATTTTGGGACTGGGGCGTGACATAGTTTTTGTGGTGGCCCATGCAGGTCTACGACTAAATTGTTCGGTTTCAACTTAGGGACCGAACAGGCCTGCAATAAGATATGATAAGTTTTTAGGATCTCATCCACTTGCTTGAATCGTTCTTGATATCTATTCGAATTAATTTATTGACTTGCATCCTTCCTTGATTCCTGTGCGCCTCTTATTGTTTATTTTGGATGCAGGAAAATGGATCCACAAGAGTGCAACGAGACTCCCGCAGGAACACCACAAGCTACAGGTGTCACCTATGACGACGAAGTGACACCAGTCGGAGGAGTTCCATTAACTCAACAGAGCCAGCATGCAGGTCAACCTACCTCCAGATTCCGGCGCGATGACATCCCGCCTCCGCCGCAGTTCGTTCCACCAACGCCCGTACTCCCACAAGGACAGCCAATTGACGGGCAGCAGATATTCCAAATGATCTACGCGATGATGCAAGCCCAGCAACAAGTCCAACACGAGGCTCAGCGTCGCGAGGCTGACTTCTTGAGGAACAGTATAGTAACTGCACTGGAGCAGGCCAACCTACCAGCTCGACAGCCATCGACGGGCTCAATTACTGACTTCCGCCAACTGAAGCCCCGCATTTTTTCTGGCAAAGAGGAGCCCACAGAAGTTCATGAATGACTCACCAACATTCGGCATCAACTTGAAGCAGCTGAGCTTCCACGGGAACGCTGGATGACTGCCGTCCGAATGCAATTGACAGGCAACGCGCACCACTGGTGGTTGTCTGAGGAGACGCGACTCGGACCAGACCGAGTCACTTGGGAGGAGTTCTCCAGACTCTTCCAAGAGATGTACATTCCGGCTATCGCTCGATCAGAACTGCGGAACAAGTTCAATCGCCTCACCCAGGACTCTATGACGGTGGAAGAATACAACACGAAATTCATTCGTCTGAGCCGCTTCGCCCCAACCCTGATCCCGACAGAGGAAGAGAAGGCCGAGAAGTTCTTCGACGGACTGAACTTTGAGCTACAGAGACTCATCGGATCTGTCGCACCTACCTCCTACTCAGACGTTCTCGCTGCAGCCCGACGCATGGAACGCGTCACTAGGAGAAAGTCTCGCCACAAGCGGCCAATCACCTCAGCACCAGACAGAGCATCACCAGGAGAATCTGCAAAGAGATCTCACACGAACCAGCCACCCAGGACAGCTTCGTTGACCCTTCCTACCTGTCACTACTGCGACAAGATAGGCCATATCGAGAAAGACTGCAGACGCAAGTTGGGATTATGCTTGATTTGCGGCACCAATCAACACATAGCCAAGGACTGTCCTCAGCATCGAGATGGAGCACGAAGGGCAAACCAACCAGCTTTACCAGCACCGAGGCCACCTCTGGCACCTCAAGCAGCACTTTTCCAGCAAGCCCAACAACAGCAGAGGAATCCACCACAAGGGCGAGGGCAAGCTTATGCGATGACTGTGCAGGACGCTGATGCGCGTAAGTGATTCGTAGTTATCCGTTTCTAGTCTTGTTTTAGCTCGTGCCTATTGGTTCGTGACCTCAGCCCCAACCTAGTAATTTGTAACTTGTTAATAACAACCTGGTTTTCATAAAAATTATAGTTCTTTTGCTTTAACTAGATTTTCTCTGGAAGTGCATAACTTTCATTTTTAGGGAAACGGTATTTCCCTAAGTATCTTGTGATGTGTTTCGACCGTGTCATCCCTGCTGACCGGTTATTCTTTGATTGCGAGGACGCAATCCTCTTAAGGGGGGTAGATTGTAAACCCCCTGATTTTTCAAAATTTTTAAATTTGGATTTTACACAATTTTCTGGAATTTTCTGGTATTTTTCTGTAACTAAAAACAGGATTTTAATTATTAAATAATTTTTAATTGATAATAAACAGTATTAAAATATTATAAAAATAATATTTTTTGGTGTAAAATAAAAAACTGGACTTAGGGTAATTTTTCTGGAATTTATCGGGCCCCGGACCTATTTTTTTTACACCTAAAACTATTTATTTAATTATTTACTTATTTATGGATTATTATTATTATTATTATTATTATTATTATTATTATTATTATTTTTATTTTCGGCCCAGCCCACTGGACCCGGCCCATTGGGCCCAAACCCGGCCCAGCCCCGGCCTAGCGGGTCGGGCGGGTCGGCCAAACCCGGACCGCCCGCACCCGACCCGGCCACCCTCTCCCTCCCCGCGTCTCTCTCCCTCCCCGCTTCTTCCGGCGGAGCCGCCGCCTCCGGCCCGCTCCGCCCGCACCTCACCCCACGTCCACCCCCTCTCTCCGTCTTCTCCGCCCTGCTCGAACCCCCCCCAGCCTCCTCCCCGGCCTATATAACCCTAGATCCTCCCTCTCCGTTTCCCCCACCGTGCACCACCCCGCTCCCCGCCTCCAGGCCGCTGCCACCGCCTCCGGAGCCACCGTCCCGTTCGTCTTGCCCCGTCGACGGCAGCCCCGGCTCCTCCCCTCTCCTCCTTCCTCCCCTTCTCTCCTCGACGAGCAGCCGCTGCAGCAGCCGAGCGCCGCCCGCTCCACTCCGGCGCCGCCCTGAGCATCCGCCGCCTCCACCAGCGAGCTCCGGCGCTGCCGCCCTAGTCCCCGGCCAGCCGTCCCCGCCTCAGCGCCGCCCCTCAGCCAAAATCCCAAACCCTAACCCTAATTCCTAATTCGGACACAGGACACAGTGTCCCGTGTCGAGACGGACACGAAAACCCGGTTTTCGAGGACCCAGTTCAGGTACTCATAACTTCTTGCTCGTAGCTCTGTTTTCGATTTCGTCTTTTGCATATCGAAGCCTACGTGACCCTCTCGGTGCCCGTGCAACCCGCTCGGGACATCGCGTCCTGTGGTGATCGCACACCGCGATCCAAAAATAGAAAAAATAATGCCCCGATTCACCCCGGAACTGGGTACGCCCCGCCAAACGGGACGACTTGGTCGCGCGCGGTCTTCACAGATACGTGTGCGTCGTTGATACGGACGTGTAGAATTTTGCAGAAGTCGATTCGGGTGTGCGTGCACACCGGGATCAACGCGTATCCGCGGACATCGCCCCGTATCCGACTTTTCTGAATCGTGCCCTAACTTTGTGTACACACGTCGGATCGAAACGAAACTTGCACCATCGGACTCGTAGCGATACGCTGGTCCTGTGAGCCAAGTTTAGGTCGATTCTGAGAACGTTGACAAAATCGCGTGTCGTGGGCCCCACAGGCTCCACTTGACGAGCGATTTTGTGATCGGCTCATCGGAATCCAATTCTGGAAGTTCCGTTGGGTTCGTATCATCGTTCTTGACCTGTTGACACTAAGTTTGGTGAATTTGGAGACCTTCGACCCTGACACGTTTTTCGGTGCAAAGCGGGCCCACTTGTGGACCCCGTTTTGATCCAAAATGGCCGTTTTTGCCCTTGTCTCCAAATTGGACTCAAGGACAGGTGTTTCTAGCTGATTGATATTTTCTGGATCTGATGGTGATATTTATTTCAGCAACCGGAGTACCGTCTGCAATTTCAGCTGAAGTCAGAACCGCAATTGGAACCGGAACCACAGGCAAGTGTACCTTGCCAAACCCTGCAGCTTGCTACTTATTTCCCTTGACTTGTTTATACATCAGTGGGCAAGTAAAGCTTGCCAAATTGCAGAAATTCTTGTTATAGAACTTGCCTAAATTTTTGTTTAAATGCATATAAACTTGTTTAACTGTCAAACCCAGGACCGAGTGACTGTACTTAGCGTCCGATTGCCAGTCGGGTGCCAACCCCGTACGCGGAGTTGTGTAACGTCACATAGAGATGGATATCGATACCCGATAATTCTCGTACTTGTCTTATCAAGTACACCAGAACCCAGGACACTTGACACTATTTCATGAGACAGAGTCTTCCTGAGACATTCAAGGTGATTCTGTATATGATACATATTTTTGACCTAGACATTACATCCATAGGCATTGATTCATAGCTATCAGACTTGCTGCATTAGTTATAATCGTGCGTGACATGGACATGAGGCATCGTGGACATGAGACGTGGGATTACATTGGGTGGGAAGAGACACACAGACTACAGGCTGATATTATATATATAAAACATAGTATATTTCAGAGTATAATTCATAGTTATTGCCGCTACCGGCTCCCCGACACAGAGCTTGTAGTGGTTCCAGCCTGAGTTCTAGTGCTGCTCTCATATTGCATATCACTTAGCTGGTTACATAGCTTACCCTCTTGTTTAATTACCTGCTGCACTGCATTTATTTTGGCTTGTATTTTCTGTACCTTGCTGTCCCCTGAGGACCTGGATCCGGATTATGTCCCCAGGAATAGCTGAAGAAAACTACCCCGAGGTGTACGGAACAGGAGCACTCCTTGGAGCAAAACCAGGAACCGAAGACGAGATAGTGGCAGAAGACTTCTCCTGAGTACCGGCTCTACATACTCAGTATTTTTATATTTTCAGTTGATTATTTCCTGTCTATTTGCATTTGTTGTACCAGACATATTCTCGGATTATTTTCCGAGATACTTATTTGATATTGCTTATTTATTTCCATTTGCATTATTTTTGGCATTTAATCTGTGTTTACATTCTGTGGATGAGATTAGTATAGACTGCGACTTGTACTGTTGGATCTATTTATTGCTAGACTACAACTTAAGCATGCCCTGATGGATCCATTAAATTGGGTTGTCCATCGGTGCGTGCTGCTGGCCATTGCCACGCGTCCAGTCCCTCGGCATTTTGGGACTGGGGCGTGACAGTGTCGCAATAAAAAAGATTAAAATGTTCCAGAAACACCCTTTGGAAAGGTAGATTTGTAACGAAAACGTCATTTTAAAGGACGTTTCAAACACATTGTTAATTAAGAATTAAGATAAGAGCAGGAGAGTTAAGGGAACATTTAACAGTGAATTGAATGACTGGATGCTATGAAAATGCCCTTTAACGAAATGCCCTTTAAAAGGGCATTTTCTTTGCAAAATAACGAAATGTCCTTTAAAATGACGTTTTGGGGTTCGTACTATAATTTTTAAAGCATATATGTTCTCATAGCAATTTCACTAAACTTTGATGCTCTATATGCAATTTTCTTAAAACTTTTATATAGGAGAAGAAATTTTGTTAATTTGTATTAAAGAGGACAAATTTAAAAAATTAATCATATAAAGAGATAAGAGCGTCGTTGGAGTTGGCACAGTCACCTCCGGTCGCTTTGCATTCTACATGGTTGCACATTCCAGATGAAAAATCCTATAAATGTAGAGTGTGGCCTTATGGATACTTTTTTAAATAAATAAATAAAAAATCTTTGGTGGGAAGTTTAGGCATACCACATTTTATTTGAATTTTTTGGATATTATCTAAATTTCATGCATTTAAAATTTTTAATAAATATTCTTGATTTGGTATCTACATTTTTTGTGATATTACTAATCGAAAATTTGCTATTATCTATACACAAAATAAATAATTATTTCATTATCAACCAAATTATCTATATAATATCTATATAAAATTTGTATATGTAAAATAAATATGTAAAGATATTAACCAATTATCTGTCATAAAAACTGAAGTATGGATGATACCCAGTAAATTTTTTAAAAAAAAATTATATATATATATATATATATATATATATATATATATGTGTGTGTGTGTGTGTGTGTGTGTGTGTGTGTGTGTGTGTAATATTGTCACAATTATTGCACCAAACAACCTCAGCCATACATTTTTTTGAAATGTATGGTAATAAAGCATGCTGATCCTTTTCTGATCTAAGATAATTTGATTAGTACATGTTGTTTTGTCCATCTTTCCGAGTTACGAGAGGTTGTCTTAAACCGGTGGCCAAAATGTGTCTTGTTACCTCAGCTCATCTGTTCTTGTTGGTTTCATTAAAGCCCCGCTTTACCAACCAACATTGCAACAAATTCGGGAACCAGGACCAGAAATTTAGTTTAATTATTTCGTGGAGCTTTCTTCGTTTAGCACACACCGCATTTTCAAAACCCATTTGAGGGGAGAAGGCTTGGATAGGATAGTTATGGGATGCATACAAATATAATAATGAAATTGAACCTGTGTTAAAATTCATACCTTTAAGGGAGATTATATCATTGCAATTGATAACATATTTCTTTATTCCCCTCTTATAAGTTTCTTTATTATGCACAGTATAAGGAACTTAACATTAGCATATTCGCGCAGCTTTATTTTGTTAACCAGGATCGAAGGACACAGTTTACCCATTCTGTGATGTTGAGATTTTATCATTATCCTACAGCTTCATGAAACCGGATTGGTGTTGATGAAGAGAAATGGGAATGATAAAAGCAAACCCAATGGTTACACTTGAAAACAGACAATCAGAAACCCAAGATACCTCAACTATGCAAAGAAATTAAATCTTCAGGTATTCATTCCATTATCTGCAGTTTCATGGGAAAGATGGCCCACAAACGTAAACTCTCGAGTATTGGAACGCGCTGGAATTCTAGTTAATTGTAGGAATGAAAGTCGATTATGTAAGGTTTTGCCTGCTGACTTTTACACGAGATCCGAATAAACTGACATGGGAGAAAATTTATGGAACATATATAGTTGTGGTTGTCAAGGCAGTAAGTGACCACAGGTGTCTGTCTAGCACTTTTAAATGCCTACTTGAACATCTTGGCAACCTATGAGGAAAACAAGAAGAGGAAGAAAACAAGATAGATGGGGGAAGAGGAGGAACCTTTTCAAGTTTGAAAAGGAATGGGAAAAAGAGCAAAAGTCAATAGAAATGAAAATCAATAGAAAAGGACAAAGGGTATAAAAAGAACAATAATGAACAATAGCAGTTGCTGCAGTACTTGGAAACCCCTCTCATGAACTAGGATAACATACATTTAGAAGAATGGCATGATGTGAGTCAAGGGAGAGAAAAAAAAAAAATGATGCCCTACATAATTGATTGATTATATCAATTTAAGACGAAATAAACAATTAATAGGATATGATAAAAGAAAAGGACATATTGGTTTCACGAGGCTCCTGATGATGCAGGATCTGGCAGGGAAAGATTATGTAGTGTTACCCGCAATATATGGAATGGTTGTTCCTCCGACTCAAACCCACGTCCACCAGGATGCAAGCGTCAAACCATACCATTGCGCAAAGTGACACCTCAATTAGTAGGATATGATATTTAACTCAAGAGCACATGGAAACACCAATCTGTATGGTGTAGACTACATATCCTGTACTATGTCTACTTGAAATGTTTTCACTTGCTTTACCATTCTATGAGTGCACACTTTATAAATTATCACATGTAATTGCTACTTAAACTACATAACGGTTGAAAATGACTTATTATGCAGACAAAAATAGAACTCATGAGTGCAGCAAAGCTTAGCCATAGCCAGTGGAGGACCCAGAAAATATTTTTAGGGGAGAGAAAATACATTAGAAATTTCAGGGGGAGCGAAAATACACTAATTTAAATCTAAGGAGAGCATTGTATAAATTTGTATAAAAACAATGTGGCTAGCAAGCATTGAACCCATGACCTCTTGAGTAAAAGGTTTATACTTAACCAATTGAGCCAACAAATCATCTAGTGTATAAGGAAACAAAATTAAATATATCATAACATAAAAGAGTATATATAGGAGTATAGGGATCAGCTTAGAGTGGATCCGCCCCTTGTAACGACCCGCTCCGGCAACCCGGAGGACCGATTTAAACGGCACAAGTGTAGCTATTCAACCCGCCTTGCTCAGCGAGATGGCTCGTTCGATGCAAAGGCATTTATGTTGGGATCTTCAATGGAGTCAGACTTAGGCTATCAGAGGCGCGTCCGGAGTCTCGCTCGACCGATGCGATACATCGCTAAGGTGGGTGGCCCCGGTGAACCTGTCTCTACTTAGCTGCACACTAAGAAAATGAATGTTACATGCTAGTTTACAGGCGATAACCTTTACATGCTAATAAAAGAGATGAACGCACATAGCTAAGGGGATAACCCCGCCTTGTCATTGTATAGAACATGAAGATCTTACTTGCTATTTGCGTAGTCAGGATTGTTGAGTTGGAATGTAGTAAACTTCTTTCATATATGCCGTAAAGTAGTGTGAGTTCACACTGAGGTGTTGTACCGCACGGAACATGACACGGGATGGAGTAAAATCATGTTGCATGCATAGACGAGGAAGGCTATGAAGTAGTCGTTCCGAGTCAGGAGATGGAAGGAAAGGTAGTAGGAGCAGCTCTAGGCAGCGGCGAGTGCAGGACCAAGGCGGCGCGGGGGTGACTGTCGACCACGGGGAAGGTGGCGCTCCACCTGGCAGGGGTGATCGAGGGTGTCGGAGAGGGTCGTCGGGAACCGGATAGTCAGTTTTGAACGGGGGGGGTCAGGTTTTAATGCGGGATCAGTGATGGCGGTTGCAGGCGGTTAGGGTGGTGGTCTGGTGACCTGAGGGCAGTGCTGTGGCGTCAGGCGACGTTCGAGCAGTGGTAGTGGCGGCTTTAGGTGGTGGTGGGGTGGTTGTGAAGCCGGAGGGGGTGAGGGCTCGGTTTGGAGGTAGGGAGATCGGCTAGGGTTTGAAGGGAGGGTGATGAATAATGAGTTAGGGTTTAACATAAGGAGCATGTATATTTATATGGGGAATTGATGGGCTGGCCTAGGGACTTGGCATGTCCGACTTTGTTGGGGTGGGGCTGGTCCAAACGAAGAGTGTATGTGGGCTTGGTTAAGTTCTGTTTGTGGTGAGGTTGGCCTCAATTTAATTAATTAAATGCAGTGCCCTAGACGTTCTCTTTACCCGAATATCGCGTAGTTAAGATGTGACGCAATGACGAGTATCTAAGGTTACTCAATGGTCAGGAGGGGTAGTCTCGCATGTCTACGAAATGTTCGTGACCTTGGGAGGAAGATAACTACTGGTATGGTGTCCCAATCTCGTAGCAACGGTAATGGGGAATAAGGCATAAGATTTGACGTACCTTATTCAAGATTAAATCCAAATTAATCATAGTCTCTTGATTTAATTCAATTTAATCCTAAATTGGTTGAGGGGATTTACAAGTCCAGGAAGTTCGTGCGAGTCCAAGCAAGCAGGTGACAGCAAGCGTTCCAGAAGTTCTACGTGAACTTGCTGGTTCCTGCGAGCAGATCGTGTGGGACGAATCTTGCTTTGAGCAACGGTGATCGTCATCACCCCAGCAAGAAGAGTTTATTCTTCTTCTTCCTCTTCTCTTTTGTAAGTTGTAAACTTTGTTCTGTCCATTTGCAACTGCGATTGCAAGAAAAAACGAGAAGATGGTTTTCTCTGATTCATTTGTTATCATGTTTCAAGTTGTAATTAGATCCTATATATATTTTCTTGTTGGATCGAGTGATATCAGGAAGGGAACTCTTGTGTGAACTCTTGATCTCGACTTCAACTCAGGTTCTACCATCTTTGATTAAGCCTCGGGGATAACAATCGCAAAACAAGATCTGAGTAAGATGAAGAACAACCGTGCAAGTCTTCTCGACACAAGTTTTCACAAAGTTGAGGAGATAAACGAGCTACACTTCTATCATTTGGATGAGGAAGGAGTCCTCTGTCAAGTGATGGACGTGTGTTGCCAGATCTTGGATCTACCATTCTTGCGGATGGAGGTGGACTTGAGGCTAGCGTCGTTGGAGACGCACATTCCAAGAGGGAGGAAGACGACATCTCTGAGTTCTGGTTCTTGGTCATCACATGCACTTTACTACACGCACTCCTGTGACTGCAACTTCCTCAAGTCCAGAACCAATGTCCCATCTTTCCAGATCTTCTGCTTGATCCTTGTTCGCCATCGAGACCTTTATTCAACGAAAGACTCGATCTTGGTGAACAATCCTTCCTAGAGCACACGTGGCTTAATGCATCAGTGTCCATCCACCAGTCAGCAACCACGCCCAATGACTTAACCTGCGCAATTACAACAACCAAGTTAAGTAATCAAAGTAACAAAGTTAAGCTATTACCTTGCTATTTTGGTTTAAAATTGGATCTACAATCCTTATTCTCATGGTCCTTTATGCTTGAAGAGACATGCGCCATTTTGCACGCCGCCCGAATCGTACCCCCGCAAGGAGCCGCAAGGGCTCGACCCGCGGGAGATACGAATTGGGTCAGCTTGGCAGCAGGACCGGGTGCTCTGCCGAGCACGACGAGGCGAATCGCTCGTTCTGCCGTCCTTTCCAGCATTTCGTGGCCGGGCGACGGGTCGCGACGCACGCAGCAGGGCGGCAGCGAAGAGCTAAAGCTTTAGCTTTTAGATCGAGAGATCTAATCATATTGATATTATTAGCATTCTCTTTATTAAGAAAATTTTCCCAGAGATTGAAGTCAATGGGATGATCTGTATCTTCGAGGGCAAGGTCAATATTGTCAAGTGTCGTGCTGGCAATCTCTAGGTCTAGCACATTTTCCTGCTGCGAAGCTGACCCAATTCGTATCTCCCGCGGGTCGAGCCCTTGCGGCTCCTTGCGGGGGTACGATTCGGGCAGCGTGCGGCAGCCTCGGGTGCGGCCGTGTCGGCACGAGTGGTTTTATTAGACCCGCTAGCCTCGGCAGGCTCCCTGCTTCCATACAGCCAACCGCCGACGCTACGGTCCCGTCAGTAGGTTCCCGTCCACGCCGGCGACACCCTCGTTTGCCTGTGCATCAAACCCGGTCGCATTTGGGAAATGCCACATTGCGGATGTTCTGAGCCGTCCCTTTCACCTCGTGCGGTAATGGGAGGGCACTCGAACTCGTGCCACTCGATGCCCCCGAGTCACAGCCCTCCGTCGGCTTGTTTGGACCGGCTGGGCACTCGGTGCGCGCGTGTGTAGGGCCTGCAGATGCGGTGGACGCGGAGGGGCGCGGGGGACTTTCGGCCCCCAGCCCCGGACCCGAACGGTTGCTCTGTGCCGCTCTCGATGACACGACCGTCGAGCATGACGAGGCGAATCGCTCGTTCTGCGCACTGTGCGATGCGACCGAAATGCGTCGCAGCGGAGATGCGATGACGACCCCGGACGAGCTAAATTCGTCGCCTCGCTCAGTGCGACGCGACCCGCCCCTCGCCCCGTGGCCTCACATAGCTAGCTTCGCACGAGGGTCCATGGTGCAACTTTCGTTATTGTTGCACCGAGTGCGGCAACGATAGGGTCGGGTCGGGGGGATTTCGTTCGCACCGCGGTGCCTTTTGTCCGCTCGCATTTCGTTGCCCGCCTCAAATTCCAGCCCAACACACTGCTTCCCCCTATAATAGATTTGCAGTTTTATTGTGGGGCTGACTCCGGGGGTCCAAAGTGCTCGAGGAGCTTGTCATTTTTAGAGGAAACTTGCCAAACCCCCCGCCCGCGCGGGGGCAAGGAGCAGCCACGAGACGCTGCTGTTTCTGTCGCAAAAACTGCTGCAACGCAGCGCACCGCACCCCTGGAATCCCTCGCCTCGTTCGATACAAAGGCATTTATGTTGGAATCTTCAATGGAGTCAGACTTAGGCTATCAGAGGCCCGTCCGGAGTCTCGCTCGCTCGATGCGATACATCGCTAAGGTGGGTGGCCCCGGTGAACCTGTCTCTACTTAGCTGCACACTAAGAAAATGAATGTTACATGCTAGTTTACAGGCGATAACCTTTACATGCTAATAAAAGAGATGAACGCATATAGCTAAGGGGATAACCCCGCCTTGTCATTGTATAGAACATGAAGATCTTACTTGCTATTTGCGTAGTCGGGATTGTTGAGTTGGAATGTAGTAAACTTCTTTCATATATGCCGTAAAGTAGTGTGAGTTCACACTGAGGTGTTGTACCGCACGGAACATGACACGGGATGGAGTAAAATTATGTTGCATGCATAGACGAGGAAGGCTATGAAGTAGTCGTTCTGAGTCAGGAGATGGAAGGAAAGGAAGGTACTCGGGATATGCAAATCACCGAGGCAGTCTCTAATCAGGGAGCTGCATAAAGAAGAAAAGATCCGAGTGTAGTCCTCGGCAAAGATTGATCCGAGAGTTGTCCTCGGCTAGGATTGGAAGTAGGGGAGTAGTTGCATGGTCACGGACAACTTGTTGCGCACCAGGTAGAGAGAGTCCTCGACACGATTGCTGAGGCATCTGAATCGTGTCGGCCCGGGAGGACAGTGCCAGTGTAGTCCTGGCGGTGCGCTAGCTGATGACTAGCGGGCGAGAGCGGGACATCCAGCAAGGCTTGCTACCGACCTGGATGGGCACCGACTCGCTAGACGGTTGGGAGGCCCAGCAAGGCTAGCAACCAAGCTGGAAAGACAACCGTCCATCGCAGATTATGTCCAATATGGCTAGCAGAGCCTGTGACCTTCATATAGATAAGTCATGTTTGCATAGCGGCTATCCGCATTAAGAAAAGGAGAAACGGGAAGGAGTGCGTTTGCACGACATTTTGCATAAGTAGAATGGATGCATGGTATCACACATAGTTCTAGTAAAATGGGTCTTGTGAGGCAGAGGCACGGTATAACACTTGGGTTTCATAGTTGCTCCTTGTTATTCCGTAGATTATTGTTTATATTGCTGCATATAACTGGGAAGGCCGAATGGTAAGAAATGGTAAGGTGAACTCAATTGTTCATTATTATGACACTCTTGAGCTGACACGGAGATTACTTTCTTTATATTGCCACGTAACTGATCCTAAGGTAAAAGAATAGAAAGACAACGAAACCAGTCAGTGCACATAACTAATGAACGTACTTGTTATGTGGCATGGGCGAGTGGCCTCCCCACCAGTGCATTCAATGTACTGACACCCATCCAGTCTGCATGCAGGGTGCAGGGGGAACTCGTACGGATTCGAAGATCGCTTAACGCAATGAGGCGCCGGACCGCACTTGGCATCTTGGAGCGTGGCGCACGGATCTGGAGCTCACATATATGAGACATAATGTAAGGGACCATAATCATCCAGATCGTTTGTATTGGTTCTAAGCCTAAGGGCATATTCATTGTAAGAGAGAGAGAGCATGAGCGATTTGTAATCTCGGCCTAGCGCCGCTTGTAATCTTTACTTAATATCAATAAAGAGCTTGATTTGGATTCAATACTTGTGTTCGTTTTATGTTTTCGCTATGACGACTCTGTGAACTAGTTATCAACGGCCGTTTCGGTATTTGCCTCGCGCGGACGCAAACCCAGGCTCGCGCGGCATCGCAACCCGATGGAAACGTACATCCCGCGGGAGCGCTGGCGCAGTGATTCGCGCCTAGCGGGGACGGCCGATTCCGGCGGAAGATCGGGGCATGACACCCCTGGCCATAGCCATCACGATATTGAGTAATAAAAAAAAAAGAAATTGACACTCCACGATTAGTTTGGGTGTGTTTGTGTGTGCATGTGGACATTACATATTGAAGACGAGAATAAAACTCATGATTGTAGTAAAGCTTAATCATAAACTGTTCACCTCACCATCCATCATGATATTGAGGAAAATAAAAAAAAGTGACTCTCCACCATTAATATGTGTGTATTTGGATACCATAAACTTTAATATCTGAGTCATATTCGCTTTAAAGTTGTCCAAGAAAGCAATAGGAAGCAAGGGGACCTGAGCCACCCCAACTTAATCTAAGCAGGCATGATTAAGCACGCCAATACTCACTCAACAGTTTGCTATTTATACACCTTTTTACTTATATATGTTCATAATGAGTACAAGTTTAGAGAAAAAGAGGAAGATAATAATAAAATATAAAATTTCAATACAATAGATACCAAAAACCTTTATTCCTCCTGTTTCTACTTTATTTTATCTCATTTCCCTTTAGGACGACTACTTACAAACAGCCATTGCCTACTGAAAGACCACTCAAGCTAACAGTCACCACTGGCCGCCTCCCTCACCAGTTGCGAATGCCCGTCAAGAGGACCATTTTCATGTTTGAAACGAATCTGACACTATACTTCCTTGACATGCATGTTGGCATGTTCCACACGTGTCTAGATCCCAAAGCCGCCCAAAAACATGGGTGAAAGTGAGTTAGCATGCTCGCTCATGTGTCTAATATAATTGAGATATGAGAAAATACATTTTATCATACAATAGGTGCTTTCTATACTTTTTGGAACCTAGTTACTATCAACACCATATATAAATATTAATGTTATTAATATCTAATATATATAATATGTATATAGATATGTGCTCAAATAAATGCAGAATAAAACTAGAATATTTCACCTATCTTGAAGAAGGATATATAGTAGATCCAACCATGAGTATTCATTAGGCCATGTATTGATCACTTATACATGATTAAAAAACAAAATACCCACATCAGTCATGACCAAGAGCCCAGTTTGTCTTCCATTACATGAGAAACCAAAATGATTCCTGAGACTCCCATACATCTATAGTGAACTTCATACAATTATGTGGCATCCTGTATGTAAGCATGCCTACACACCTCATGGATATAAAATTCTTGAATCCAGCTATCATGGGCTTACATTTACTTGCCATGCAAATATTTCACTTGACACCACCAATCAGATGGCACTAATAATTAAAAAAACAACAATAGAAAATGACGAAAATAGGAGTTATGAGGCTATATCAGGTATAAATTGAAACAGGAATAATAGTGCTCGATGAAACAACTATGAACTAGCATTTGTTACTTGTAAATTACAGGGTACATTTATAGTAAAGGTTACACAAGGTGGTCACAACTATATTTAAAGTTAAAAAATAATGTTTACAACTTTCATGCTTCAACCGCACAAGAAGAAGGCAAGAAGGGACGATGAACTTACCGCTTCTTTGGCCTGCAGTTTTTCAGCCCATCCATTCATAACGTATGGATCATTGACAGCTACGCAGATCACCGAATCAATACCCTTAGCTTTAAACTTGTCAATGTTGTTCTTGTAGCTTGGAACATGCTGTGCTGAACAAACGCTCCCTGGCAATGTTTCATATAATGGATCTTTTATTCATGACAAGAAAGCAACTCCAAGTAATTAAACACAATACAAAAGGTAACACTGAGAACCACTCCAGATCACTTTTGGACGACTATTTAACTGTGTAAATCAGGGGTTGCCAGAGCCGGATTCTATAGTCCCTCCAGGTTCCAGAACCAGTCCGCGCATCCCCAAATGTGAGGGTTCATGTCTAAATTCTTCGGAATTCAGAGTATTGGTCCCAAGCAAAGGAGAAGTTCATAAATATGTGTAACATAGATAAAAAGGGGAAGTTATCATGAACCTGAAGGGGCTACTACCATCTGCCCTATCTCTCTCCTCTCATGGAAGTGTAAATGGCTGAATGTTTATGAGTTGTTAAAGAGGAGCAGCTGTTAGTAATCCATTCCAGTAGCTCTTGCTTTGGGACCAGTTCACATCCCATCTACCATAGCATATCATATATCGCTAAACTAATGTATCTCGTACCTGACTGAAAACTAAAACGCACCGTGAATCTGGTAACGTCGAACAACAAGACTACGCAAATACGGATACCACCTTTGAAACTCACAAAAACACGATTTTTCCAAGTGAAGCAGGACACGTCAGTTGAATAAAAAAATTGACATTCAAAACGTCAGATCCACGCTCACTTCTTGGGCATTTTCTTGACTCTCCGAAATTCTGACCCATAAAAGAAACTTGTTATTATATCCAACTTGCAAAAGTTTCCTTTCGACATCACGACCAATCCACTCACCGCACTCCAAAAGCTTTCTCCCACCACTTCAGTCATCATGTTTCAATTATACACGCCAGACTTCCTATCCCTCCATAAAGACAAATGATTCGCTCCTAGACACTAGGTAACTTCTCCATTTGATCTCTCCTTCAAACTTCAAACCTTCTCTCCACGTATGTCATAGAGATTGGAAATTTATAAGGGCACTACAAAGTTTACTCAGGGCTAGTCCAGGATTGGAACTAGCCCATCAATGAAGGAAGTTTACTCACACTAGTCCATTTTTTACTCATACTAGCCCAAACTCCAGCGGAGTTCTCCTCCCTCCTCCCTTTCTTGCCGGAGCCCTCCTCCTCCACCTCCTCCCCCGTCCTCCACCACCGCCTCCCGTCGCCGCCGTCGCCGCCTCTGCCTCCTCCCCCGCCTCCCGCCGTCTCCTTCCTCTCCCGTTCCTCCGTCTCGTACCCCCTTTCGGTGACCCCCTTACGGTGCTCGACTACCTCGGCATCCGTCCGCCGCGACACTCCTCCCTCCCTTCCTTCCTCCGTCGCTACCACCAGGTCCTCCACTCCGCCGCCGGAAGACATGAATAATAACACAATGACAAAGAAAAATAACATCACACAGAAAACCAAAAAAGAAAAAGAAAAAATAGAAGAACTGTGACATATATGTTGATTTTTAGGAATGTTAAAATTTTGACAGTCCTACCAATTGGAAGGACTGTCAAAATTTTGACAGTCCTAAAAATTCAACATATATTTTTAGGACTGTCAAAATTTTGACAGTCCTACCAATTGGAAGGACTGTCAAAATTTTTACAGTCCTAAAAATATATGTTGAATTTTTAGGACTGTCAAAATTTTGACAGTCCTTCCAATTGGTAGGACTGTCAAAATTTTGACAGTCCTAAAATTTATTTTCTGTTAATTTATTTTGTTAATTGGTGGGGGGCCAATTTATTTTGTTAATTTTATGTTTTATTTAAGAAAATATATTTTAACGAAATAAAATTAAAATAAATTAACAATAAATTTACTGTATCGAAATTTTAAAATTAACAAAAAATTAAAATAAATTAACTCAGTGGTCCATATGTATCAAAATTTCAAAATGTCCCAAATTTCTATCCTTAAAATTTGTTAAAGTATTCTGTTATTTAAAATAGTAAATTTATTATTGGTACATTAAATATTTTGTAAAAAAAATACAAAAAGTAAAATTTGGAGGTCGAAATATCAATTTTTTGCGATTCTAAAAATTTGGGAAGTCCGTCAAACGGTGATAATACTTTTCTATACGACCATTTTGGCACAAACTGGGCCTTGTTTCGATCTCCCAGTCAAAAGTTATGATACTTTAAAGTATTATATTTTATATTTTTGCCTGTAATATGTACGTCTTACTTCGGATGAAAATTCTCTCTACACGAATTGTGTTACTCTCGTCGAAATCATACAAATCGACCTATTGTGTGACGAAAAACGATTTGAAAACAAATAGTTATGGTCGTTCGAAATCTGATCAACGGCAGACGTAATATTCATACGGTAGATTTCTTTTTTTCTTTTTGGTTCAATGATAACATATTTTATTTTGGATGCTAAACTAAATCAAAAAAATAAAAATCCAAAACTAACTAAATAGATAAAAACTAAAAAAAATCCTGACAATTAAAATGGGGACTGTCAAAATTTTGACAGTCCTCATTGTTTGTGGGACTATCAAAATCCTGACAGTCCTAGTTTTATATAAAAATTTTAGTGGGTTAAAATTAGGACTGTCAAAATTTTGACAGTCCACATAGCTTGTAGGACTGTCAAAATTATGACAGTTGTAGAAGCATAAAAAATACGCTGGATAGCTCTACGCAGCATGTTGATACAGGGCAGCGTAAACAGAGGACCTCAGAGCCATCAACGTACAACAGAGCTTTTCCGCTGAGCACAGCGTAAAATATAAAGCTCAAGGACCATCCGCGTAATGCAGTATGACCAGGCTGCTTCAGCGTAAAAAGGGTGCTACATCGCCTTTATGGCGTAAAACTCATCCGCTCTCAATGTAGCATTGAAGTGTACGAGGAACGCTTCGTATTTTTCGAAATGAACCTGTCAGATCATGCAATGAACCTGACGTCTGGACTCCTGACAAAGAGTACTGCACGGCTACCCAGGCGACGGCTATAATGATGGCGCGGCACTGCAACCCAGGCTGTCATTTACTGCCATTTCCTTGGCGTAGACCGCTTTTACGCATACAAAGGAATACGCCGCCTAGTTTTACACAGGCAGATGTGAGCTGTTTACGCTCCGCAGAAGACAAACAGCCTGCCACGTCAAAATCTGCTCTTCGTATAGGGCTCGAGGTACGTCTCTGCATTTAATGCGCAGAGCGGTGACAGGTTCTCGAGGCACGTCTCTGCATTTAATGTGCTGAATACTGACAGATGCCCGAGGCACGTCTCTGCATTTTATGTGCAGAAGAGTGACAGGCCTTCAAAACACGCATCTGCATTTAATGCGCAGGATAATGGCAGATCTCTGCATTTAATGCAGGAGATTTGATTAAATGTCACCGAACCGTCGTCTAGTGATATTCCCTTTGCGTAAACTGCTCTTACGCATACTGTCATGACCCAGTCCCAAAATATCGAGGAACTGGACACGTGGCAATGGCCAGCAGCACGCACCGATGGACATCCCAATTTAATGGAACCATCAGGGCGCACTTAAGCTGTAAAATAAGGTCTACGACAACATGCCACAACTAATCTCATCCATAAAAGATAAATATAATCAACTGCATAATGAAATAGAAATAAGTAGCAACAAGTCTCAACAAGTAAGTCGGAGAAACAATCCGACATAAGTCTGAATACACTGGCTCAATAGGCCAGGAACAAAAGAGTCAAACCTAAAGTAAATACTGAGTACGAAATCAGGTACTCAGGAAAAGTCTTCAGCAGTCACCTCGTCCTCGGGGTTCGGTTCTGTTCCAGTATCAAGTCCAGCAATAGCTTCAGCTCCTGTCCTGTAAACCTCGGGATAATGCTCCTCAGCTAAACCTGGGGACATAATCCGGATCCAGGTCCTCAGGGGACAGCAAGGTACAGAAAATACAAGCCATAATAATGCAGTGCAGCAGATAATGAAATAAATAGGGTAAGTATGTAACCATCTGTGTGAAATGCAAGTGAGAGCATCACTAAAACTCAGGCTGAGACCGCTACAAGCTCTGTGTCGGGGAGCCGATAGCAGTAATAACAGGTAAAGGGTCTAGCTCTGCTGGAGAGTCTACAACCTCACAATAGTAGTGGATATATATATATATATGGATCAGCCTGTAGCCTGTGTGTCTCTCTCCACCCAATGTAATCACGCATATCATGACCGTAACGTCTCATGTCCATGTCAACGGGATCATAGCTAATGCAACAAGTCATAGAATATCTAAGAATATAATATCTATGTCAATCATGTATCCTACACAGAATCACCATGAATATCTCAGGAAGATTCTGTCTGCATGAATAGTGTCAAGTGTCCTGGGTCCTTATGTACTTGATAGGACAAGTACAAGAGAGTAAAGGGTACCGCATGTCCATATCTAGATGACGTATCCAACACCGCGTACGGGTTGGCACCCGACTATGATCGGACACTAAGTACGACACACGTTTCCTAGGTTGAGCATGTAAAACAGTTATATTTAATACATGTAATATGAAAATAAAGACTGCAAGTTGGCAAGGTACACTTGCCCACTGATGTATAACTAAGTCAAGGAAATAGGTAGCAAAGCTGCATGTTTTGGCGAGGTACACTTGCCTGATGTTTGAATTCCAACTACTGTTCTGTTACTCGAAAAATTTCCAGAAACGTCTCCGGATGCTGAAACAAACATTACTATCATGCTCAGAAGATATCAAATAGCTAGAAACGCCTGTCCTTGAGTCCAATTTGGACACAGGGGCGAAAATGACCATTTTGGGTCAAAACGGGGTCCGTATGTGGGCCGCTTTGCACCGAAAAATGTGTCAGGATCAAAGATCTCCAAATTTGTCTAACTTAGTGTCAATAAGTCAGAAACGCTGATACGAATCCAACGGAACTTCCAGAATTGGATTCCGATGAGCCGGTCACAAAATTGCCCGTCAAGTGGAGCCTGTGGGGCCCACGACACGCGATTTCGTCAACGTTCTCGGAATCGAACCAAACTTGGGTCACAGGACCAGCGTATTGCTACGAGTCCGATGGCACAAGTTTCGTTTCGATCCGAAAGTTATGACGCATTCCAGAAAGGACGGATACGGGATGGTGTCTGCGGATACGTGTTGATTCCGGTGTGCACGCACACCCGAATCGACTTCTGCAAAATCTCACACGTCCGTATCGATGACGCGCACGTATCTGTGAAGACCGCACGCGACCAAGTTGTCCCGTTTGGCGGGGCGGACTCGGTTCCGGGGTGAAACAGGGTGTTAGTTTTCCTGTTTTTGGATCGCGGTTCGCGATCACCACAGGACGCGATGCCCCGAGCGGTTTGCACGGGCATCGAGAGGGTCACGCAGGGTTCGCGATGCAGCAGACGAAATTGAAAACGGGGCAGCGAGGAGAGAGAAACAGGTACCTGAACAGGGCTCGAAAAACTGGAATTTCTCGTGTCCGACACGTGTCGAGCTAGGGCACGGGTTAAGGACTGTGGCCGGAGGACGGCGACTCGGCCGGAGCTGAGGCGGAGGGAGGCCGGGGACAGCGTCGCCGGGGGCTCGGGGCACGGGCGGTGCCGGCAGCGGGTCGCCGGAGGCGGAGGCGAGCGGCCGGAGTCGGGGCTCGGGCTGCTGTGGAGAAGAGGGAGGAGGAAGAAGGGGAGCTGATGGTTGTCGGTGGCGGGGCAGCTGCGGAAGGAGGTCGGCGCGGGCTCTGAGGAGGGCGGCGGGTCTCGGGCGGCTCTAGGCGGAGGTCACCGGAGTTAGGGTTAGGGTTCATATGGGGAGATGAGGGAGGAGGAAGGGGAGAGGTATTTATAGGGGGACGGCTGCGGGGGGTGGCGCCGGGACGTGACGGAGAAGGCGGAGCCGCGGGAGTCGTGGGGTGAGCGGGGCGCGGGCGAGCGACGTGGCCGGAGAACGCGGCCGGAATTCGCGGGGGTCTGCGCGTGGGGGAGATGGGGTGGTCGGGCCGGGTTCGCGGTCGGGTGCGGGTGGACCCGACCCGACCCGATAGCCCACGGGTGGGCTGGGCCCGATTGGGTGGGCCGGTACGGGCTGGGCCGGTGGGCTGGACCGGTCTAGGGTTTAGGTTATAAAAATAATTAAATAAATAAATAAATAAATAAATAAATAAATAAAAATAGTTTTTAGGTGGTTAAAAATAGGTTCGGAGTCCAATAAAATCCCAGAAAAATACCCTAAGTCCAGTTTTTAATTTTACAACATAAAATCTTATTTCCATCATATTTTAATATTAGTTATTAGCAATTAAAAATCATTTAATGACCAAAATACCTTGTTTTAATTCTTAAAAATACTGAAAAATCTCGAAAATTGTTTTTAAAATTTTTGAAAATTTAGGGTGATTACAATCTACCCTCCTTAAGAGGATTGCGTCCTCGCAATCGAAAGGTAAACTACAAAAGGGCACAAACTACGGAAATAAGAGAATGCTTAGGTTATACCTGCATCTGCGAATAAGTGTGGATAACGCTGGCGCATGATATCCTCCCGTTCCCAGGTTGATTCGCCAGGGGAGTGTTGTTTCCAAGTTACCCGAACCAGTCTGATTGTCTGCCCTCGTAGTGTCTTCTCACTGGTGTCTAGTATACCCACTGGTTGCTCCTCATATCTCAGGCTAGGGCCCACTGAAATCTCAGAATGATCAACTACGTGACTTGGGTCCGTCACGTACCGTCTCAGCTGTGAGACGTGGAATACATCATGCACTCCCTCTAAGGATGGAGGTAATGCAAGACGATAAGCCACCTCACTAATGCGCTCCAAAATGTTGAATAGCCCGATATATCTTGGGCTCAACTTGCCTCTGCTCCCAAATCGGACAGTACCTCGAGTGGGTGAGATCCTCAAAAATACGTGCTCTCCTTCTTTGAACTCCAGAGGACGTCTGTGCGTATCGGCCCAATGCTTCTGTCTATCCTGGGCTGCACGAAGATGATTCTGAATCTGCTTTACTTTCTCAACTGTCTCCGTTACCAACTCTGGACCCAGTAATTGACGTTCGCCAACGTCACTCCAGCATATAGGCGATCTGCACTTTCTTTCGTACAACGCCTCGAAAGGTGCCATTTGGATGCTTGCTTGATAGCTGTTATTGTAAGAGAACTCCACTAAGTGCAGATGATCTTCCCAAGATCCTCCAAAGTTCAGTATACATGATCGCAGCATATCCTCCAAGATCTGAATCGTGCGCTCCGATTGGCCATCTGTCTGTGGATGATAGGCAGTACTGAATTTGAGGCGGGTGCCGAGACTCTCTTGCATGCTTCGCCAAAAGTGAGACGTGAATCTCGAGTCTCTATCCGATACAATACTAACCGACACTCCATGCAATCTTACAATTTGTCGCATATACATGTCGGCTAGTACTTTCGTGGATTGTCCGACTCTAAATGGCAAGAAATGTGCCGACTTAGTGAGCCGATCCACGATAACCCATACTGCATCTTTTCCACTGGGGCTTCTTGAAAATCCGGTGACAAAATCCATGATAATATGCTCTCACTTCCATTCATGTATGGGAAGCGGCTGCAACATACCTGCAGTCCTTTGGTGCTCGGCCTTTACTTGCTGGCAGACTAAACATTTTGCCACAAATCGGGCAATCTCCCTTTTCATTCCATGCCACCAATAATACTGCCTTAAGTCTCGGTACATCTTGGTTCCTCCTGGATGAACAGAGTATATGGAGCTATGTGCTTTCGTCATTAACTCCTGCCTCAATTCTCCATTTGGAACATATAGGCAATTTTCGCACCTTAATGTCCCGTCCTCATGGATGCGAAGTCCTGTCTGCATGCCTGCTTCTGTTCTCTCTTTCAGCCTTCGAAATCTGGCATCAGTAGGCAAAGCTTCTTTGATCCTCTCCACAAGCGATGACTTAACTTCGATGTTAGCCAGCAAGCCATTTTGTCCAGGTAAAACAACCTCTATCTGGAGATCTTGTAGGTCTTGTAATAGCTGAGGCTGCTCTGTCAAGAAATAAGCCGTGGGTTTCCTGCTGAAGGCGTCGGCTACAACATTTGCCTTCCCCGGGTGGTACTGCAGATCTATATCAAAGTCCATCATCAACTCAAGCCAACGCCTTTGCCTCATGTTGAGCTCCTTCTGAGTATATACATACTTCAGACTCTTATGATCAGTAAAGATTTCGACCTTCTCTCCATACAGATAGTGCCTCCAGATCTTCAGTGCAAATATTACTGCAGCTAGCTCCAGGTCGTGCGTTGGGTAGTTCTTCTCGTGGACCTTCAACTGCCTCGATGCATAAGCGATAACCTTGCCATGTTGCATCAAGACACAACCTAGTCCACTACCGGACGCATCACTATAAACAATAAAATCTCCTGACCCTGAGGGAAGAGTCAAGACTGGTGCTGTTGTTAGACGCCTCTTCAATTCTTCAAAGGCCTTCTGGCATCCTTCTGTCCATATAAACTCCTGATCCTTTCGAGTCAGCTTCGTCATTGGCACTCCAATCCTTGAAAATTCTCTACGAACCGTCGGTAATACCCAGCAAGTCCGAGAAAACTTCTTACTTCTGCAACAGATGTAGGTGTAGGCCAAGTTTTTATTGCAGTGACCTTCTCTGGATCCACTGACAGTCCTTCTCCTGAGATGATATGTCCCAAGAATGACACCTTGTCCATACAGAACTCACATTTGCTGAGTTTGGCATACAACTTCTCCCGTCTCAAGGTTTCTAGCACAATCCTGAGGTGCTCCTCGTGGTCCTTGGAATAGACTAGAATATCATCAATAAATACAACCACAAATTTATCCAAGTACTGATGGAAGACTCCGTTCATCAAGCTCATGAATACGGCTGGCGCGTTGGTTAAACCAAATGGCATTACTAGGAATTCATAGTGTCCATACTTAGTTCTGAAGGCCGTCTTCGGTATATCTTCCTTCTTTACCCTAATCTGGTGATAACCGGATCTAAGGTCAATCTTTGAGAATACCCTAGCACCACTCAATTGGTCAAATAAGTCATCAATGCGTGGTAAGGGATACCGTTTCTTAATGGTTACAGCATTTAGGGCTCTGTAATCAATGCACAAGCGTACAGTTCCATCCTTCTTTGGTACAAAAAGTATAGGTGCCCCCCAAGATGAAACACTGGGCCGGATAAATCCTTTCTCCAGAAGATCGTCAACTTGCTCTTTCAACTCCACTAACTCCTTAGGTGCTAGCCGATATACCGATGAAGTGATAGGTTCGGCTCCTGGAGTTAGGTCTATTGTGAACTCTATTTCCCGATCAGGTGGTAAACCTGGAAGATCATCAGGAAATACATCCACAAACTCCGATATGACTCTTGGGTAACCTGACTCCTCCTCTACAGATAATACCCTAAGAGTTGGCTGGACACCTTGCTCTACAGCTCCCCGAAGAAATTTAAACTCAGGAAGGCTAGGGGGTCTAAATATCACTTTTCCAAGCCGGCAATCAAGTGTCGCATGGTACTGACTTAACCAGTCCATACCAAGTACAACATCATAATCAGACATAGAAAAGATCAGAAATTGGGCTCGCATCTCTCTGCCACAGACTACTACCGAACATGATCTACAGATATCACTAACCGGGATAATTCTACCTCCCGTAAGAATTCTCTTCATCTTGGAGAGAGGTGCGGTAGCTACTCTATGTGTGGCTACGAAGCTAGCAGCTATGAATGAATGCGAGGCTCCAGAATTAAATAAAGCTACAGCAGGTAATAAAGCTACTAATATGGTATCTGCTATAACCTCGCCTGCAGTAGCTTCCTCCGTGACTGCTAGTGCATATGCCTGTCCTCGTCCCTGAGCTGGACCTCTCTGCTGACGAGCCTGCTGAAATAATGCTGCCTGAGGTGGTAGTGGTGGCCTGGCTCCTCCAGCTCCTGTCTGTGTTGCTCCCACAGCTGGAAGAGCTGGCCTTGGTGCAGGTAGAGCTGGTCGATTTGGAGCTATCTCTCGACGCTCCGAGCAGTCCTTTGAGAAGTGCTGGTTGGATCCACAAACCAGGCAGAGTCCCAGCTTGCGTCTACATTCCCTTTCAATGTGACCTACTTTGCCGCAGTAATGACAAGTAGGTAGGTTCTTTGATGCTGCTTTCTGAGGCAGGTTCTTCTGGGGTCGTTTGGCAGAATTCTCCTGTGATGACTTGGATTGTGCTGAGGAGAATGGACGTTTCAGACTTGACTCCCTCCGAGTAACGCGCTCCATACGACGTGCTGCAGCAAGGACGTCGGTGTATGATGTGGGCGCGACAGATCCGATTAACCTCTGGAACTCGAACCTGAGTCCATCAAAGAACTTCTCCGCCTTCTCTTCTTCGGTAGGAATTAGAGAAGGGGCGAAGCGGCTCAGGCGAATAAATTCGGCGTTATATTCCTCCACCGACATATTGCCCTGGATCAGACGGTTGAACTTGTCTCGGAGTTCTGACCGAGCAACAGCAGGGATGTACATTTCCTGGAAGAGTCTGGAGAACTCCTCCCAGGTGACTTGATC
Organism: Iris macrosiphon; assembly: GCA_036927795.1. NCBI lineage: Eukaryota > Viridiplantae > Streptophyta > Magnoliopsida > Asparagales > Iridaceae > Iris > Iris macrosiphon. The sequence continues at coordinate 49,085,807 of JAYESA010000005.1, read as the reverse complement.
ATGTCCGAGCCTCCTTTCTTCGGACAGCCACCAATGGTGCGCGTTGTCCGTCAGTTGCATCCTGACGGCAGTCATCCACTTTTCTCTTGGAAGTTCAGCGGCCTCCAACTGGTGTTGCGTGTTTGTAAGCCATTCATAAACTTCAGTTGGTCCTTCCTTGCCCGAGAAGGTACGGGGTTTGAGTTGACGAAAATCAGTGATAGATCCCGTCACTGGTCGCCTAGTTAGTGGGTTGGCCTGCTCCAATGCTGCGACTAGGCTGTTCCTTAAGTACTCGGCCTCATGACGCTGGGCCTCTTGTTGGATCTGTTGTTGGGCCTGCATCATGGCGTAAAACATCTGGAACATTTGCTGTCCGTCCATTGCCTGCCCTGGGGGAAAGACAGGCATCGATGGAGGGAACTGGGGTGGAGGCGGGATGTCATCACGCCTGAACCTGGAACTTGGCTGTCCAGATTGGTTGCTCTGAGAGGATTGTCCTCTGGTATCTGGCGTCACTCCAGTTTCACAGGTAACCACAGCTTCGGGCGGTGTACCCAAGGGATTCTTTTCACCACTTCTGGGATCCATTACTCTGCATCAAAAGAAAATAATGAGAACGCACAGAGGAATCAAACAGGATGCAATTCAAGCAATTAAATTGAATTCGACATAGAGTCCAAAAATGATTCAATCAATGGATGAGATCCTATAACTTATCCTATTTGCAGGCTTGCTCGGTCCCTAAGTTGAAACCTAACAATTTAGTCGTTGACCTGCATGGGCTACCACAAAAATTATGTCACGCCCCAGTCCCAAAATATCGAGGGACTGGACACGTGGCAATGGCCAGCAGCACGCACCGATGAACATCCCAATTTAATGGAACCATCAGGGCGCACTTAAGTTGTAAAATAAGGTCTACGACAACATGCCACAACTAATCTCATCTATAAAAGATAAATATAATCAACTGCATAATGAAATGGAAATAAGTAGCAACAAGTCTCAACAAGTAAGTCGGAGAAATAATCCGACATAAGCCTGAATACACTGGCTCAATAGGCCAGGAACAAAAGAGTCAAACCTAAAGTAAATACTGAGTACGAAATCAGGTACTCAGGAAAAGTCTTCAGCAGTCACCTCGTCATCGGGGTTCGGTTCTGTTCCAGTATCAAGTCCAGCAATAGCTTCAGCTCCTGTCCCGTAAACCTCAGGATAATGCTCCTCAGCTAAACCTGGGGACATAATCCGGATCCAGGTCCTCAGGGGACAGCAAGGTACAGAAAATACAAGCCATAATAATACAGTGCAGCAGATAATAAAATAAATAGGGTAAATATGTAACCATCTGTGTGAAATGCAAGTGAGAGCATCACTAAAACTCAGGCTGAGACCGCTACAAGCTCTGTGTCGGGGAGCCGGTAGCAGTAATAACAGGTAAAGGGTCTAGCTCTGCTGGAGAGTCTACAACCTCACAATAGTAGTGGATATATATATGGATCAGCCTGTAGCCTGTGTGTCTCTCCCCACCCAATGTAATCACGCATATCATGACCATAATGTCTCATGTCCATGTCAACGGGATCATAGCTAATGCAACAAGTCATAGAATATCTAAGAATATAATATCTATGTCAATCATGTATCCTACACAGAATCACCATGAATATCTCAGGAAGATTCTGTCTGCATGAATAGTGTTAAGTGTCCTGGGTCCTGATGTACTTGATAGGACAAGTACAAGAGAGTAAAGGGTACCGCATGTCCATAACTAGATGACGTACCCAACACCGCGTACGGGTTGGCACCCAACTATGATCGGACACTAAGTACGACACACGTTTCCTAGGTTAAGCATGTAAAACAGTTATATTTAATACAGGTAATATGAAAATAAAGACTGCAAGTTGGCAAGGTACACTTGCCCACTGATGTATAACTAAGTCAAGAAAATAGGTAGCAAAGCTGCAAGTTTTGGCGAGGTACACTTGCCTGATGTTTGAATTCCAACTACTGTTCTGTTACTCGGGAAATTTCCAGAAACGTCTCCGGATGCTGAAACAAACATTACCATCATGCTGAAAAGATATAAAATAGCTAGAAACGCCTATCCTTGAGTCCAATTAGGACACAGGGGCAAAAATGACCATTTTGGGTCAAAATGGGGTCCGCATGTGGGCTGCTTTGCACCGAAAAACGTGTCAGGGTCAAAGATCTCCAAATTCATCCAACTTAGTGTCAACAAGTCAGGAACGCTGATACGAACCCAACGGAACTTCCAGAATTGGATTCCGATGAGCCGGTCACAAAATTGCCCGTCAAGTGGAGCCTGTGGGGCCCACGACATACGATTTCGTCAACGTTCTCGGAATATTGAACCAAACTTGGGTCACAGGACCAGCGTATTGCTATGAGTCCGATGGCATTAGTTTCGTTTCGATCCGACGTGTGTACACAAAGTTATGACGCGTTCTAAAAAGGACAGATACGAGACGGTGTCCGCGGATACGCGTTGATTTCGGTGTGCACGCACACCCGAATCGACTTCTGCGAAATCTCACACGTCCGTATCGACGACGTGCACGTATCTGTGAAGAACGCACGCGACCAAGTCATCCCGTTTGGCGGGACGGACTCGGTTCCGGGGTGAAACAGGGTGTTAGTTTTCCTGTTTTTGGATCGCGGTTCGCGATCACCACAGGACGCGATGCCCCGAGCGGTTTGAACGGACACCGAGAGGGTCACGCAGGGTTCGTGATGCAACAGACGGAATTGAAAATGGGACAGCGAGGAGAGAGAAACAGGTACCTGAATAGGGCTCGAGAAACTAGAATTTCTCGTGTCCGACACGTGTCGAGCTAGGGCACGGGTTAAGGACTGTGGCCGGAGGACGGCGACTCGGCCGGAGCTGAGGCGGAGGGAGGCCGGGGACAGCGTCGTCGGGGGCTCGAGGCTCGGGCGGTGCCGGCAGTGGGTCGCCGGAGGCGGAGGCGAGCGGCCGGAGGCGGAGGCGAACGGCCGGAGTCGGGGCTCGGGCTGCTGTGGAGAAGAGGGAGGAGGAAAAAGGGGAGCTGGTGGTCGTCGGTGGCGGGGCAACTGCGGGAGGAGGTCGGCGCGGGCTCTGAGGAGGGCGGCGGATCTCGGGCGGCTCTAGGCGGAGGTCACCGGAGTTAGGGTTAGGGTTCAGATGGGGAGATGAGGGAGGAGGAAGGGGAGAGGTATTTATAGGGGGACGGCTGCGGGAGGTGGCGCCGGGACGTGGCGGAGAAGGCGGAGCCGCGGAGGTCGTGGGGTGAGCGGGGCGCGGGCGACGTGGCCGGAGAACGCGGCCAGAATTCACGGGGGTCTGCGCGTGGGGGAGATGGGGTGGTCGGGCCGTATTCGCGGGCGGGTGCGGGTGGACCCGACCCGACCCGACCCGATAGCCCACGGGTAGGCTGGGCCCGATTGGGGTGGGCCGGTACGGGCTGGGCCGGTGGGCTGGGCCGGTCTAGGGTTTAGGTTATAAAAATAATTAAATAAATAAATAAATAAATAAATAAATAAATAAAATAGTTTTTAGGTTGTTAAAAATAGGTTCGGGGTCCAATAAAATCCCAGAAAAATACCCGAAGTCCAGTTTTTTATTTTATAACATAAAATCTAACTTCCATCATATTTTAATATTAGTTATTAGCAATTAAAAATTATTTAATGACCAAAATACCTTGTTTTAATTCTTGAAAATACCGAAAAATCCCGAAAATTGTTTTTAAAATTTTTGAAAATTTAGGGTGATTACACATACAGGGGGATACGCTGCCCAGTTTTACACAGGCAGACGTGAGCTTCTTACGCTCCGTAGAAGGCAAACAGACCGCCACGTCAGCAGTTGCTCCTCGTACAGGATTTGAGGCGCGTATCTGCATTTAATGCGCAGAATGATGGCAAATCTTCAAGACACGTCTCTGCATTTAATGCGCAGGATTGGGGCAGATCTCCGCATTTAATGCAAGAGATTTGATTATATCTCCAAAAGCTGTAATTTCGGCTAAGACGTCCACATCATCTCGGCTTCTACGCCCACTCGACTTCTACGCCCACTCGGCCTCTATGACCACTCGGCTTCTACGCCCACTCGGCTCCTACGCCTACTCGGCTTCTATGTCTACTTGGCTTCTACGCCAGGGTGACAGTTATTGGCTTCTACGCCAACCTCTTCTACACAAAGGATAACTACCTACGTGGCTTCTACGTCGTGATCTTCGCAGCAGTTATACGCGTTGTCCCTTAGTTGGACACGCGTCACATGCTCACTCAAAAGGTCATCTATACGCAGGCAATGGTTATTGTAACCGTCGTGTAAAAGGTGCTGTACTTTCCACTACTCGGTTTCTACACCGACTGAGTGGTCACTGTCACTAAAACTCTATAAATAGAGACCTCTATTGACAGAGGTCAAAGGTCGAAGAATTGAAGGGGACGAAAAAAGGAGAAATCGGGAGAGAAAACGGTCGAGAGAGAGAAGAATCCAGAGCTCAGGCAAAGAGAAGTGATCGACGACTTTGGCATCGGGCATCCACTCTCTTTAGCAACCTTCGAAGCTGCTTTCTATCTTACGGACGTTGAGAAGACCCACGTCGATCCCCACAATCATTCGTCCCAGTATCCCATCCACCAGCAAACGCAAAATCACCGTTCCCACTTTTAAGGTTAGGGTTTGCACCGGTCATACGGACGATATATATATATATTTGGTGCCCTTCTTAATAGGACTGTGGCAACCGTGTCAAAGGGAGGATTCGAACCTGGTTCTACCCGCCCAGGGACCCCCTGCCGTTCCATCATTTCTACTAAACGTAGTCTACAATTCTACTGTTGGTCTTGACAACCTAGCACCTTCAAGAGAGATTTCTACCATTTCATGATCATACTCTCTGTTTTGAATAAATAGCAGCAAGAGTGGCTTCTATTTCCAGATCATACTCTATGTTCCAAATGCTAAAAGAGCCTTCTGCTATCTTTCGGTCGAAATGCTCCAGACTTCTTAGATCGATGGTGTATTAACCATAATAGTTTGTGTTTTTTTTTTATATATGTCCTTTTCATAGGATTAGAAACTAAGTTTCTAAGAGAGATTCAAACCGTGACCATCTCCATGGAAGCCCTCCATCGTAACCAACAGACCACGACCCACGGACATTAACTATACTAGTTACAATGCAAATTTGACATTAGAGGCCACTAAGTATATTTGCACACGTATTTTTATAGATTATTATTTGAAAGACTAAAACACAGTTCTAAATGTCTCTATTAACTTTAAAGAATAATTTTAATTAGTAAACATATACAAAAGTATATTTGGAAAGAAAAATTTAAAGGCTACAAGACTATTAAGAAAGACCAAAGGACAACTTCCGTAATACTGTTCCTATTAACCTTAATGAATAATTTTAATTAGTGAACATGTGCAGAGGTATATTTGAAAAGAAATTCTTTTACGATTAAACTGAACTTTTCATTATATGTTAGTATAGATAGTAAACATATGCAAATGTAAATTTGGCAAGAATTTTTTTACCATAAAGTAAAACTTTTCAGCATGAAGCTTTGGTTTTTCTCAAGCACAGGTAGCCATTGATCATTCAGAGGCAAAGAGGACACAAAGGTCAAAAAAAATATAAATTGTTGAAGTTAATGGAATATTTATATTCTCATTTCAATGGGTTAAGATGACAAGAATGACTCATAACTCTGTTTATTTGAAATAGGGTGTACAGTAAAGAATTTACACACACAATTTTGGACTTATTTGAAAATAGTTCTAGAAACTTTTCTGAAAGAAAAGAAAAAAAAATATTTAGAATTCAAGAGCTACAATTTTCTATGAAATCTCAAAAGCCTTATCAGTAAAGACTTGTTCCTTCTGCAGGAAGCTCTTCTTCCCTTACCAGGCTGCATTAAAAATAAATGTGTAAATATATAAATGTGACAAGGAGAAGTGATGGATGCTTACCTATATCTCCGACTGGCATGTTATTTTCATCTTCGTCCTCTGAAGGCATTGGACGCTACATAGAGGAGTAACAAAACAAATCAGAAAAATGAATTAATATGGGAAAATATAGATTAACAAAAGTACAGCGGTATAGTCGCTACTTTCATCTGTTCTCTCCTCCCCCTCTCTTCTTTCTCCTCTTATTTCCCCTCAGCCCATCCCTCTGCTCATCCACATCCACATACTGTACTGCATTCTGTTCCTTAATCATCATTGAAACTGTGGTAGAAAACAATCCACATCCACATACTGTACTGCATTCTGCTCCTTAATCATCATTGAAACTGTGGTACAAAACAAAATATCAAATACATGAGCATATATAAGAAACCTCATACCAAATTTGAAAAATAACCTCCACGAAAACTAACCCATTCAGGTGTATAAGTCTGATCCAAATACATATAAGGTTAAGGTTAGTAGGTCAGATTGAAAATAGCCACTGGATACCAAATTATGAATAATCACTTTATATATTTTCATAGAGCTCAAACAGTTATGCAATTATTCATTGAATGCTACAAACAAATACATAAATAAGTTAACGAATTCTTGCTTAAACTTCAATATATCACTTCTTAAATATAGTAAAATGTAAGATTTGTCTTAAAATTTTAATTTTTTGAACTGTAAAACTCAATATTCCAATCTATAATTGCCAAAACTTTCATAAAACTTTGTCACCTAGTACCTTAGCTAGGAAATTGGTACCAACGCGTAAAGGATTAACGTCTGTTCAATAGCCGATCATAAAACTTTGTCAAATATTGTATGAAGTTTTCTTATACTCCATAGTCGACATCATTCTCATGGGAGAAGACTTGTTTTCGCTTTCACTTTGAGTTAGCATCTAGGAAGCAAAGACACTCCAAAATGGTTAAAGGTCTTGTATTGAGTCTGTGTTAGTTGGACATATATTGAACATAACATAGGCACCCCTTACACTATGACAACAATTTTTAGTGTCGTCATGTCCATTTCACATCATGTGGTATTAGTCTCCTATGTAAAATTAAATAAAAGTAAATGACTTGTACGGTAGATCTCTTTGGTATAAAAACCAAAAAATTGGAGAATTCGTTAAGTTGCAGCTCCGGTAAGGTTCGCCTTCGTATACGAAACATGAGGTCCTGCCCTACAATCAATAACTAACGGAGTTACAGACACTCCTAGACACTCCTAAAAATATTCTAGTACACATTATCCTGTCCGGGTCGCCGTGTCCTTACATTGTTGTGGTGTCTATGTCTATCGCATGTCGGGACAATGTCGGGATGGGCGCAACATCTGCGTCCTTGTCCCCTCATGGACGTGTTGAGCATAGATGATGATGATGGTAGCGTATGAAGAAGAAGATACTGCTTGAGTTGTCACTTCGCTTACTGCCGAATATATAAATTAAACAAATCAATAAAAATGATTAAATCTAGAACAGTTTATTAAAATATAACATACTGTCGGAGAGAGATGAAAAAATTTAAAAACAACTTTAGGGTCCGCTTGTTTTAACCGATTTTAAAATATTTTTGAACCGATCGCTTATGAAATATTTTAAAAAATTATGTTTGTTACATTTTTTAGGCACTAGATTTGATCAACTCAATTTTCGTACGTAAATAATATAATAAAATGTCTCAAACTAGCTCCTTAAGAGAGAAGCTAGATACCTTAACCCCCTAAAACCTAGGTGTTATATAATTTTTGGTGTCTTTATTATTTTATTCTATTTATATCATCACAAAAAATATAATTATAAACCGCTACTTTCTCAGGGGAATTTTTAAAATCTTTCACTCCTACTATATACAATTATATATAAAAAAAATAGTACATAAAAGAATTTAACATGATATATATACAACTAGTAAATTTATGTGCATTGCACGTAAAATAAATTTTCTTTCTGATATTAATATAAAATTATTTAATATTTTATTTAAAATTTATTATATTTTAATTATAATTTGTTATATACTTGATTATATTTTAATTATAATAAGTTATGGATATATTTCTACTTTTCATAAAGAGTCTTGAAAACGGTTAACTACGTAATATAATCTAATTATAAATAAAAAATCTCTTGTAACGGTGGGAGGTATTTTTTCTGGTTGGCTGAGTTCGGAATCCCTATAATGTTACTTATAACATATTTAAATTATTTCAATAATTTTTTTATGTAATATTAATTTTTTTTAAATAATTAATTAATGATATATATACATACGGCTTAGACGGGTCACTTTTGAGCTGTTTTGAAGCCTCATTATATTATGGAAGATTTGAACACCTCTTTTTTCGAAGATGGTGAATAATATTCCAACTAGAGTTGTAACAAGAAAGTACAAATATTAGACCCGCTAATTTTTTTGGTGAATTGGTTGAAGATCCATTAACAAAATCAAACAGACGTTGGCATGAAGAATGAAACTTTGGGAGAGCTTTTGATTATTTATGTGCATATATGTAATTTTATTTATGTAGAAACTTTTAGAACTATTCGTTAATGAATTACCAAGCATGAGTTGTACTGGTTTAAAAGCCGCTACTTAAAAATATCCAAAATCAGATTGCTCATAACCGGAATTTTAAAAACACCTCATAACTGCTACCCTTAGAATTGCCAAACAGACCCTTATTATTTTTCAATTACGAAATTTATAGTTTTGTAGGTTTTGTCTATTGGAGTCATGACGTAATGTATAATTAAGAATTTGGATTCTAGAACTAGATTGAACTGTAAATATGAAACAAGTAAAAGAATTATCAAAAAATTATATCAAAATCATGTTCCTAAGTTATAGGGTTACTGTATCCTACAATATGTGATGCATGATATTATATTAGTAAATCTAAGGTAGGTGTAGTAAAGATTTCATCACTGCGATATAAAGATAATGTTTAGCATGCAAATCATTGTCATAGAGGGAATATTTTGCCACCATTTTCATAACAATGTAATTTAAACTCATGTAACTAAGTATCCTCTAAGTTCGCCTACACTAGAGAAGAGTTTTGTACTAATAGTGTATGTATCTATGAATGTTACATATGTATATAAAGGATTATATGCCATATATATTACTTTCTAATATCTATGTTTGCTGAGAGCAATCTTATGGAGGAGTATCCATGCAACCTATAGGTAGCTACCATAGTGCTCCAGTCCCCTCAGACTCCATCCTATTTATATCAGCACAACAGAGGAATTGATGAAACAGAGAAATTGTCTAAACTAACTCATATTACTGCCAACGTCAAATTCCCCTGCCCTCAAAACCAAAAAAAAAAACAGAGATGGTTCCCTTGAAGTAGAAGAAGAAGAACTGGTTCTTGTATTAGGCTACGAACTTTATAATCTAAGCAAAACAGATATTGAATGACTATAGGTATGATGACTGACACAAGGAGATAACTGGAAATTGAATACTTTTTTAATATTTTGTGGTTAAAAATATGAGAAAATAGTTCCCAAACAAGAATAAAATATGAGAAAATAGTTCTCTTATTTGAAAAATGCGGCGAACAGGGGTGATTAATCTATCCTTCTTGATCTTCAAATTTAACCCTGTAAATTTTTATTAATTGAAAACAATTAATTAGTGATATGTTTGCAGTGATATTCTTCCAGCAAAAAAAAAATATAATATATAGGGCCACTGTGCATATAATTTTTTTTCTTTACTATTATTGTAAAATAATTTTAATTTTTAAATATATTTTAATTATAATTTGTTATGGATATATCTCTACTTTTTATAAAAAAAAAAAACTTGAAAAGATTACTCGTCTAAGCTGTACATAAACTTTGACTAAATTTTTAACTACATAATATTATACAATTATAGTCAAACATTTTTTCTATTTTGACTAAAATTTTAACTACATACTATTAAATAATTATAGTCAAACACTTCTTCTAGGTCATGTGGTTAAAGTGGTAGATATTGTTTTGGTGAATTTTGATTCCCCATGGATTAATATATTATACTTTTACTATAAGTGAACTTATCTATCAAACATAAAAGTTGGATCTAGCATATCTCTACACATACTCTTGCTGAGTTGTTATTTCCCGATGATTGAAACATAATAATGATGAAAAATAATTTATAATAAAATGTTCCATCATTAAATAATTTATAATAAAATGTTAGAGATTTCAAAATAATTATCAATTTATTACTAAAATATACCTATTGTGGTTTTCTCCAATTTCTCATCTGTCGTGGTTTTCTCCATCGTTCATCTGAATATTCCATAATCAAAACATTTTAAGTCAGTATAATAATAATAATAATAATAATAATAATTCTGCAAAGAAAACAGTTGTTTCCTATGTGAGAAAGAAGAAGAAAAAGAAAAAGAAATTACCAACTAATCAAACCCCTTTTTTCTACCAAAACTGAAACAGGAAAATTGCATCCTTTATCTCACAATCTAAATAAACCGATTTTCCTCTAAGAAAATGGAGAGAACACAAAATCATAAAAACAATAAAACCTACTTCGCTAAAAAAATTGAAGAGAAAAATTAATAGCCTTTTCCCCAAAACTATACAAAACTTGAAGAAGGAAAAATAGCTTACTATCGGTTGTACCAGACAACCATTTTCGCTGCTGTGCTTCCCTTTTTCCATGCATCGATGGCCCTATCAATGTCCGAACAAGAGGCAATGAATGCAATTTGCGTGAATATGAAGTTATGAAGAAAACAATTAATTAGTGATACGTTTAATGCAATCTGCGTGAATAAAAAGTTACAAAGGAAACAATTAATTAGTGATACGTTTAATGCAATCTGCGTGAATAAGAAGTTACAAAGAAAACAATTAATTAGTGATACGTTTAATGCAATCTGCGTGAATAAGAAGTTACAAAGAAAACAATTAATTAGTGATATGTTTGCAGTACCCATATGTTAGCAGTGACATTCTTCTGACTCGATATAGAAAATAGAAAATTTACTGTAAAACAAATAATTTTAAATAAATGAGTAAAAACCAAAACTTGTATGAGAAATTTAGTGTAACTAAACATTTCGCCAACTTAGTAGATGATGAAATTCTCAAAAATGATTTTTATTTTTTTATTTTTACTTTTGACATCCGTTGGCGAAAATAACATATATGAATTTTTTGTTTGTTTTCGTTTGGATTTTATTTGGTTTATTTTGTTCGTTTTTGTGTGTTTATTTTGTTTGGCTTTTTTTTGTTTTGTTTGGATTTTTCTTGTGTAGGTTTTGGTTTGAGTTTATTTGGATTTTTTTTTTAATTTGGTTTACTTATGCAGAAAATTTGTTGTACCGATAATTTTTTTTAATAAATTAGGAAAAACGAAAAAAATTTGGAAAAATTAACAGTAAAGTAATAGTTCGCCAACTGAGTTGGCAAAATTCTCAAAATTTTTTTTGTTTGATAATATTTATGGTCCTTTAAAAAAACAAACAAAAAAAGTTTGAAAAAATTAACTAAACCAAACAATTAGTTCTTTTTTGTTTGGTTTATAACCACCATAATTGCCAAGCAGACCCTTAAAGTTTCTACCGTAATCGAAAGTTAAATCGATCTTATTACGATTAGTAAATTATTTATAAATAGATAATTTTGTCGTTTAAAAAAAAAAAAAAAAAATCTTATCCAATTTTTAATCAGCTTCACACTGATATATTATATGATAACGTTTGAGAGTCCGGAGACACCAATTTTTACTCGTTAACATCGAAATACTGAAAGAAAATCCGAAAATAAATTTAATCAAAGTAAAATTTGAAGATCGAAACATTATTTTTTTTCGATTCTGAAATGTTGAGAAGTTCGTCAAATGGTAAAACAGTTTATCCCATAGTACTTTTCAATACGGTCGTTTTGGCACAAGCTGGACCTCGTTTCGATCTCTCAGTCAAAAGTTATGGTACTTTAAAGTTTTAAATTTTTATACTTTTGTCTGTAACAAATGCGTCTTACCACGTATGAATTTTTTTTTCTACACATATTGTGTTACGCTCGTAGAGAGCATATAAATCGACCTATTGTTTAAAGAAAAATAATTTTTGAATAAATAGTTATGGCCGCTCGAAGTCTGCTCGACGACAGACGTCATTTTCTTACGATGATAGATAATTTTTAAATTTTTGGATGTTCAATGATAGCATATTTTATTTTGGATGTTAAATTTCATTTTTTTCTAATTTATTTAAAAAATTATTGCTACAACATTTTTTTGTAAAAAGAATTAAATCAAAATAAAACTAAACCAAACCATTTTTTTTCCAAAAAAAAAAAACTAATTCAAAAATAACCCAAACAAATACTAAACCGAACCGAACGAAATAAACCAAATAAAACCCAAACAAAAAGAAACCAAAAAAAAAAAAACCATATATGATATTTTCGCCAACCAAGTTGGCGAAAATGTCAAAAAAAGAAAATTCATTTTTCAGAATTTTGCCATCTACGTTGGCAAAATGTTTCGTTACAGTAAATTTCTCATAAAAGTTTTCGTTTTTACTAATTTATTTAAAATTATTTTTTGTACAGCAAATTTTCTGGGCTCAAAAAGAAAAGAAGAAAAATTTTAGGGGCACTACAAAAACTAGTAAATGCACGAATAATTTTTTTTCTCTAATATTATTGTAAAATAGTTTAAATGTTTAAATATATTTTAATTATAATTGTTATGGATAAATCTCTACTTTTTATAAAAAAGACTTGAAAATGTTAGTCTTCTAAACTGTACGTATATCCTCATGTAATTAAAATTTTTAAAAATAAATAAATTTTGACTAAATTTTTAACTACATAATATTATATAATTATAGTCAAACACTTTTTATAGTTAATGTGGTTAATGTGGTAGGTATTTTCTTTGTTTGGTGAAGTTTGATTTCCCATGGCGTTATTTAACGACTCACATTTGAGCCGTTTTGAAACCTCATTACAACAGTATATTATATAATTATAATCAAATAGTCTTCTTTGTTCTAGCTCATGTGGTAGGTATTCTCTTTGGTCAAGTTCGATTTCTCGTAGTGTTATCTATAACAAATTTATCTATTTTCTATTTTTTAACATAATATCAACTTTTTTAAATAAATGGTGGAGGATTTACAAACGGCTTAGACGGCTCACTTTTGAGCCGTTTTGAAGCCTCATTATAACAGTAGAGATTATTCGAGACTGTTCAAAATTTTAACAGTCCTTCCAATAGATAAAACTGTCAAAAAATTTGACAGTCCAGATGCTGATATCTACATATGATTATCCTCATACTGTAAAAAAATTTGACAATCCTTCCAATATGTAGGACTGTTAAAATTGAAATTGTCTATTTTAGAACTGTTAAATTTTTTGACAGTCTTGTCCAAAAAAATTTAACGCCGAATAAGAAGTGTAGTGCCCCTAAAAAATTCCAAGACAAATGAGGAGATGACAGTAGTAATTTGTAAATAAGGGAAAATCTTCTAAACAAAAAATTGCATATACAACATCATACTTTGATGATATTTCGTACAGAGCGCAAAGTTTGTGAAAATTGTAATAGGAGACCCAAAAGCCTTTCTAAAGGACGTAATACTGATTTTGTTCGCGAAAAAATTAATTCTACGTTCAATAGAAACGCCCATTTGAATGACGTATCTCGCACGAAAACGTCCTTCCAAAGGACGTATATTGTGCATTTTTAATATATATATATTTTCTTTGTTAACCTTTGAAAAAAATTAACGAACGATATATATATATATATATATATATATATATATATATATATATATATATGTGTGTGTGTGTGTGTGTGTGTGTGTGTGTGTGTGCTCGTTTAAGTTGGGAAAGCTAGCGTTAGTCGTTAGATCTGTGTCGCAATAAAAAAAATTAAAATGTTCCAGAAACACCCTTTGGAAAGGTGGATTTGTAATGAAAACGTCATTTTAAAGGACGTTTCCGACACATTGTTAATTAAGAATTAAGATAAGAGCAGGAGAGTTAAGGGAATATTTAACAGTGAATTGAATGACTGGATGGTATGAAAATGCCCTTTAACGAAATGTCCTTTAAAAGGGCATTTTCTTTGCAAAATAACGAAATGTCCTTTAAAATGACGTTTTGGGGTTCGTACTGTAATTTTTAAAGCATATATGTTCTGATAGAAATTTCACTAAACTCTAATGCTCTATATGCAATTTTCTTAAAACTTTTATATAGGAGAAGAAAATTTGTTAATTTGTATTAAAGAGGATAAATTTAAAAAATTAATCATATAAAGAGATAAGAGCGTCGTTGGAATTGGCACAGTCACCTCCGGTCGCTTTGCATTCTACATGGTTGCACATTCCAGATGAAAAATCCTATAAATGTAGAGTGTGGCCTTATGGATACTTTTTTAAATAAAATAAAAAAAATCTTTGGTGGGAAGTTTAGGCATACCACATTTTATTTGAATTTTTTGGATATTATCTAAATTTCATGCATTTAATTTTTTTAATAAATATTCTTGATTTGGTATCTACATTTTTTGTGATATTACTAATCGAAAATTTGCTATTATCTATACACAAAATAAATAATTATTTCATTATCAACCAAATTATCTATATAATATTTATATAAAATTTGTATATGTAAAATAAATATGTAAAGATATTAACAAATTATCTCTCATAAAAACTGAAGCATGGATGATACCTAGTCAAACATATTAACAAATTATATTAACAAAATATATATATATATATATATATATATATATATATATATATATATATATGTGTGTGTGTGCGCGCGCGCGTAGGAGGGGGGAGGATATTGCCACAATTATTGCACTAAATAACCTCAGTCATATATTTTTTTTGAAATGTATAGTTATAAAGCATGCTGATCCTTTTCTGATCTAAGATAATTTGATTAGTACATGTTGTTTTGTCCATCTTTCCGAGTTACGAGAGGTTGTCTTAAACCGGTGGCCAAAATGTGTCTTGTTACCTCAGCTCAGCTGTTCTTGTTGGTCTCATTAAAGCCCCGTTTTACCAACCACCATTGCAACAAATTCGGGAGCCAGGACCAGAAATTTAGTTTAATTATTTCGTGGAGCTTTCTTCGTTTAGCACACACCGCATTTTCAAAACCCATTTGAGGGGAGAAGGCTTGGATAGGATAGTTATGGGATGCATACAAATATAATAATGAAATTGAACCTCTGTTAAAATCCATACCTTTAAGAGAGATTATATCATTGCAATTGAAAACATATTTCTTTGTTCCCCTCTTATAAGTTTCTTTTTTATGCACAGGGAATTAAAGTACAAGGAAGTTAACATTAGCATATTCGCGCAGCTTTATTTTGTTAACCAGGATCGAAGGACACAGTTTACCCATTCTGTGATGTTGAGATTTTATCATTATCCTACAGCTTCATGAGACCCATAACCTCTTGAATAAAAGGTTTATACTTAACCTTTTAAATCTAAGGAGAGAGAAAATACATTAAAAATTCAGGGGAAGCGGAAATACACTAATTTAAATCTAAGGAGAGCATTGTATAAATTTGTATAAAAACAATGTGGCTAGCAAGCATTGAACCCATGACCTCTTGAGTAAAAGGTTTATACTTAACCAATTGAGCCAACAAATCATCTAGTGTATAAGGAAACAAAATTAAAGGTAAATTATAAGGTTACTGTACATTTTACTCGGGGCTAGTCCATTTCAAAATTAGAAAAAATTACAAGTTTGCCATCATGAAAGTTACTCGGGGCTAGCCCACTGTAATACTCAGGACTGTCAAAATTTTGACAGTCCTACCACTTGGAAGGACTGTCAAAATTTTGACAGTCCTAACAATTTGTAGGACTGTCAACATTTTCACAGTCCTACAAATTGGGTAGGACTGTCAAAACTGTCACAATTTTGACAGTCCTACCCAATTTGTAGGACTGTGAAAATGCTGACAGTCCTACAAATTGTTAGGACTGTCAAAAATTTGACAGTCCATTTCCCAAAATTACAAGTTTGCCACTCGGGTAGTTAGTTGGGGCTACCCCACACCAAAGTATAAAAGTCAAATGGGTTTCTATTTTTGGCATTCCACCTAGACTTAAGAAACCCTCATCCCACCAAGCCCAAACCTAAATTTGGAAATAGCTAGTTGTGGTTGGAGGAGTATTTTACTTTGGTGATACCCCAAGGAATATTCTTCCGGTATGTCTTCGACAACCTACGTTGAATAAGTTTTGCAAATGTGCGAAAAAGATTTAGTTTATTTTGATTAATGTAGGAACAATGCAGGAAAAAATGTTCGATGACGAAGTCGGATCGTCCAATTCATTAATTATGCACTCCGGACGTTAAAGTTATGGTACTTTAAAGTTATGGTACGCTCATCGGTCGGTAATTTTGTCTCTGTTTGGCAATCGATTCATTTGATGACTATTGCCACGGTGAACGATATTGTAGCATCATTTGAGATGAGCCTCAATATTGCAAAGCATGAATACAAGCAAGAACACCTCTTGGATGGTTTAACTCATGTGGTATCTCACAAGGCCTTGGGGTTATTGCTTGAGGAGATTCGAAGGTCGAAGTCGGTGGGTTATGATCCCGAGGTTTGCGGTTGTTCATATCGACATTCACTCGGACTTTCGTGTGCACATGAAATCAACGAATACCGTCGTGAATCTATACCTATTTCAATAGATGTTGTTGATCAACGTTGGCGACAGCTGTCGATAATGCCGACGGTGGATGTGTCACGCCCCAGTCCCAAAATGACTAGGGACTGGAGAAGCGTGGCAATGGCCAGCAGCACGCACCGATGGACAACCCAATTTAATGGATCCATCAGGGCATGCTTAAGCTGTAGTTATCAGTAATATGTTACAAGTCTCAGGTATTTCTAATCTCATCCACCAAATAAACACAGATTAATTGCCAGAAATAATGCAATGGAATTAAATATGCAATATCAAATAAGGTTATCTCGGGAAACAATCCGAGAATTATTCTGCTACAATTAAAGAAACATAGACTGGAAATAAAATACTGAAAAGAAAATACTGTGTAGCTGAAACCGGTGCTCAGGTGAAGTCTTCGGCCAATATCTCGTCCTCAGTTCCGGGTTCTGCTCCAAGGAGTGCTCCTGTACCGTACACCTCGGGGTAGTTCTCTGCGGCTATACCTGGGGACATAGTCCATTCCAGGTCCTCAGGGGACATAACAAGGTACAAAAAATACAAGCCAAAACATATGCAGTGCAGCAACAAGATAAACAGCAGGGTAAATATATAAACCAGCTAGTGATATGCAAGTGAGAGTTTTAGTCATACTCAGGCTGACTACTACAGGATCAGTGTCGAAGAAACCATAGCAGTATTTTCTCGAAGAGCCAGTAAGGAACCAAAGCTCTGTATCAGAGTCTAAGGCACCGCCAGATATAAGTATTTATATTATATTATATTCAGCCTTGATATGACAATACTCTCCCCACCTGTAAGCCCCTGATTTTTCAAAAATATTAAAATTGGGATTTTTCACAATTTTCTGGAATTTTCTGGGAATTTTCTGAAATTAAAATCAGGGTTTTGAATTATTACATAATTTTTAATTGATAATAAATAATATTAAAATATTATGAAAATAATATTTTTGGGTGTAAAATGGAAAACTGGACTTAGGACAATTTTTCTGGAATTTATTGGGCCTCAGACCTATTTTTAAATACCTAAAAACTATTTAAACTAATTATTTATTTAATTAACTTATTATTATTATTATTATTATTATTAATATTTCTATTATTATTATTTTTCTATTTTTCGGCCCATCCGGCCCAGCCCGGCCTGCGGCCCAACCCGCGGCCCGTCACCCCTAACGGGTCGGGTCGGGTCCGCCTGAACCCGACCCGCCCGGATCCGCTTCCCCCTCACCCGTGACCCAGCCCCCTCCCCGCACGACGCGGTCGCCCCCGCGTCCGCCGTCGCCGCCCGCGGACGCCGCCGCTCCGCCCGGCCAGCGCCACGACTCCGCCCCCTCCGCCGCCCTTCCCGGCCTCGCCACCGCCACCTCGCCTCTCCTCCTCCCTATAAATAAACCCCCCCCACTCCCTCCGGCCACCGAACCGCCACCGCCACCACGCTCCCCTCCGCCGCACGCCGCCACGGCCACCTCGCTCCTCCCTCCGCCGTCGCCTCTCCCCCGTCCTCCGCCTGCCTCCGGCCTCGCTCGACAGCGCCTAGCCGCAGCCGACAGCAGCAGCTCCAGCGCCGCCGCAAGCCGGCCGCGCCGCCTCGCCGTACCGCCCACGCCGGCGCCGCCCAGCCCCGGCCGGCCTCCCCGCAGAGGCGCCGCCCTCCTCCGGCCGGACCGCCGCCTACAGCCAGAGACCCTAACCCTAGCCCTAATTTCGAATTCCGTGTCGGACACGACACGGACACGTCTCGACCCTGATTTTCGGGTCCCCTTCAGGTGCGTGTAACTTTCGCCTCGTAGCTCCGTTTTCAATTCCGTAAATTGCGTTGTGAAGCCTGTATGACCCTCTCGGTGTCCGGACAAACTGTTCGGGGCATCGCGTCCTGTGGTGATCGCACACCGCGATCCAAAAACAGGAAAAACCAGACCCTGTTTCACCCCGGAACCGAGTACGTCCCGCCAAACGGGACGACTTGGTCGCGTGCGGTCTTCACAGATACGTGCGCACCGTCGATACGGACGTGTGAGATTTCACGAAAGCTGATTCGGGTGTGCGTGCACACCGGAATCAACGCGTATCCGCGGACATCGTCCCGTATCCGCCTTTTCGGTAATTCACCCTAACTTCGTGCACACACGTCGGATCGAGACGAAACTTGCGCCATCGGACTCGTAGCGATACGCTGGTCCTGTGGGTCAAGTTTGGTTCGATTCTGAGAACGTTGACGAAATCGCGTGTCGTGGGCCCCACAGGCCCCGCTCGACGGGCGATTTTGTGTTCGGCTCGTCGGAATCCAAATCTGGAAGTTCCGTTGTGTTCGTATCAGCGTTCCTGACCTGTTGACACTAAGTTTGGTGATTTTGGAGACCTTTGACCCGGACACATTTTTCGGTGTAAAGCGGGCCCACCGGCGGACCCCGTTTTGACCCGAAATTACCGTTTTGCCCTTGTCTCCAAATTGGACCCAAGGACAGGCGTTTCTAGCTATTTGACATCTTCTGAGCGTGATGGTAATGTCTATTTCAGCTTTTGGACTCATCTCTGGACTTTTCCCCCAAGAACCTAACTAATCAGATCCAAACAACAGGCAAGTACCTGCACTTCAAGTTTAACCTTTATATTGTGATAAATAAATTCCCTGCTTTATTTGTACCATTGATGATTATATGTAGAGTTAGAACACTGGATTTCATGCCTTGAATAATGTATTTCGTGTCTTGCTTTTTCATGTCGGGTGGGAGAATACTAGGAGGCATGTAGTTTACCCTTCCCCAGGTCCTGTTACTAGCTGTTGGTACGCGACTGTACCATCAGCCTTATACTTGATTGTTCCTAGTCACTAGTCGTCTATGACGGCCTTATTAGCCTTATAAACCCCTACATGCCAACTATGTATTCTAAATACACAAGTTCACGCACATAGTTCCTGTCTTGTTGCATTTCTTGTTGTCTTGTTACAGTTACATTACCTGTCACATTTTTCCTGTTTTACTCGTATTTCTGGTTTATAGCAAATTAATCATACTTTACTTCTGGTCTTGTTTTGTAACATTATTTCTCAGTTAATTTCACTACTTACTTACGCATTTCTCAACATAATGCTTAGTCAATTATTTTTTACCTGTCACGAATATTTAGTTTAAATCTTGTTGTGCATTGTGTACTTTGCTCCTTTCCTGACTGGATCCGTTGTTTAGGTGATGATGAGAACCTTGCCCCCACCTATTATGGCCCCTATGAGACAGCAGGTGATACAGTCGCAGAGCCGGTTCCCACCCAGGAGACTACTCCTGCAGAGTAGTTAGCTTTTAGCTATTTGTTTTCCTTTCATCTTAGCAATCGGGTTTGTCCCCGATATAATCTATGGTTCTGTAATAAACTCTGGATCTGATTTCCCTATTCTGATTATAAAATCTTAGTATTCTTTTCCTGTTGTTTTTCCTTGCCTATTTAATTTATTGTGAATGAGCTAGATTTATCACCTGTGATCATGCCCTAGACAGCGTACTACCGCCGACACTGCGGCGTAGGCTGGACGTACCCACGCACTCGTGCCCGAATTTCCGGGTGCGGGTCGTGACACGTTTTTGTGGTGGTCCATACAGGTCAAACGACTAAATTGTTCGGTTTCAACTTAGGGACCGAACAGGCCTGCAATAAGATTGAGGATTCTAGGAAAAGCTCATTCACAGTATAGGGTCCTTATTTCAATTCTGGATATCACTTCTGATCAAGTACAAGTCACGCAAGTTTGAACTAATGCAATGAGTCAGGCTAGAATCTAAGCATGTAAACTGGAAATGACATAAAAATGTAGCCTATACGGAATCACCAGGTATATCTCAGGCAATTCCGTCACATGAAGAGTGTCAGGTATCCTGGGTTGAGCAGTTTAAACAAGTTACAAATGAATCTACAAGAAATCAAGTAAAATACTATAACCAGAATTATCTGAGAATTGGCAAGCTTTACTTGCCCACTGATGCAAAGCTAAGTCCAGAAAATAGGTAGCAAAGTTGCAAGTTTTGGCGAGGTACACTTGCCTGTGGTTCCGGTTCGGTTTACAGTTCTGACCTCGGCGGGAATTGCAGGCGATACTCCGGTTGCTGAAACAAACATCACCATCAGATCCAGAAAATATCAATCAGCTAGAAATGCCTGTCCTTGGGTCCAATTTGGAGACAAGGACAAAAATGGCAGTTTCGGGCCAAAATGGGGTCCACCGGTGGGCCCGCTTTGCACCGAAAAATGCGTCAGGGTCAACGGTCTCCAAATTTACCAAACTTAGTGTCAACAGGTCAGGAACGATGATACGAACCCAACGGAACTTTCAGAATTGAATTCCGATGAGCCGATCACAAAATCGCCCATCGAGCGGGGCCTGTGGGGCCCACGACACGCGATTTCGTCAACGTTCTCAGAATCGAACCAAACTTGACCCACAGGACCAGCGTATCGCTACGAGTCCGATGGCGCAAGTTTCGTCTCGATCCGACGTGTGTACACAAAGTTAGGATGAATTGCAGAAAGGGCGGATACTGGGCGATGTCCGCGGATACGCGTTGATTCCGGTGTGCACGCACACCCGAATCAGCTTCCACGAAATCCCACACGTCCGTATCGACGAGGCGCACGTATCTGTGAAGACCGCACGCGACCAAGTCGTCCCGTTTGGCGGGGCGTACTCGGTTCCGGGGTAAAACAGGGTCTGGGTTTTTCCTGTTTTTGGATCGCGGTGTACGATCACCACAGGACGCGATGTCCCGAACAGTTTGTCCGGACACCGAGAGGGTCATACAGGCTTCGCAACGCAATTTACGGAATCGAAAACAGAGCTACGAGCAAAAAGATACACGCACCTGAAGGGGACCCAAAAACCAGGGTCGAACCATGTCCGACACGTGTCGGACACAGAGGCCGAATTTAGGGTTAGGGTTAGGGCTATTCCTCTGGCCGGCGGCGCTGCGGCGGAGGGTGGCCGGTGCTCAGGCGGCGAGGCGCGCGGCGGCGAGGCGGAGGCGAGGCGGCTCGGGGACGGCGGCGCGGCGCTGGCTGCCGCTGCTGCTGTCGACTGCGGCGGTCGACGAGCCGGAGACGAAGGGGAGGGGAGGGCTGTGCTGCGGCGGAGACGCAGCGGCGAGTCGCAGCGGCGCTGGGCGGTGGCCGGGGTGGAGCGGCGCGGCTGACCGGGTGGTGGCGGTGGCGGTTCGTGGCAGTGGCGGAGGGAGAGAGGGGAGGGGTTTCGAGGGGGTCGGCCGGAGGGGTTAAATAGGGCGGAGGAGAGGGAGCGGGGCCGAGCGGGGCGGAGGTCGTGGGGGTGAGGGCCGGCCGGAGCGGGCGGAGGGCGCGGCGGAGGTGGCGGAAAAGTCGGGGACGGAGGCTGGGTCGTGGGGGTGAGGGGGGCGGGTCGGGTTTGCGGGTCGGGCGGCGGCGGATCCGACCCGACCCGCTGGGCTGGGTCTGGGCCGGGTTGGGCTGGGCCGGGCCGGCCCAACGGGCCGCGGGCCGGAAAAAATAAAAAGAGAAAAAAAAAATAATAATATTAATAATAATAATAAAATCAATAATTAATTAATAATTAATTAATTAAATAAGTAAATACTTTTTAAGCATTTAAAAATAGGTCCCGGGCCCAATAAATTCCAGAAAAATTGCCCTAAGTCCAGTTTTTCATTTTAATCCAAAAATATTATTTTCATAATATTTTAATACTGTTTAATATCAATTAAAAATCATTGAATAATTAAAACCCTGTTTTTAAATTACAGAAAAATCCCAGAAAATTCCAGAAAATTATGAAAAATCCAGTTTTTAAAATTTTAAAAATTCAGGGGGTTTATAATCTAACCCCCTTAAGAGGATTGCGTCCTCGCAATCAAAGATTAACCGGTCAGCAGAGATGACACGGTCGCAGGTATCGGTTGAAAATACATCACAAGTTACTTAGGGAAGTACCGTTTCCCTAAAAATTGAAAGTTTACACTTTCCAGGAAGATCTAGTTAAAACTATAACTTTTATGAAAACCAGGCTATTATTAACAAGTTACAATTTACTAGGTTGGGGCTGAGGTCACGAACCAATAGGCACGAACTACACAAGACTAAAACGGATAACTATAAATCACTTACTCGCATCGGCTTCCTGCACAGTCATCGCGTAGGCTTGCTCTCGTCCTTGAGGTAGATTCCTCTGCTGTTGCTGAGCTTGCTGGTAGGGTGCTGCTCGAGGTGCTGGTGGAGTTTGCTGGTTCGCCCTAGGTGCTCCTTCTCTACGCTCAGGGCAGTCTCTCACTGCATGCTGTCTGGATCCGCAGCCTAAGCATAGCCCGAGTTTACATCTACATTCCTTCTCGACATGGCCTATCTTGCCGCAGTGGTAACAGGTAGGAAGGTAGAAGGCTTTTGGTGCAGCTGGTGGTGGCGAGCTTGTTTGTTGACGCTTTGCAGACTCCTCTTGTGCTGCTTTGGTTGGTGCGGATGGGGAAGGCCGCTTCAGTCTGGTCTCTCTCTTGGTGACGCGCTCTATGCGTCGAGCCGCAGCAAGGACGTCCGAGTATGATGTTGGTGCGACGGACCCAATTAGTTTCTGCAGCTCAATGTTTAGTCCGTCGAAGAATTTCTCGGCCTTCTCTTCCTCAGTCGGGATCAGGGTGGGGGCGAAGCGGCTCAGACGAATGAATTCTGCGTTGTACTCTTCCACCGTCATAGAGTCCTGAGTGAGGCGATTAAACTTGTCCCGCAGTTCTGATCGAGCGATGACAGGAATGTATATCTCCTGGAAGAGTCTGGAGAACTCCTCCCAAGTGACTCGGTCTGGTCCGAGCCGTGTCTCCTCGGATAGCCACCAGTGATGGGCATTGTCCGTTAATTGCATTCGGACGGCAGTCATCCAGCGTTCTCGTGGAAGCTCAGCTGCTTCAAGTTGATGCCGAATGTTGGTGAGCCACTAATGGACTTCTGTGGGCTCCTCTTTTCCAGAAAAAGTGCGGGGTTTTAGTTGGCGGAAGTCAGTGATTGAGCCCGTAGTTGGCCGTCGAGCAGGTAGGTTGGCCTGCCCCAGTGCAGTTACGATGCTGTCCCTTAAGAAGTTGGCTTCGCGACGCTGAGCCTCGTGTTGAACTTGTTGCTGAGCTTGCATCATGGCGTAGATCATTTGAAATATTTGCTGCCCGTCGATCGGTTGTCCTGGTGGGAACACGGG
Source organism: Iris macrosiphon (assembly GCA_036927795.1). NCBI lineage: Eukaryota > Viridiplantae > Streptophyta > Magnoliopsida > Asparagales > Iridaceae > Iris > Iris macrosiphon. Next base: position 49,061,905 of record JAYESA010000005.1, on the reverse strand, counting down.
CATTGGTGGGACGAATTGCGGCGGAGGTGGGATGTCATCGCGCCGGAATCGGGAGGTAGGTTGACCTGCCTGCTGGCTCTGTTGAGTTGGTGGAACTCCTCCGACTGGTGTCACTTCGTTGTCATAGGTGACACCTGTAGCTTGGGGTGTTCCGACGGGAGTCTCGTTGCATTCTTGTGGGTCCATTTCCCTGTATCCAAAATAACCAATAAGAGGCGCACAGAAAACAAGGCAAGATGCAAGTTCAAGTTAGTTCGAATACGATACAGATATCAAAAACGATTCAAGCAAGTGGATGAGATCCTAAAATTTTATCCTATCTTATTGCAGGCCTGTTCGATCCCTAAGTTAAAACCGAACAATTTAGTCGTTGACCTGCATGGGCCACCACAAAAACCATGTCACGCCCCAGTCCCAAAATGACTAGGGACTGGAGAAGCGTGGCAATGGCCAGCAGCACGCACCGATGGACAACCCAATTTAATGGATCCATCAGGGCATGCTTAAGCTGTAGTCTATCAGTAATATGTTACAAGTCTCAGGTATTTCTAATCTCATCCACCAAATAAACACAGATTAATTGCCAGAAATAATGCAATGGAATTAAATATGCAATATCAAATAAGGTTATCTCGGGAAACAATCCGAGAATTATTCTGTTACAATTAAAGAAACATAGACTGGAAATAAAATACTGAAAAGGAAATACTGTGTAGCTGAAACCGGTGCTCAGGTGAAGTCTTCGGCCAATATCTCGTCCTCAGTTCCGGGTTCTGCTCCAAGGAGTGCTCCTGTACCGTACACCTCGGGGTAGTTCTCTGCGGCTATACCTGGGGACATAGTCCATTCCAGGTCCTCAGGGGACATAACAAGGTACAAAAAATACAAGCCAAAACATATGCAGTGCAGCAACAAGATAAACAGCAAGGTAAATATATAAACCAGCTAGTGATATGCAAGTGAGAGTTTTAGTCATACTCAGGCTGACTACTACAGGATCAGTGTCGAAGAAACCATAGCAGTATTTTCTCGAAGAGCCAGTAAGGAACCAAAGCTATGTATCAGAGTCTAAGGCACCGCCAGATATAAGTATTTATATTATATTATATTCAGCCTTGATATGACAATACTCTCCCCACCCCATGTAATCTCACGTCACAGTTCCAGAATATATCAAGTACAAGTCACGCAAGTTTGAACTAATGCAATGAGTCAGGCTAGAATCTAAGCATGTAAACTGGAAATGACATGAAAATGTAGCCTATACGGAATCACCAGGTATATCTCAGGCAATTCCGTCACATGAAGAGTGTCAGGTGTCCTGGGTTGAGCAGTTTAAACAAGTTACAAATGAATCTACAAGAAATCAAGTAAAATACTATAACCAGAATTATCTGAGAATTGGCAAGCTTTACTTGCCCACTGATGCAAAGCTAAGTCCAGAAAATAGGTAGCAAAGTTGCAAGTTTTGGCGAGGTACACTTGCCTGTGGTTCCGGTTCGGTTTGCAGTTCTGACCTCGGCGGAAATTGCAGGCGATACTCCGGTTGCTGAAACAAACATCACCATCAGATCCAGAAAATATCAATCAGCTAGAAACGCATGTCCTTGGGTCCAATTTGGAGACAAGGACAAAAACGGCAGTTTCGGGCCAAAACGGGGTCCACCGGTGGGCCCGCTTTGCACCAAAAAACGCGTCAGGGTCAACGGTCTCCAAATTCACCAAACTTAGTGTCAACAGGTCAGGAACGATGATACGAACCCAACGAAACTTTCAGAATTGAATTCCGATGAGCCGATCACAAAATCGCCCGTCGAACGGGGCCTGTGGGGCCCACGACACGCGATTTCGTCAACGTTCTCAGAATCGAACCAAACTTGACCCACAGGACCAGCGTATCGCTACGAGTCCGATGGCGCAAGTTTCGTCTCGATCCGACGTGTGTACACAAAGTTAGGATGAATTGCAGAAAGGGCGGATACGGGACGATGTCCGCGGATACGCGTTGATTTCGGTGTGCACGCACACCCGAATCAGCTTCCACGAAATCCCACACGTCCGTATCGACGAGGCGCACGTATCTGTGAAGACCGCACGCGACCAAGTCGTCCAGTTTGGCGGGGCGTACTCGGTTCCGGGGTAAAACAGGGTCTGGGTTTTTCCTGTTTTTGGATCGCGGTGTGCGATCACCACAGGACGCGATGTCCCGAACAGTTTGTCCGGACACCGAGAGGGTCATACAGGCTTCGCAACGCAATTTGCGGAATCGAAAACAGAGCTACGAGCAAAAAGATACACGCACCTGAAGGGGACCCGAAAACCAGGGTCGAACCGTGTCCGACACGTGTCGGACACAGGGGCCGAATTTAGGGTTAGGGTTAGGGCTATTCCTCTGGCCGGCGGCGCTGCGGCGGAGGGTGGCCGGTGCTCAGGCGGCGAGGCGTGCGGCGGCGAGGCGGAGGCCAGGCGGCTCGGGGACGGCGGCGCGGCGCTGGCTGCCGCTGCTGCTGTCGACTACGGCGGTCGACGAGCCGGAGACGAAGGGGAGGGGAGGGCTGTGCTGCGGCGGAGACGCAGCGGCGAGTCGCAGCGGCGCTGGGCGGTGGCCGGGGTGGAGCGGCGCGGCTGACCGGGTGGTGGCGGGTGGCGGTTCGTGGCAGTGGCGGAGGGAGAGAGGGGAGGGTTTTCGAGGGGGTCGGCCGGAGGGGTTAAATAGGGCGGAGGAGAGGGAGCGGGGCCGAGCGGGGCGGAGGTCGTGGGGGTGAGGGCCGGCCGGAGCGGGCGGAGGGCGCGGCGGAGGCGGCGGGAAAGTCGGGGACGGAGGCTGGGTCGTGGGGGTGAGGGGGCCGGGTCGGGTTTGCGGGTCGGGCGGCGGCGGATCCGACCCGACCCGCTGGGCGGGGTCTGGGCAGGGTTAGGCTGGGCCGGGCCGGCCCAACGGGCCGCGGGCCGGAAAAAATAAAAATAGAAAAAAAATAATAATATTATTAATAATAATAATAAAATCAATAATTAATTAATAATTAATTAATTAAATAAGTAAATACTTTTTAGGCATTTAAAAATAGGTCCGGGGCCCAATAAATTCCAGAAAAATTGCCCTAAGTCCAGTTTTTCATTTTACATCCAAAAATATTATTTTCATAATATTTTAATACTGTTTAATATCAATTAAAAATCATTGAATAATTAAAACCCTGTTTTTAAATTACAAAAAAATCCCAGAAAATTCCAGAAAATTGTGAAAAATCCAGTTTTTAAAATTTTAAAAATTCAGGAGGTTTACAGGATGTGCAAGATGATTTCTTTGCGTTGCCCCAAGTTAAACTACTTCACGCAAGGTGGTGTGGCGCAACGGAACCGGAGAGAAGATCCATTGAGTTTAAAATCCATGAGATTGCAGTCCCGGCAACTACTCGATTGCAAGAGCCATCCGTTGTTCGAACTCCTAAGGGAAGACCACACTCAAGAAAGAGTAGAGCCAAAAAGAAGGAGGAGGAGTCAACTAAAAGAGATCCATCCTTATTTGAACATATCGAACGCAGTTTGGAGGCAAAGTCCGTTGTTCGAACTCCTAAGCTAACTATTCGAAGGGGGAAGAAACAGAAAACGATAGATGCAGGCAAGGCGGAGGGTGTTGAAAACTTTTCTGTTTCTTATAGTCTATACATTGAAAAATTCCTACCTGAGATACGGAACTTTATTTGGTCTATTGATGATGTTCCTGCGGATGGCCACTGTGGATACCATGCACTAGCAAGACAACTAGGCTATTCAGTGGAAGCAGGATGGCGACAGGTTAGGGCAGAGCTGTACGAGGAGTTGGAGTCGCGACTAGCCTTCTATAGCCAGATACTTGGCGAAGAAATTGTTGGAGATTTGTTGGCAGGCATACCTTGTACGGAAACAGTTACCGGACCAGAGCATTACATGGATGTCCCGCCTGCTGCTTACGTCTTCTCTAATAGGTATAAGTTACCTATTGTAATTATCTCACATGGTATTAACAATACTTTCTTTCCAATGTGTGCCCCCCCGGCCGAACACCGAGTATCCAATCTATGTTGCATTGGGCTTGTCGGACAACACTTCGTCATCCCAAGGTTGATCGCTCATTCTTCTATTCCGCCACCTTCTACGCTTTGGTATAAACACGCACCTGAGGAAGCGATCGCATGGACGACACCCTACATGGATGCAATGGCGGCCTATAAGAAGATGATGAAGATGGAGGATCCAAAAATTATGTCGGACGACTACTTTGATATTTTAATCGATTGATACTGCCCCATGTGAAGATGTATATTGTGTTGATCCATGTATGTTTAAGTGTATATTGAACTATATGTTGTACCTATTGTAATGAAAAGAGTTATGGAGATTTTGATTGTATATTGCGCATTGCTACTAATAACTTAGGACTGTCATTATGGAAAACTGCCAGGACTTTAGGACTTTATAACTTTAGGACTGTCACAATTTTTACAGTCCTAGTGTAAACTAGGACTGTCAAAATTGTGACAGTCCTAAAGTTGTATATTTCCTCACAATTGACAGTGAGTAAACTTTAGGACTGTCAAAATTGTGACAGTCCTAAAGTTATATATTTTCTCAGAATTCACAGTGAGTAAAGTTTTGGACTGTCACAATTTTGACAGTCCTAGTTTACACTAGGACTGTCAAAATTGTGACAGTCCTAAAGTTATATATTTTCTCAGAATTCACAGTGAGTAAAGTTTTGGACTGTCACAATTTTGACAGTCCTAGTTTACACTAGGACTGTCAAAATTGTGACAGTCCTAAAGTTGTATATTTCCTCAGAATTCACAGGGAGTAAACTTTAGGACTGTCACAATTTTGACAGTCCTAGTTTACACTAGGACTGTCAAAATAATGACAGTCCTAAAGTTGTATATTTCCTCAGAATTCACAGTGAGTAAACTTTAGGACTGTCACAATTTTGACAGTCCTAGTTTACATGACAGTCCTAAAGTTTACTCACTGTGAATTCTGAGGAAATATATAACTTTTACAACTCAAATTGATTGTTCAAACGTCATAGTGTCGCAACATGGCAAAATTTACTAAAGTTTACTCAAATTGATTGTCAAACCAATATGCCCAGTATACAGATCAAAATAGTAACAACAAGGCAAAATTAACTCATAGTGTCGCAACATGGTAAAATTAACTAAATGTGTCACAAGTAGGCAAATTTATAGTTTAAAGTTGTACAACTCAAATCCTCAATATCGTCAAAGTGTCACAAGTAGGCAAAATATCATATTCAATCAAATTTTTACAACGTTTACAGGTCAAATTTTGACAATTCTCAAATGTCATATTCAGTCACACTTTACAACTCAAATTGATGGTTCAAACGTCATGGCGCCTCTTCGTGCGTTGCTCTCTAGTATCCAAGAAAGGATATTCTTCAGCGTTGTCGATATTTTGGAGTTCGTCATTGATTGTCATATAATTGGAACCCTGGCAACTGACAAGGCTTCTTCCCAACTTCTTAACTTTCCTTGCCTATTCATGAAAAATGAAAATAATCGTTAGCCACAGTTACAAATATCTCACTTAAACTCTACAAGTAGGCTCACCATCTTGACCAGTGCAGTATATAAGACCGATTTGGGAGGAAGATCTGACGGTACACGCACAATATCCCCTCCGCGTTGGAACAAGGTCGGTAGTCCGACACCGGCGTAGTAGGCGAGGTAGTCGTCGCTGCACTCCGCCATATTGACTGCTGGTAGCCGGTCGGTATCTCTAATGACGTGGCGTTGCCACTCGGTGAAGAAGGTCGTTACCCAGTTGAACTGGGCAGGTATATAGTTTAGCGGTTTTGTACCGCGCGGAGGAGTTATCATTTGCAAAGTTCGCCTTGGGACAGTTTGGACGTAGCCAAACTGACGTAGCACTCTATCCGGCATATAAGCCTCCTTGATTTCATGACAAGTGATAACACCGTGATATAAGGCGACTGGTTGCAACGGACGGGTAGTCTGTCGCAAATCACGGTATGGATCCCATACAATCTGCACCACATAAAATTAAACATATTGTCATTTAGCATAACGTAGTAAATTAATACCAATTAAGTACAAAATTAGGTCTATATTCACCTCTTCTGTCGTCATATCTTCGAGTGCATGCCGTAGAGCGGCCAATGTGTGAGAACGTTTGGCATCTTCTTTAGTCGGCTTCCATCGGCACATTCTAGGCAGGTTCTCGTCATACCCTTGGCTCAGCTTAGCCCGCTGCAGGGTTGGAAAGTGCTCGTATATCCATGCCTTCACGTTACCGGAAATATATTAGTCCAAAAATAAATAACACAAATTCAATTTATGTAAACAA